>CM067585.1:5800312-6145312 GCA_034336665.1 Luscinia megarhynchos | reverse complement strand
TGCTTGTTGCTGAAGCGATTGTCCTGCTCTGCACTGGTTCCCTGGAGCACAGCAAACAACAGTTTCAGTCTGGGGGGCCTTCAACCACCTCCAAGCATTATTTCCCCCCATGTCTGCACAGTGCATGAGTGCAAGGCTGGTTTTGTGTCATTTATTCCAGGCAAAAGAAGCCTTTCCAGGTGCTTTTCAATTTTAGCACTCACCAAGTGCTGAGGATTTTGGGGTGAGCAGCTCCTGAGCCCCACAGTGACACCTCAATCATAATCACAAATATAGTATTAGCAGCATCAAACCACCAGGAGAAGGCTTCACTAATTCCTTTATTAAAGAAATAAAGTGTTTTTCCTCTGTCCAGAAACAAAAATGTCCTGTTTGCTTAGAGTGACACCTCTGAAACCTTTGGGCAGTTTCCCTGAGGCAAAGCAGGGAGCAGAGGAGTACAAAGAATGCAGTTTATTGATCCTGCTCTGTTAAAAGTTCACCAACTGGCTCCACTTCTACAGACACGAGCTGTAGGTTAATTCATTATGGAGGGAAAGGCCTGGAAGTCCAGTTCTGGAAAATTTACTGGCAGAGAAGTAAATAGAAGCAGGCAGGAATTAAAGGAGATGCAGGGCTGCATCCAAATCCTGATGGGCTGCTCATGACTGAGGACAAACCCTCAGCTTGGGAAGTTTATTCTGGAAACCAATGTGACTGATGGAAAGCAGGGAATTTTATACAGGTAGCTTTCAATGGAAGAACAGGGTTCAGTACAAAGCAGAAATATAAACTGTCAAGGAATTAAATGCTAATAAATTCTAAGTTTACTTTAGTCAGAAAGCACCTGGAATTAGCAACATAACGTGCTGGAAAGTCATCAGTTATTGAAAGGGAACAATCCACTGACATTCCCACTTGCTATTCCAGAACACAGGAATCCCAAAGTCTGACTGTGGCACAGGCTCTTCCAGGGATTAAAACTCTTTACAGTATTTGCAGTCCGCTGCGTGGCTTACAAAAAAACCACAACACTTGCCAGTTTCACTCAACAACTGAATGTTCTTTTGGTTTTTTTTTTTTTAATTATTTCACAACCCAGAAGGGAAATGGAAAGGAAGTTTCTTGTCAGTAACACGTGGCAAGCAGCAAAGGGAACCAAACAGAGCAAGGGGGTTACAGGAATTTAAAGACAGACAAAAAAAATCTGCACTGAAACTTCACATAAATGTGAAGAACTGACAGAATTATAAACAGGGAGGTTGCTTGGTGTGGGGAGTCCAAATTGCTGCTCTGCTGCATTTCTGTCATTTCACATTTGGTTCCTCCTGAAGCCAGAATAAAAGCAGAACACTGTCCACAGCCTCATTTCAGCGCCATGCTGCTCTGGTTTTTATAAAATGCCTCCTTCCACAGGGCAGTTTAAAAGAATATTACATTTCTAATCCAGAGTTTTCAGCCCCAGCAATCCTGCTGTCAATCACAACTACCTGATTTGGAAACCTTTTAACAACTGCATTAGAACAAGTGTGGATTTCACTTGCAATTATTTTTCTCAAGTTAGTCCACGAGCACAGAACTGAATTAAAGATTGTGTGCTGCCATGTTTTAAAAGCATCCTAACTGCAGGAAACGAAAATAATACCGGCTGCACAAATGAATGAACCTTGAAATTTAGCCTGATTCTCAAAATTATCACGGAAACCCCAAAAATAAGGTCATTTCAAATAATGGAGAAAAAAGCAGAATAGAAATAGACCCTGGGTACGTTTCATGCTCTCTGCAGAAAATACAGCACAGTTTTAAGACTAGAGAAGAATCTCAAGGATTAAAAATAAAATACCAACATACGAATACAGCTACGAATACACTTAATAACCTCGGGGGAAAAAATCTTAATAAAAATAAGGGCAGGGTTGTTTATTCGCTTTGAACGTGGACACTGAAGAACGTGGACAGCGCAAAGCCGGGCTGGCCCGTCGGAGCCCCGGGGATCGCAGCGGTGACACGGCCCCGCGTGGGTCGGGAGCTCCGGGCCCCGAGCGGGGTCTGCCCGGGGAGCGCAGCCGCGGGGGCGAGCGCGGATCTCCGCTGGTGCCGAGCCCGGCCCGGACACGCTCCATCCCCTGCCGGTACCGAGCCCGGCCCGGACACGCTCCATCCCCCGCCGGTGCCGAGCCCGGCCCGGACACGCTCCGTCTCCCCCAGTGCCGAGCCCGGCCCGGACACGCTCCGTCTCCCCGGTACCGAGCCCGGCCCGGACACGCTCCGTCTCCCCCGGTGCGGAGCCCGGCCCGGACACGCTCCATCCCCCGCCGGTGCGGAGCCCGGCCCGGACACGCTCCATCCCCCGCCGGTGCCGAGCCCGGCCCGGACACGCTCCGTCTCCCCCCGGTGCGGAGCCCGGCCCGGACACGCTCCGTCTCCCCTGGTGCCGAGCCCCGGCCCGGACACGCTCCGTCTCCCCCCGGTGCCGAGCCCGGCCCGGACACGCTCTGTCTCCGCCCGCTGCCGCCGCGGCCTCTGCCCGCCGCCATTTTCTCCGCGGCGAGGAGCCTGCGCAGGGCGGGGGCGGGGGGGCACGGCGGCGCCGCGCGGGGCAGCGCGGCTCCAGCGCGGGGCTGCAGCGGGGCCCGGCGGTGCTCCCCGTGCCTCGGCGGGGCAGCTGCGCCGCCCGCCCGCCCTCAGAGCCACCCAGGCCGGCACTTACGCGGAAGAACCCGGCGTCCATCTTGGCTCCTCCGCCTCCTCCGGGCCGCGGCGCGCGCTGCCGTCCCGGCGTGCACCGCGCGCGCCCTCAGCCGTGCCGGGGGTGGGGGGGAGGCGGGAAGGCGGGCGGGGCGCAGGGGGTGGGCGGGGCCGGGCGCGCGCCGCGCGGGATCTCCCCTCGCCGCCCGCTGATTGGTGGAGAGCGGGCGCGCGCGAGGGAATCGGACCAATGAGAGAGCGCGGCTGCTGCGGCGCGCGCGGGGGTGAGTGCGTGCGTGAGCCGCGCTCTCGCGAGATGTTGGCCCCTGCAGCTAGCGCTGATGTCAGCATCTCGCGAGATCTCAGGTGCCCTCACGGGCCTGGCCTGTCTCACCGCCAGCCCTGAGGGAGCCGCGGCCGTGAGGGCACAACCGCCTCCGCCCGCGGCTGCGGCCCCTCGGCTCCTTCCCGGCCAACAGGCGGCTCTGGGCGGGAGGCAGGGCTCTGGAGAGGCCACAGAGTTCCAGAGGAGTTGGGGGTGGAAGGGACCTCTGGACATCGTCCAGTCCAACCCCTGCCCAGCAGGGTCACCTGGAGCAGGTGACAGGAACAGCTCCAGGTGGGTTTGGGATGTCTCCAGCTGTTCCAGGGCTCTGCCACCCCCATGGAAAGAAGTTCTTCCTCATGTTGAGGTGGAACTTGTTGTGGTTTATTTTATGGCCAGTGTTCCACATCCTGTCCCTGAACAGAGTGGCACCATCCTCTGACACCCCCTGGGGATATTTTATGGATTTATGGAATCTCCTTCTCCAGACTGACCAGACCCAGCTCCCAAAGTCCTCCCCTCACGAGGGCGATGCTCCAAACCCCAAATCATCTTTGTGACTCCTGCTGGACCCCCTCCAGCATCTCCTTGTCTTTCTTGTCTTGAGGACAAATCATGAGCTCTGCACCCCATCCCACTCAGGACTGACTGGTGTAGGTCACTGATCTGTATGGCTCCTTCGGGGCTGAATTACAGATGCCTTTTTGGGAAATAAATTGGTTATGGGACTCAGAAAATAAAACTCATGGGAGATTATCATATTTTATCTGCTTAAACTTGTAATGATCTGAGTTTTGCAAGTTTGTCCCAAACTTGGGACAGTGCTTGACTGGGCTGCTCAAGAGCCCTGGCACCGTGGATGAGGGAATTTAGTAAAATTGACAGCTGAAGCTGGAATTGCTTTATGGTTTTGTTGAGAAAGACGAGATAGAACCCGCGGGAAGGCAGGAGGACACTAGGTGGAGCTCCGTGCTCTCTGCTGGGATAAGGAGGATGGAAATAAGGGAGAAATGCTGAGTTTTGGGGTCAGGACTTAGCCAGCAGCAAAAAATTAAACATTTTACCAGAATGTCTGGATCAGTGAAATTCCAGCTGGGGGATCCAACCCGCTGAAGATCCTGTAGAACTTTTAGGAGGGAAAAAAACCCATTGATTCTTGCAAGGCAGGGCCAGCTAAAAGGGAGCATTCCCAAAATCTGTGTGTTTGGAAGTGGAACCTGGGGGCCAAATCAGGGCAGGGAGAGCGTGGGATTGTTCCTGGAAAGCTCAAATCCACAGCAAATGGCACAGATCAGGGATTTTTGCTTTTTGAGAAGGTGGTTTTGCTTGCTCAGCATGAGCTCTGCCAGGAGGGGCTCTGGGGCCTCCCAGGAGGTGCCAGTGTGAGGCAAATTTTACTGGTGGTTGAATTTTTCAGCTGGAGCAGTGCTGGTGTGGTCACAGCAGCCAGACCTGCTGCCAGCAATAGTAATACTGGGAAACTGGAACTGCTTGCAGTAGTTCTGCTTATTCTGCTTGTGAACTTTGCTGGCTTGAAATGAAGCAAATGGAAAGTAAACAAAATTGGCAAGAAGTAGGTCTGGCTAGGGATGTTCAAAACCACAACAGTTAGATGGGCTTATCTTCCCTAAAAATCTTGATTTTCATCCCATGGAACTGCTCAGAGAACATCAACTCCTTTATATTTTTTTTGAAATAAATTAGATGTCCATCTGCTGTCCCTTCTGAATTGTTAAATCAATCCTCCCTGCCATGAAAAATAAGGTAGAGAACCAGGACAAGAGAAATATTTACAAGGAGATTCAGAAACTTCACAAACAGCTGTCTCAATATTTGGTTTGGAATCCAAACCATGCTCCAGTTTCAGCCAAAAAAAATGAATATTGCAAAGTAATTGAATTTAGTTTCTGCACAATTAAAAATTACCAGTTAGTTAAACTGACCTGCCCAAGAGATCTAAGCTTATTGGAAAAAATATGAAATACAAAATCTCAGACAATCTGCCAGTCAGTGTCTGACAATGCTGCTCTGTGTTCCCACCCCGTGGGCTGTGAGTGTCCCTGGGAATTCCTTTGTGCCTCTGCTGCACACCCACAGCCCTCACACTCACAAAACAACCTTGCTCTGGGTTGGCTTGGAGAATAAAAAACTGCTAAAAATAGTTGGGCTGCACCAGAGAACAAAGCCTTGCAGGGTGAGTGGCACATAGGGCTGCACAGAGCCTCCCTTGCTTTATCCAAGCTGGTTTTTTCTATTTCCATGGTTAATTTTTTTTCAGTTAAAGAGCTCAGATTTTGTGTAAGACAGAGCATGAACCTGACTTGAGAGTGAAACCCCTCAGACACTGAGTTCATTTGGAAATGGAGTAACAGAGTTTATAGAAATAGCTTGAAAATATCTGAAAATAAGAAGTAACTTTTTTTTTCCCTCAGCCTGTACATACATGGCATTAGAAACATGAAATATGAGTAAAGATAAATACAATTTTGATATCACCTGTACTACCCATCAAGTACAAAACAAACCACAAACCTCTTCCATGTAACTTGTAACAAACTCAGGTCCAACCTGAGTTTGGGGGCACATCCAGACTTTTCCTCCTGTTTATCAGCAGAACAGAGAAGGTTCAAAGTCTCTGAGGAAGCAAAAGTTCCACAAAACCTGGGCATCTTCTCTTGGTTTATCCAGACCCACAAGAGGCCTTGCTGCCATCCTGATGATTCCTAGAGCTCCACCTGTTCTTTCAGCCATAGGAAAAGTGTGCAGATCTCTGGTTTTCCCTCCCAAAGAAGGAAACCAGGATTTGTGTCAGTTCACAGAGAGAGCAGCAGCTCTGAGGAGCTCCATGGGATAACCTTTCCATCTCTTCTCTGCAGGGAGGCTGAGTTGCTGGTTACCTGCTCTGCAGGTGGATGTCCACAGGGATGAAGGTCACCGAGGGCTGCTGGGCCAGGCTGTGGCTGTGGTGGCCCACAGGAGGTGGCACTGCCAGCTTGGAGGCTTTGGGCTCCAGCTCCCGCCGCACGCGCATGCGCCTGCCAAAGGGAAAGGCAACTGGCACCTGGGCTGCTCTCTCCTCTCCCAGGTAAGTTTTGGGGAGGGTCCCACACAGCCCAGTCAAACCAAGCCAGGATTTCATCCCAAAGATACCAAAAGTTCTCACAGAGCTTGTGAGCTCTGAGAAGGGAGGAATCCAGGTCGCCCTCTGGCAGCCTTGGTGCACACTCAGACCTTCCCTGCATCACCAGGGATCCCTAAAAACAGCTCCCACCATGCAGCCTCCATCAAGGAGCCCTTTGTGCTTCCTGTGATCCAATCACAGAGCACTGACAGGTTCAGTACTGCAATCAGCACTTTAGTGCTTAGATTCTCCTGGAAACTTTCAGCAACAAACCCTGAAATGCTCTGTTAGCTGAGGGCAGGGACTTTGGTTCATCCTGGTTTCACTTGGTGACTGCAGGACTTGGCCACGTACCTGTTGTAAGTTTTCAGGATGAGCAGAACCACTGTGAAAAGTATAATCACCCCCACCACAATGGCAGCAATTATTGCTCCAGAACCTGGGAGAGAAGCAGGAAGGGAAAAAAAAGCCATATTTACAAAGTTGTCACTGTAGTGTTTGAAGTTTGATAAGTTCAAAGTCCACTTAAAACCAAAAACAGCCACCACCCCACTCCTTTCCTTACTTTGATAGAGAATTTGTTCTTGAGACTTTGTGGTCACATTCACTGAGAGCTGAGTGTTATTGGTCAGTGGCGTGGCTGTCGTCATCTTGAGTTGGCTGCAGAGGGCAAAAAGAGGAGTGAACTCCTAAAATATTAACCCAAATTTCACAGTGCTAATTAGGCAACTGCCCCCAAAGGCTCACAGCCTGCCAGGCTCTGAACTGAACTGGGGTCCTTCATATTTTCATTGTGGTGGAAACCTGGCCCTGCTGAAGGAATGGAAATTGGATATTGGTGTGATGGAAGTTTTGGTACAATCTTGAGCAATTTGCCTCAAAATACCCCCTGGTTAGTGTTAATAGGATAAAGTAAGATATAAACTCAATAATGTGTTTTAAATGCTTTGGGATTTTAGGTGATCACCTCTGGTTGAGATTCAGATCACTGAGCAAATGAGTGTGAAGGATTCTGCACCCAGAATTCAGCAATGTCTTGAGGGAAGGGGAAAACTCATCACAGAGAGATTTAAAAACTCCATTGTAAAATAGAATTTTAAGGAGCTTCATTCATCTAACATGGAGAAGAAAAACCATTTAACCCCTTCCTCTGGAGCTCCAAAAGTGCCAGGACAAACACCAGCCCCTGACCAGGGATATTGCAACGTGGCTGTGGCAGGAGGTTGTGAGTTCAGCCCAGTGTCGGCTCAGGTCTGTTATTGGAAGTGGATGGACTTCCAAGGGCACAGCTGAAAACATGCCTGTGTTTTGGTGGGTGAAACTGTGGATCTGGAAAGAGCAACTGGGATGTTTGCTGGTTTTATAAGGGTTTCCAAGTGTCCCTGGAAACCCGAGGCATTAAAGGGCTCCTTCAGCCTGAGAGGGGTGTGAGCAGCACTTCAAAGAGCCCTCTGGAAGCAGCTCAGCTCCCAGTCCCTGAGCTGAGACACTGAACTGCCCCTTGAAAAGTGAATTATCCTTCAGCACTTGATATGGAACTGAGTTTCCCACTTCAGATGCTGCCCAGTACAACCAGACAAGGCTCTGCTGCTCCACTGGGATATTGTGTGGCCTGGTAACTTTAATTTTACACAGCACAAGATAAACAATAGCCAGAAATAATTCAGTGGAAATCAGTTGGTAATAAAAATTAATACCAATTAAAAACCTGCAGAGCAGGTCAGTGGGGAATGAGAAGGATCAGGAGGCAGCAGAGAGGGAAGGGGTTGGTGTCTGAATGCAGGATCAGAACTGCAAGGGCCACTCTTCAAATACTTCAGTCCCCTCAAGTTAATTAAAAGTTTGGTTTTCTTATTTTAATCTAAAAATCAAACTAATTTTGCCCCAAGGCTGTAACTGGGTCATTCTCCTGAGAGTGAATGATTCCTTTGTTTAGCCAAGGCCAAGTTAATTCAGCAGCATGAGCATCAGCTGGAATATTTTGTGTTTAGACTCTGCTCAGCCCTATTGTCCAGCACAGGGCTCACACACACCTCAGAGGAACCTGGGGGGCACCAGGGCTCAGGGACAGCTGCTCCTGTCTCCCCACTCATCCTCCCATGTGGATGAAGGTTTTACCTGTGACAGCAGAAGCTCAAGAGACTCTTCATGAAAAGCTGAGCACATGTTCTGGCAGAAAAAGCCACATCCTGCTCTCACCTTTGTGGCTCCTGACAGGGCAGTGCAAATGCTGGACCTACAGAAGCCTTTTTTCCTCCTCTGGCTACCAAAATAAAAACTCCAAATAAATAAGGCTGAATATTTTAGTATTGAGCCATGAAATATTCATCCTTCCTACCTTCCCTCTGGGTCAAACCACCTTGGGAATGAGGAGCTGTTTGTGCATGAGTCACCCAGAGCTAAAGAATTTTTTTTGTCGTAGTGAAACTGCCTGTTTACAAAAGGGATTAATTTATCCAGCAGGCTGCACCAATCTGGGGTGCAGTTTGAAAACTGCATCAGGTTGGGGTTTTTCTGCTTTGTGGAGCAAGTCAAGAGGTGCAAGGCCTGTGTCTGCAGCAGGGTGGAGGGTGCCAGTCCTGCTCTTACCTGGAGTCCCAGCTCCATTCCTGCCCTGTGAATCAGCACGTTACACCTGACCAAGCCTCTGCTGCAAGAAGGACCCAGCAAAGCCCAGAAAAAAATCCACGGGAACCTGGATTTTCAGCCTGGATCCTACTCCGTTCAGAAAACCGTTTGGAAAATCAGGAGTGCTGGATAAAAGTCATGCAGCAGGGGAGAAGAAGTGGACTTTGATACAGTAATCACAGACATTCTTTGTCCATGACACAGGCTGCACTTCCCCCTGTGCACACACACCTGCCTGGGCTCTCAGAGCCTCTCATTCACCCTCACTCTCCACACTGCTGCTTATTTTTGCATGCCCACGTTATGAAGCTGGAAATGTTTCCACAAAGTTCAGCTTTGGGCACGTTTCCATTTCAAACACCTTGGCAGATACAGAGGTGGGTTGTTGTGGCAAGTGGGTACAGTGCCCCCCTTTCTGAAGCCTCCCTGCTGCCCCTGCCCTGCTGGATTGCAGCTCAGGGGCCCTGCTGGGCTGAGCTGGGTTTGTTTGTGGGGAGATGGGATCAGAGCTCACCTGTCAGCAGCACCTGGCAATTCCAGCAGAGGGGCCGCAGGGAGCACAGGGCTTTGTTTGAGGGTTAGTCCAGGATGGCTGGACTTGGAGAGGCAGCTCCCTACCAGGGAAGGCTGGTGCTGCTTAGGAGGGCACAGATTCACTGCTTTCACCTGGGGAAAGGTGGGGTTTGTGTGGAGCTGGGTTGTTCCTGCCCTCACCTTCCCAGCACCCGGGAGCACTGCCAGGGATGGAGGCAAGCTGTGACTTCAGAGAGCAATAGAAACACAACGTCCTTCAGTGAGAGCTGAACGTGCCTGGGTTTACCTTGAGAGGCTCCAAAGAGGGAGGAAGGAGGAAAGAAAAGGCCAAGTTCAGAGTGGCCTGGGGCAAACAACTCTCCCTGTGTGAGCCTGAATGTCCCCATGTCAGGGCAGCACCTTTACATAAGTGTTTTCAGCATTTTCTCAGGTTCTGGCATGAGCTGCCCAGGCTGAATGCTGGTAAAACACACATTAAAAGCAGTTAATTGCCTTGGCAAATCTGGGCAGGAGCAGCACCAACTAAAATCTCAGTAATTGTACCTGGTTTGGATGGTGAGAGGCACCAAAACCCCTTAGCTCCCACAGGTGACAAGAGGTGACAGGAGGACCCTCAAAAGGAACACCCTCATTTCTAAAGCCATGCCTGGGAATATTGGTAGACTTTTGTCACTGACTTGCCCAGGAGCTGTGTCTAAACCACACTGTGAACTGCACATTGCCCAATTCTAATTTTTTTTTTTTGCCTTAAAATTCTGGGCCACACACACTTCTCCTCCCCCTCTGTGAATGCAGTAATTCATGGGAACGACAGGAACTCCACCACGTTCAGATCCTAAAACCACTCCAGACCCTTCAGGGATATGCAGGATATGGAAGAAAACAAGCCAGAGGTATTTTCCCATTGGTTCCAGGCCAGGATCTAAGGCACACTGGGATCAGAAGACTTGGGAAATATCCAACAGAACCAGGATTTGGAGTTAAAATGGAAAAAGCCCCAAGCACCACCACAGTGCTGGAGCTTGCCTGTGCAGCTTGTTGAGTCTCTGGGGCACCTTGCCCTCTGCAGAGCCCTCCAGACACACACAGCAGCTGGCACCTCACCCTTGCAGCCTGTTCTCCAGCAGACCCCCTTGGCAAACCCTCAGTGCCCCAATCTGGCACCACAGAGGGACAATAACTCTGTCAGACCCTGAAGTGACCAGTCTCTGCTCTGCCTTTGTCTCCTGGTTTGTAATCACTAACTCAAGCCCTCCTGTCCACCCAGCACAATGCATCCCATCAGGGAAAGCTGTTTACAAAAAGCTAGGCTTCCTTTAGCAAGGACTTCCTGGGGCACTAAATACATTAATTACCAGGAAAAACCAGAAATGACCATTCAAACCTGTCAGCAGCAGCAGTGTGTTCCCAAATAATGCAAGCAGTGTAGTTTTGTTCTGTGCTGGAGACACTCAATGAACTGTAACACAATGCTCTGAGCTTTCGAGTTCTTTTCCTGTTAAATATTACACTGCCAGCTCCTTCCAGCACGCTGCTCAACAGATTGGGAAAAAGAATATACAACAAAGAAAACCCTCAAACCCACAAACAAATAACCACACCAAACCCGTATTTATAGTGCCGGGGTTGGATAAGCCAGACAAGAGTTTGAGCGTCCCCAGTGATGAAAGGACAGCGCCGGCGATGCAATGAGCTTTCAACAGCCGCGGAGGCTTCCCTCGATCCGGGAGGAAACCGCACCAGAACAGTCTCAGTCCCGTCCCTTACGGGCTCCCAGGTCATGAAACAACTACTTAAGCACCAGTTGAATAGAAAAACCTGCGAGGACATCTGCTCTCACTTTCTGGTTTAGAGGTACCGATAAAGAACTCGCGTTTCCCGTGGTACATCCACAGTGCCTCGCACACCGCCAGGAGTAACCGCGCTGCAAAAACCCCGTTCACCGGCGGAAAGGAACAGAGCTTTGGGGCAGAAAGAACAGACATTTGGGGAAGAAAGAAACAGCTTTGGGGCAGAAAGAACAGACATTTGGGGAAGAAAGAAACAGCTTTGGGGCAGAAAGAAACAGAGCTTTGGGGGAGAAAGGAAGAGATATTTGGAGCAAAAAGTAACAGAGCTTTTGGGGAGAAAGAACAGAGCTTTAGGGCAGAAAGAATAGATATTTGGGGAGAAAGGAGCAGAGATTTGAGGGGAGAAAGGAGCAGAGCTTTAGGGCAGAAAGAATAGATATTTGGGGAGAAAGGAGCAGAGGTTTGGGGGGAGAAAGGAGCAGAGCTTTAGGGCAGAAGGGTTACAATTATCCCCGTTCAGGAGCGGTTCCTACAGCCGGCGCTACTCACGGAGGATGCTGCGGGCTCGGGGCTCCGGCTCCCTCCGCCCGCCGGGGCTGCGGGGCGCCCCCGCCGCCGCTGCCGCCCCTTCCCCAGCCCGGCACAGCCCCGCGGGAGCCGCTGCCGGCACGGCCGGAGCCCCGGCACAGCCCCGCCGCCGCAGGTGCCTCCCGGGGCCGCCCAGCCCGGCCCGGCCCCCGGCGCCGCCTCCCCGGGCCGTGCGCGGCTGCGGGGGTGGGGGAGGCTGGGATGGCCCCCGGTCTGACAGCGACAGTTCCCAGAGGCTTCCCAGGCACTTCGGGGGAAGGATCCCAAGCACGTCCAGCCCAAAGACGGAGCGAGTGGTTTTGTCCACTCATCAGTGGAATCAAAAGGATCAAACTGGAAAGGAATCCTCGCCTTTATCCTGCAGAGAAGTGTGACCACAGTCCCTGTCTGCATTTTTCCTGTGGATGTCACACTTCAGAAAGGAATCTGTCCCCTGCCTGGACCTGATCCTGCTCCCATGGGAAACCAGAAAACCACAGGAACAAGCCACAGCCTTCATTCAGGCTCCATTCGTGGTTTAGGGTTGTTGAGCTGCTGTGCAGGAGATGTTTCCCCATTCTCCATTTCAGCTGCACCCACTTTCCCTTACAGTGCAACCTGAAACAGGATGAAACCTGCTCCTCCCAGAGTCCTGCCTCCACACGGAAGGCAGCAACAGGGGGATCCTGGTGGTCCACAAACATTTGCAGTGGATTTCCTGGGAACCCCAGAATCCAGTTGGGCTGAAAAACAAAGTCCTGCCTTACCTTGCAGCTCTCTCTTTTCTCCTCCAGAAACATTTGAACATTTGTGCCCCTAACAGAGCTCATGCTTCTCTTTGGTGTCCACCATGGGCTGGTTTCCACACTGAACCCACAGAACACAACCACAGGGGCTTTTCCACCAGAGCCAATTATTTAGCTTTTTTTTTTTTTTTGGTACAGCTACAAAGACCCACATTAGTCACTTCCAACTCAATCCCCCCATGAAGCTCTTTTAAGCCCCAGACTGAAATCCCAGCAGGGATTACTCACCAAAAATCTTTCCAGGAGAATAAATTTCACTTGAGTGGTTTCCTTACAATGACTGTCCCATCCTGCATAAACAAGCAGGAGCACGAGGCTCTCCTGAGAGCAGGAGTGGTTTTCCAGCCACAAGCCTTCCCTGGGCTGTATCTCTGGAGAGCAGAAGGGGCTTCTTTCAACAGTCAGCAACCAGAACTGAGAAGAACTATGAATGTAAGTTAATAAAAATAATTAATAACTCAATTTAAGTACTACAGGAAGGGAGGCACCAGCCCCTGTGACCAAATAAAAGCCAATGTCAGTTCTCTGTGACAGCAGACAGGGAGGGTGGGACTTTCCCAAGGGTTTGTTCCTCACCAGGTCCTAAATTTGTAGCCCTTTACTAGGAGCTGGAGCCCCACACCGGGTTTATACACTGTTAAATTTATAAATACATATGTGTAATGTATAAATTAATGTTTATGCACTGTTACTGTAAAGCTCTGCTGCCAACAGCAGTGACCCAGTTTGCAGGCACCAACCCTGAGCTCATCCCATTAAAAGGGGAGCAAAGGAGCCTTTGGGATGCTCCAGAAAAACCCTGATGAAGTCAGTGGACATCAGAGGACAAAACAGAACTGTGAATTAATTCCAGGCTCACTGCAGCATTACCAACCCCCAGGAAGTGACACAGCCTGACAAGGTGTGGGGTCTCACTGCACTTGCCACAGTTTTGACTCCTGCTGAACAGCAGCTGAGCTCCCAGCTCTGCTGGTTAATGTGCAGTGTGCCTGCACCTGGCAGGGCAGAGCAGAGCCTGGAGTGTCTCAGGGAGAACAAACAAGAGAACAGATATCACAGCAGATATCCAGACCAACTAAACATTCATTATGCTCAAGTTTGGAACTGTGCTGTGAAATGAGGCCCTCGGTGATCTCCAGGCACCCTCAGCCTCAGCAATCATTACCAGACCCCCTGGGGCTGAAGGGAGCTGAGGGGACCTGGCCCAGCTCAGCCTGGCTGCCCTCCCAGTCCCTGCTCCTGTGCCTGTGATCCCAGCACAGAGCCACGAGGACAGGCCCTGGCTGTTTTTATGTTTTATGTAAGAGCAAACCAGAATGCACAATGTCCTTCCCACTGCCTCACCCCAGTCCTGCTGATGCTTGGAATATGTTCCCTTCACCAGGGGAATCAAACATTCCCTCTACAGGCCTGAGCATGCCAAAGTGTTCCAGTACAGAGAGCTGCTCCAGAGCAGGATTTTAACACATTAGGTAACATCTAAAATAAGGTGTTTTCTACTTTCTAGGCCCTGCTCTTGTTTTATGGAGAATTCAGACCGTGTGAACCCTCCCTGGAGCTGTGAGTGATGCAGGGACAGCTCTCTGTCACACTCACATCTCAGGGTCAATACCTGCAGCAGGAGAAGTCTTTTACCTTGCTCTGCATTTTCTCCAAGGGGATGAAGCTTGGCTGGGGTCTCTTTCCAAATCAGGAATCTCTCCTACCAAGTTTTACACTGAGAGTGGAGCAAATAAACAAAACCCAGTAAGATTCACAAACTAACCTTCTGCTCTGGGCTCAAAAATATCCCTAATCCAAACCCAGATGAAAATGGGAATTAAACCTTTCAGGGAATAAATGAAGCACCTGGAATTTTATGCACAAGGTCCTTCCAGAAGCAGTTCTGTGACAAGGCAGAATGAGGAGCTGCAATCCCAGGTTCTCAGTTATTATAAAACCAAAGCACTCCCATAACTCCAGAACACAAAGAAACACCACGTTTCAGCTGCTGCTCAAGGGGAACTTCTGAAAGGAATTTGGGGTATTTATTTATACAAAGTGCAAGCTCAGAAAGGGCTGAGTTGGTGCCTCTGTGCAAGCTTGCTGCTAAAAATAGCCTTTACAGCAGGTCAGAGATTAGGAGAAGCAGGTTCTGGGGGGGGACTGAAAGTGTGGAAGGAATAAAGCAAACTCCAGCTTTGTTTGCCAAGGAAGGTTGTCACCCTGGAGTGGAGCAGAATCACTTCTGCTATTGATCAATGGCTTCATTAAAGCTTTGAAGCCTCTGGCTCCTCCTTCCCACCCAGAGTGGTCCCTGCAAAGATCCCAAATCCCTCCTGGGGGTCCCTGGCCCCCCCAGCTCTGAGCACACGGAATGCCCATCCCATCTGCCCATGAGAACATTCAAAAATTAAAAACCCATTAAAAATCTCAACATCCACCTTGTCCAGCATGGAACACAGCTCAAATCCCAAGTGTGAATGGCACTGCATTGTTTTATTTGAAGTGTCTTTACACAATGGAAAGTGCTGGAATGTTGTTCCACATTTTACACATTTACACATCAACACATCACACTCGATTCTCCCTATAAAACTGTTTCTGAAGGTTTTCTCCACTTACTCCTACTTACAGTAACTTCTACACTGGGTTAGAAAAGAAATAATTTAAAAAATAGAAACACCACAGAGAATCCAACCTGGACTTCTGGAATTTCAAAAATCCACAAGCCTGCTGGATAACACAGGTTCTTGTTGGGCTTTTTACCTCTGTTTTAATCCCATGGAACAGTGAGACAGTGAAGCTGGGCTTGGAGTGATTTCAATACCTGAAGAGATACATAAATACCCCACCTGTGACAGATGGACAACCCCATTTCCCTACCTTTTCACTCTGTCCTATTCCTGCCTCTGCAGCAGGGACCTGCCTGCAGGATCCCATGTGAAGTTGGTGGCAGGAGGGATCCTGAGCAGGCACAACACAGAGTTGAAAAGTTCCACACCCATGAGAATCCCTGTCCATTCCTTTTCCCTGCTGTCAGTCAAATGAGAACACTTCTGGGAAGTTCAAGAAGCACGTCAGGTACAACTGAAACACACTGAAATGAACCTGAAAAATCTGAATTTCAGAATGATTTCTACACAGGAACATCAGCAGCCTGGTTTGTTCACAAATCATTTTATCTTTTTAAATAGAAAAAAAAGAAGAATCTGTCTAGACTAAAAAAGTTTGGCTATAAAAGAGCAGAAAAGCACAGGAGCAGGTGTTGTTATACCAAGGCATATTTTCCTCCTACTAAAACACTTAACACAAGATCACAAAATCAAATATCTGTATTCTAGAAGATGCATCCTGGTCTCAGAAGCAGCAGGTGCTCTGTCAGACACACAGGAGGCCACACAGAAAAAGTCCTCACGAAAAACAGCAAACAAGGGCTGAAACTGCATAAAAACTGGCTAAGCCAGGCAACTGATTGTCTTTGAAAATATAAAACAGACTGGAGAAGTTAACAATTAACCCTTGGATGTTTTAGCTCCTGCCAGGACCCAACAGTCACTGGATTTATTCAGATGTGAGGCTGTCCCAAGGACTGGAGAAGAATAAACATCCTCAGATTGTCAGAGGATCAGACACAACACACCCAACAGCTGGATCTGTGTTTCACTGCACCTCTGTAATTAACTCCTCATTAGGTGTCAGTGCACCCAGACACCAGAGCAGGAGTGTTGGTGACAGACTCAGGTTCTTCCTCTGGTGTTCTCCTCCCTGTAGTCACCAACCCCCTGATTCAGCTCCTCCCTGTATTTGTGCCTCATGTCAAACTACAAACACACAGCCGGTGTCTCTGAGAGAAGCAAAGGTTAACCCTCACCTCAGCTGGCAAAGAATCTGAGCACAGAGTGCATTTCACTTGTTTAACACAGGATTCACTGGAAGCTGTTGGACACATCAGCTTTTAGCTGCTGTACAAGGAACTTGCTGGAACCCACTCATGACAGGAGGAGATTATTTCAGCACTTGGAACATCACACTGTACAACAGAGAGCAAAGGGCAACATCTTAAAAAACCAAAACACAGCCAGACTCCCTATAATTGTCACTATTTCAAGTCAGGTGGATTTGCTACACTCAGGGGGGGACTAGTCCCTAAAATTAAAGTGCTTTTCAGAGCATTGGCATCCAAAATCTTGAACATGAGAGACAACTACAAGTCAGATCTGTAGTGACCTATAGCAGCAGCACAGACAGCAACACATGGAGGGGCCGGGTGCCTGGTCTGGTACCAGGGAGCAGCTCAGCTCATTGTCCCCCCCACCTGCAGGGGGCACTCGAAGGCTTTGGAGTCACGCAGGAGGGTGGGCGGCGGCTCCGGGCGCCGCGTCTGCAGGATCTTCTGCCGGGGGTTCTTCACCTCCTCCTCCTCCTCCGTCTCGCTCTCACACACGTGCACAACCACGCTGGGGGTGGAGTCCGTCCCTGCGTGCAGCTCGTACTTCTCCCCTGAGAGCAGCCAGCAAGAGGCACGTTAAAAACACCCCCAGCAAAGGAATCAGCTCAAAAACCCCTCAGTAACTTCAACAACACAAGGCAATAATCAATAATTCCCATCCCATCTTCAATGTGCTCAACCTCCACTCTTCCCCAAACCTCTGAAATGCCCTAAACAGTCCCTGTGGCAGTTACAGCACACTTTGAATACAATCTTTTAATTGACACTTAGAGGAAGGGAGGGATGTAAAAAGCTCCCAGGAAGACATCAGAACACAAGCAGCAAACACATTTCTAAGTGACATCATTTGTGCTGTGTATTTCTGTGACATTTGTAAATTAAAAGCTACAAAAGCATTTGAGCACATCAAGCCTCCCCATTTCCTGCTTTTCACAGAAAGCAAACACCACATTTCCCAGGAAGGCTTAGAGAGAAGTTGATGATTAAACCTAAAAAGTCCATATTGGCATCCAGACATCCTGAATAGCTGGAGATGCTCATCTGCAAGAGACTGAACTTCTCATTTCCCTGATTGTTCCTTAATCCTGATGCTCTGACAAAATTCAATATATGGGGCTGATGGAGCCACTCCCTCACAGTCCAGTCCTGTGCTACACTTTCAATCAATTAAATAATTAAGTAAAGAAAGTGATGGATCATTTCATTTAAGTAAGAAACATCACATAAGAGACTCAGTTTCTTCTCACAGAAAAGGACAAGTTCATCAACTCCCTCAATAACACTTTTGAAGGGAAGTACCAAACAAGAGCAGGTGAATGTCCCTACCTGGCCCCAGCTTGGAGACAGCACAGAGCAGGTCATAGTTGATCAGAGGAGTTGCATCTTCACTCTGCTTCCACCCCACTGGGGGAGAGGCAGGGGGGGAAATCAGGAACTGTTTCACAGGTTGTGGAGGAAGGAGGTAGGACTTGTCCCCAATTTCACTGGACACCTGCACCTGCAGGCAAAGCAGGAGACACACAGCACAAATATTAATTCCCTTTTTATTTGGTTTATTTCCCCACTAATGCCCATTTGTGCCCTGCACTTAATTCAGCCTAGCTTTAAAAAACAAAATGGGTTCAGCTCTTGGTGCAACACCTCAGGAAACTGCTGCAGCTCAGAACTGTGCAGGGACACTGTGCAGAACATAACAGGGACAAAGCAGAATTTGGGACCCACTAATTTTGTTTCAGCCCCTCTGCATGTCTGGGGGAAGGTGGTTTGGTCACTGCACAAAGACTCTCCCAACCAATCTCAGCTCAAGATGAAAACCAAAACTGTGCCCTAAAATTTTGGCCCAGCTCAGTGCAGAACAATGAGGTGATTTCAGACATTGACCCCACATGAAGCTCGTGGGCAAAGGAGGAATAAAGAAGCCAGGAGAGAGTCCAAGATCTCCCTGTCCCTCTGTACCTGTGCAAAGTAAAGCTTCAGCTTCTTCCCGCTGAACTCGGTCTCGTGCAGCTCTATCCGAGCTCGTGCTGCTGCCTCGGGGCTGCTGAAGTTTATCCTCACCCTCCTGAAGCTTTTGAACAGCTGGAAGGTCACCTGCTCATCATAGACTGTGAAAAGTGCCTCAAACCTTTCCTGGAGACAAGCACAAACATTCTCACTCTGGGAAAAGACATTTCCTTCACTCTGCTCTCCCAAATCCCATCCATTTCCTGACTCACCCCAACCTGCACATTCCACACCTCCCTCCCTGTGCTAAACCCACACTCAGGGCAGCACAGCCCTGGCTCACTGCTTACACCTGAATTCCAAGAGCAAACGCGTGTGAACCAGCCCAAAAACTCTGCATGCACAAAGTGCCACCTAGTGAGAGCTGCTCAGAGGTGCAGGTCTCCAAAATTACTGGTACTTGTACATGATTTTCATCAAGGATCTACAAAAACACTCTGCAAATCAGGTAATTTCTGCAGTAGATAAACCAAAGTATTGATTATGCAAGGAAAATGTCAAATTTATCAGCATGAATAAGATAATTAATACAAGATTTTTGTCTCTCCCACAGTAAACACAAAACCAAAAAAAACTGAAAAAATATCCATGGTTTATTGAACATGAAATCTTATCCTCAAGTTCATTAAAGACTGGTAACTGCATTGTCATGAAAATCAATTTCATGGTTCTGAAATCCAATTAATAATTTTCAATTATGAAATTCAATTAATTTACCAGCTCTCTGATCCACAAGAGACCTCATTTACAGATTTTTTTTCCCCCACGAGTAAATGCAGCAGGAAATCTCCTGGTGTAGATTTGCATCCACTGTAAAAAGTCAGATTTAAATCCCTGGATGAGGAGTCTGCAAGAAATCTCTTTGCAGTTTTATTTACTAAGTTCTGCTAATAGTCTGTTATTTAGAGATCAACATAAGCCAGTAGGCAGAAGAGGAATCTTCAATTAAAAACTCATTCCAGGGACCACAATTAATTTACCTGATTCCAACAGACTCTGATCTCTCCCAAAAATCTTGGTAATGCCTTTCCTCATTATAAAAACAATGCCAGGTTCAGTTTAAACAGCACTGAAGAAACTCTTCAGATTATGCCCATGTTGGCTTTAACAAAAACAATGCTTTTTGCCCCATTTTCTCCAACTCACACAACATCAGGGTCTTTATTAAATCACAAAACCTCTGCACAAAGGCCAAATTTTGTACCTGACAAACAGGGAATTGCAATTGAGTGGCTCAACCCTGCAGCTGAGAAGGGTGAGGATGTTCAGTCCTGCCATTCCCCTCCCAAAGGGAGTATCTGAGAGTGAAACAAGATGTTCTTGTACCCTGTCTGCATTCCTCACCTTCTGCTCTTTGAACTAAACTGGATAAAACACTTCCAGGTGCAATGTGAAAGCTCAAATTCTTTAATAAGTTAAAATCAAAAGGCTGCCTGGACACACCTGAGATGCAAGGACAATGTGGAATTCTTTCATGTAATGGAACTCATTATTCCTGATGCTTTTAGAAGCAAAGGGAATTAAGATTTGACTGGATAAAATGCTAACAGGCCAGATAAATTTTACTTTATTACAAGGTCTTCAAGTCAGAACACACATCCTACAAATCTGTATCACTCTTTTAACAGGATCCTTGTCTTGAAATAAAACATTTAAATTGGCAGATTTTATTTTTAATTTTTATTAATTTAATATTTTTTTCTGTTTCAGATTTTATTTAAATCTACCTTTGGATATTGTATCATGATGTTTGGATAAAGAGGGAAAAAAAAATAATCAGAAGAGTTTTTCATGTGAGCAGCATTATTCCCCATTAGCAGTTTCCAAGGCCAGAGAAGTGTGGTATTATCTGCCTTGGGTAACTGCTCTGAGCTTACCAGGAAAATACCCTGGGTTGGGTTTTTCCCTCAGTTATAATGTGCATTAAGACACTGAAAATCCAGACAAAAATATTCAGTGAACGCTGAGAACAGCTCACACCCCTCCCCCCTTACCTTCTCCTCCTGCACCTCGAACACGGCCTCGTGAACACTGCAAGCAAAGAGTGAGGTAGGCAAGTCACTGAAATCCATCATCTCTTCCAAATCCTCCTCATTTTCTCCAAAGATCATCTGCTCCTCCTCCTCCTGGTCGCTGCTGTACAGGTCTGACTGGCTGTCAGTCCAGGACTTCATGGAATCCCTGAGCATCCTTCCCCCCCAGCAGCTCCTGCTCAGGTGCCAGCTTCCAGCAGGGCCCTGCCAGCCAAAAACCCAAAGCCAAACGTGAGCACATCACATCTTCCTGCTGCCACTGCTACAGCAAATCATGTCCCAGAGAGCAGGAATCAACGTGGGGTTTGTTCTGTGCCCCACGGATCAGCAGGAGGGAGGGAGGACTCTGCTGTTCCTTCAAAAGGGAGATAAAGTCTCCCCATGAAGAAACTGCAATTCCTCCTCTCTTTACTCTGACAGGAATCCAAAATGACAGCACTGTTCTACGAGCTTTTCTCCAATTTCTTGTTCAATAATTAAAACCATTTCCTGGCTAATCAGAGCAGTCCTCTGGTATCTGAAAAAATAACTTTATTTCATCAATGACAACACGTGGACAAAGTTAAATCATTCATCTCTCCAAAGCCTCTCCAAGGCAACCAAAATCAAAGAAGACAAAAAATGCAAAGAAGCAAGAGACAAAATAAAAAACATCACAAGGGAGAATATGTTTTACACAGTAGAAAAGATTTTACAGGAGTGGACCTTCTGCCACCCATCCCTGCAAAATTCCTGGGCTTATCACACTGCTGTGTGTTGAGAGAAAAACAGGTAACTGCACCAGATCTGGTATGGAAAGAGTGATCATTTGTGACACAACACTAAAAAAAAGGTAGTAAACATATAATGATTAATTGGGAAAGATCTTATTTGAATATTTGCCTAATGAGGGGGGATTAACTGGGTTAATGGCAGTGACTGCCCCATCCCAAACCCACGCACACACCTGGGGATCTCAGTTCTGCTGCCCAGCACGGCAGGAAGGATGGAAATTTGGGAAAACAGGCAGCTGGTGGAAACCTCAGTTCTTGTGCTTGCTGATTCATGCAAGGAGGGAAGAGCAGAGGAATGAAAATGTGCCAAAATGGTGCAAACAAAAGGCACCATCTGGCTCTGAGATGTGGGCTCACCCAAACAGCACCAGGACAGACACCCAGAGCCAGCCAAGCCCTGGGGACTGAGAGCAAAATCCAGCCTGGCCTGCTTTGGATCCCACATTCCTGAGGGATCAAACACCCAACCCACAAACTGCTCCCAACAGCTGCTCTGCTGACAGCCCAAAGCACAGGGAGACCCCCAACAAGGAGAGCAACACTGGCAGGAAAAAAGAAAAGGAGTTTGGAAAGTAAACTCAAATATTGAATGAATGGTGAATCCAGGAACTCACAGAGCAACTCGAGATTTGGTCAAGTTGAGACTGAGCCTCACTGCAAAACAAAGTCAGGGCAGCAGAGACATTAAACCAAAGTGTGAGAACACTGGCCTATAGAAGCTACTGCAATTATATTGTATTTATTTCTTTTTTTAATTAAGATTTCATCATAGTTCTGTTCTTTTAAATAACAAACCTACATGGTTAATTCTATTTTTTTCTCAGATAACTAATTTTTCATTACTTCACCCCAATCAATTCAAAACACCTGATTACTGAGCAAGGCAAAAATCTCCAGCAGCCCCCTGACATCAGGCTGAGACAGGCAAGACTCATGTATGAATATTAATTAAGAAGTACAGTGAGAAACAGCCCTGTGAGAAGTGTTATTTTAACAGATTGGGTAAAACTATTTACTGTGCAATTATTAGAAAGCATCAAAATCAGAAAAAGAACACTCCAAACTTGACAGGTACAGGAATGTGATTATCAGTGCAACAGCCAAAGTGCTCTGCTTCAGGAAAAAGGGAATTTCTTCACTTGCCTCCTTGGAAAGGTGAGATTCCTATTTATAAACTGTCTGATATGAATGGAGATATGCAAATCTAAGATATTTATTACAATCAGCTTATCCTCATCATAGTATTAACAGCAATAAAATTATAAGTAATTTCATTGCAATACTCATTAGCAAACTATTAGATCGCTCACTCCCTCACAGATTTCAGATTAAACAGCACAAATAAATGATCCCAAAGAACTAAAGCCTCGGGGATCAGACCTTTCACTAAGTCCTTTCTTCTGAGCATTAGCACCTGCTTATCATTTAAATACCAGCTGACAGGGAAATGCTTATAAACAAACTCCCCAACTTCACAGAAGGTTAAAAATCATCTGAAATTCAAGCAAGGCAGCTTGTGCCATGGAGAGCTGGAGCTCTTCACCGGCACAGGCAGCACCGGGGAGTTTTCCTTGGCACCTCGTTCAGAGTCTCATCCCACTGCCCAAGGAATGTCAGGACTGGCAATTTCCACAGAACAGTTCAATCTGCTCTGCTGGGGAGCAAACAGGAAAAATCCTGCCCTGGGAGGGAGGGCAGGGGCTGGGATGGAATTCCCAGAGCAGCTCTGGCTGCCCTCAGATCCCTGGCAGTGCCCAAGGCCGGGCTGGCACTAGGCTGGGAGCAGCCTCGGGCAGCGCAAGGTGTCCCTGCCATGGCAGCGGCGGCACTGATGGGATTTAAACCTTCCCACCCGAACCACTGCACGGCTCCAAAGGCCGGGCTGATCCCGCGGACCCCCCGGAGCTGCCCGGGCTCAGCGCGGCGGGACAAACTCGGGCCGGGGGCCGGAGCCGCGGCTGCGAATATCCAACAACTCAAACCCCAGACGCTCCATCCCCGCCCTGAAACAGGATGAAAACAACTTCCCCACCCGCACCCGCGGCGCGGCCCGGGGGCGGCTCAGCTCACCTGCGGACGGCTCTGCCTGAGGGGCGGCGGGAGCGCGCGGTGTCCGTGAGGGGCGGCGGGGACGCGCGGTGTCCGTGAGGGGCGGCGGGAGCGCGCGGTGTCCGTGAGGGGCGGCGGGAGCGCGCGGGGTCCGTGATGGGCGGCGGGGACGCGCGGGGTCCGTGAGGGGCGGCGGGGACGCGCAGGGTCCGTGAGGGGCGGCGGGAGCGCGCGGTGTCCGTGAGGGGCGGCGGGAGCGCGCGGTGTCCGTGAGGGGCGGCGGGGACGCGCAGCGCCCGCGGGTCCCGGGGCGGGGCGGCGGCGGGAACGCGGCTGCGCGCGTGTCCCCCCCTCACGGGAGCTGAGGGAACGTGTGAGGGGGGTCGGTGACCCGGATGGAGAGAGGGAAAGGAGGGGAGGAGAGCGGGAGGGAGGGAGAAAGGGAGACGAGGCGGGAGGAGGCGGGGGCTCCGCGCATGGCCCGGCCCCGCTGAGGGGTCGCGCTCCCGGCCCCGCCGCCTCCCCCGCGGTGCTTCAGGCGCCCCAAAAGCGCTCTGGGAACGCTTCGGGTCGTGTTTGTGTGGCACTGATCCAGCCCTGGAGAGGCGGCGGGAGCCGCAGGGTCCCTGTGGGAATGGCTGAGCTCAGAGCGATGAGAATTTATTTTAAAATGCTGCAAATCGCCCTCGGAGCAGCGTCCGGACGAGGGGTTGGCGGCTGCTGTGGAGGAAGGAGCTGTGGCTGCCCCCGGGTCCCTGGCAGCGCCCAAGGCCAGGCTGGAGCAGCCTGGGACAGTGAAGGTGTCCCTGCCATGGCAGGGGCGGCACTGGCCGGGCTTTGAGCTCCCTTCCAACCCAAACCAGTCCGGGATTCCGTGATTCCTCCCTGGCGTTAATCGGGATGGCTCTGCCGTCAGCCTCGGACAGCTGCCAGCTGGGAACAGTGACAGGTTGTGTCCTCGGAGTAAATCACAGCTTAATCCAGCCATGAGATGGTTTCAGCCAGCCATCATCTGAGCTGGAGGATACAGCTGTACCTGAGCACTTCTACCTCTAAAGAAAGCACAACCTCACATCCTTTCTTTGTTTTTTCACAAAAAACCCCACACAAAACTATCGCATTTCACTGACACAAATATTGAGTGCAACAGCTTCATCCTTACTTGGAAAGACAGAAGAGAGCGTGGGTTTGTGATATAAGTAGTGAAATTTCTGTGGCTGAAATACTATCTTTTCAATTTCAGAAACAGACAGAGAGGGAGGCTTCTCTACCAGGTGATTTGTCCACCTTCCCCTCGTAAGCAAACAGCCCAGCAGATCTCACTGTAGCAAGGTAAGATCAGTCTCCCCTGTCCAGGTAAAGGGATTCTAGTGTAGATGCAGTACAAATTCAGGTGGTAATGGGTCACTCTCCATCCTCAGCCCTCCCTTGCTGCAATCTCCTGCTTTATCGATTCAATACCACATTTCCCTTTCTGGCCAGCAATATATTCTGCTTTAATACCACTAACTCCAACATTTGTGTCCACTTCAGTGGCATTTAAAGCACTCTGTCTCTTGCAATAACACCTCGGTTGTAGCACTCCTGTAACACTCCTGACATCAATGGCACATCTTTGTATCAGCATTTAAACACTTGTAATATAACCCACAAACCCTTGAATGGTGGATGTTAACAAAGTACTACCCCATTTATCAGAAATTCTGAGGATTACAATCCAGGGATTCCGTGAATTTCAACACTGAGGCTGCTCTTGGGTTGTTTGTCTTTTCTCCCTTTGTGGTTTGGGACCCCAAGAGATACATTTAATTAAAAGTATCCTGAGGGTTATCCTCCGCTTCTCCCCATGGACTGCAAACCCATCTGGTGAGTGTTAATTAGGTCGGCAAGCAGTCGATTAAGCTAAATTGCCACTTTTCTGTCTCTTACTGCAGTCCTGTATCCCAGACATGGTGCCCTGTGGCTGAGGGATGACACCTCCCACAGCAGAGCATTCCCAGCTCTTATCAGAGGGTTTGGATGTCTCAAGGAAAGCTCAATTTCAGTAAAAAACATCACTAGTAAGACCACCAAAAATAAAATTATTTTGGGTTTGTGTCCCTCCTCCTTCCTTAGATCACGATTTCAAGCTCTTCTCCAAAATATTAAATGCTAATTTTTTTGAAGCCCTGTAAAATGAAGTTTTAAAAGTGAATTGCATGTTTGCTACAGCTGACCCCAAATATGTGGAGACTCCTGTGAAACTGGGAGCATTAGTAATGCTGTAACAATCTGCATTTCACTTACAAGCATCCTGTTAAAAACAGACACAGAGCTCTTTCAATACACACTTCAGTCACCTAAATCTGTCTTAACTTCTCCCAAGACATTTTTGGTCAATTAAACCTCTACCAGGAGCATGGAGCAAGTCAGAATTCCATAGAATTCCATAATCTTTTATTCAAAGTTTCATTTTACCATAATCTTTTATTCAAAGGTTTGGTTTCATTTGTCTCACCTGAAAGACAAATAGAATTAAAGACATGCAACACTGCCTGTGAAAAATGAAGCAATTGTCCTTTATAGTGCAAGAGTGTAAAGCTTGATTTATTTACACATTTTAAGGTGAAAGGAGAATGGTGTAGGCAGATCATTTTATACATTCAGCTGTGCTCCACAGAGTTAAGTTACACATAAAATACACACTGAGGATCTTTTAAGTGCTCTGTGCATCCAGAAGCCACAGGGTGGAGGTAACAGATGTCAGTTCACACTGGGTATAGAAGCCAAGGGATGAACCAAGGAGCTGCTCCTTCACCAGAGTGCTGGAACAGCTCCTGGTGCTGAGAAATCCTTCCCCCTTGGGAATCTGGGGGTGCTGTGCCATGTGCAGGGTCCTGCATGAGCCCTGCAGTGCTGACATTCACAGACCAGAGTGTGCTGTACAACACTTCAATACTCCACCCTGGAATGTGGCACAGGGCTCCTCTCCTTTAAACCTTCCTGTGCTGCTCAGCTGTAAATACTTGCTGCATGGCCATTGTCACCTCAGCCTAACAAATATTCTGGGAAAAGCTCAGTGTGAGGTGTTTCAGCTTCTCTGCACTAAAGGGGAGGTGACGAGTTGAATTCACTCCTGAAAGAGCCAGAGAGAGCACAAAGTCCTTCAGTCAAGTTTAAACAAGATACTTGGGTTCCTCTGGGCCCTGCTCATGCCCTTTCTGAGGCTGAAGAGCAGAAAATAACATTTTTTGGAAGACCACAAGAAAAAGCCAAGAAAGAGGGAAGTGCATAAAATCAAACAAACAAACAAACAAAACCAACCCCACTGTAAGATTCCAGTGTTGAACAGCAGCAGCAAACAGGAGTGAGGTGCAGCCCCTCAGTCCTACCCCTACATCAGTCATGGAGCTGAGGCCCAAGGAACACCCCAGGTTCCACTGCTGTGGCACAATAATCAAAAAATATTGTGATTTATGTGCTGTAGAAACAGACACCACCTCCAGTGGAGGCCTTTGGCAGGAAGTTTCCAGAATCAAACAAAGGGAGATTTCTCTGTGGCTGCAGGTAAAGGGAACTGTCATTATTAAGTAGAATTATTTGAGCACACAGAGACTGTGCAAATAAAACATGGTTATGTAAAGCTTTGGAGCAAGACTTGCCCTTAGAATCTTTGCAAAGAAAGGGCCAAACCCACACAATGACACAAAAGCTCAGCTTGTGGCTGGGGGCAGTTTCACTCAGAGAAGGGCTCTGTGCAGGGAGCAAGGTCAGGAACTGGGCTCAGGCTCAGAACTGGGGAGTTTGCAGCAAAACCAGGCCTGAAGCAGCCAGAGAGCAGCACAGCAGCCCAGAGCAGCTCTGTCCCCTGGCACTGTGCATCTCTCAGGATGTCAGGGCTGTGCTGAGCAGGAAAACCCAAACCAGGCTGCAGATCTGTGCTCCAGTCACCTGCTGGGTTTAAACCCTGCACATCCTGATCTGCATGTCAGCAGCCAAACATTTAAACCCTTCTGATGAATTATTTTATACCACCTAATTAACCACAGAGAATATTGCCATGGAACAAGTGTGTGCTGTAGCACAGCTTGTTTTCAGACTGTGTTCTATGGCTGCAGAACCAATAGGTCAGAACAGGTTGATTAAATGGGAAGAGATAAGGAATTCCTGTGCCCTTCCCATTCAGCCTCCCTGCACTGCTTCATTCTGCATTGTTAATGAACAAAAGCTGCCCATAAATTCACCAACAATCGATGACCACATCCCAAGGCAGTAAATCAGTGTCACTGCACCCCAGTGATGAATGCTCAGGCAGCAGGAGCCCATTAACATCCTTATCTTGCTTCATCACAAATAAAGCATTGAGGGTGAAAGGAAAGCTGTTATTTCTTGAGGTTCCCTTAAGTTCCAGTGCAGGGGATGCCACTGATAAGATCTGAATTGTGCCCAGCTGGTGAGGAAACCTGGGTACAGCCCCAGGGCACCTCCCTCTGTGCAGGGGGAAGGTTATTCTTCTAAGCTGCACAAAAATGCCAAAGCAATCCAAAGTATACCCAGATTGAATCAGTCTGCAGAGCTGGCAGAGCAAACAAGTGCAAAGGAACAGTTCTGTTGTCATTTAACATGGAATAATCATGTACAGGTCAGAGGAGTTGCTGGGAATTTCTGGCAGTGGGAACAGAAACTGGCCATGAGTCAATTTAACAAATAAAAATAAAAATAAATAAATAAATTCAGAAAGACACTGTTCCAAACCTCAGATAGTCCCAAACTCCCTGGTATTGAGGGAATCACTTAAAATACACAGAACATGAGAACTATTTCTTTCAAATAAAGTTCCAGGGTCTTGGAGACTCTACTGTACAGACAACCCAAGCAACACTGAGTGGACTTAAAATTCAGTTTCCCAGCAAAATACCCCAATCTTTAGAGCAGCCAGTGCTATCAAAGTGCCAGGATAACCAGTGAATGTTGTACTTTGTTCTCCTCACTTGACAGCTCTCCCATTCTCCCCCAGTATCAGCTCCTGGCCATCTCCTGGAAGCTGGAAAGATAAATATCAAAGTACACAAAGCTCCATTATCCTCACAGGCCTCAGTGAGTGCTGGGCTGTGCAACTTCTCAGGCCATCCACAGTAGTAGGCAAGTCTTGTTTTTCCTTTTTATAAAAGAAAATAAAGGGGGGAGGACCCCAGCTTACATCACCTGAACTGAGCTTTTGAACTAAGGAACTTCAATATCTTTAAGTAGTTGGGACCACTAAAGTTGGAAATCCTGCCTCTATCAGAAAGAAAATAAATAAACATGATAAAGAATTCAGATTTTGCCCAAAATTACAGAAATTCCCCACCAGACAGAGTCACATTATTCTCATTTCTCCTTGTCCTCATCCTTTATAGTGCTCCCTCTGCACCATTTAATTCAACTTGAAGTCCTGCTATGAAATCAGAAAACTGGCAAATCATTTTTGTTCTAAGCCACATAATCCAGTGGTGCTCTAAAAACAACCCCCATCCTCAGTGCTTATGTTCAACACCAGAACAGAAGTGCCCAGAATTGGTGGGTTGAAGGGATAAAGTGTTCAAAGTGTTCACTCTCACCAGTTCTGCTGCTCTAAACACACAGCAAGTTCCAGTGGTGGTGCTTCAAAACAATTCCATTTATTGCTGTTTCAGTGGAGCTCTGTGGTCACACCAGGATTTAGAGCCTTCCTGGAAATCTCTCACAGTCCCTGTAAATGAAAGATTAAATCCTGTCCTCCTCTCTCTGTGAGCAGCTCCTGAAAACTTGTCTGGAGATAAAAACACTCCCAGCAGGGCTGGAAACTGCACAGTCACTTCTCTTCCACAGCATCTCCTCTCTCATCACTTCCACAGTGCTGCACTCACCAGTCCATCATTCCACACTCCCAGCCAGCAGAATTCCATGCACAACTGGGATCTGCTTCCTGCCAAGTGCTTTCAGCTTCCCAACTAGAAAAAGTTCTTTATTTTAATAATCAGCCTGGAAAGTTCAGCTCCAGACAAAACTCTTCTCAATGTCAGCTTTATGCTTGCTGCTATTTGAATGGGTAAATAAATAAAGGTCAAACTCCTGATGACTGATCAGTCCTTGAAGGTCACTCACTCCTTCTTGCTGTGCTCCAGCACCCTGTAGGGAGGGGCAGAGACTCCCTTGGGCCCGTGCTGCTCCTGCACGATGGGCAGTGTGGCTGGGGTGTAGATTTCTGGCATGCTGTCATTGTTCTCCAGGGCCCCATAGGAGAAAGAGGCTTTGAGCTCAGGCTGCACTGCAATCCCCTTGTCGTGCATGTTCTGCATGCCTGCAAGAGCAGAGCTGTGGATTAGGGACTGAAGTGCATTTTTCCTGCCCTCTGTTCAGCCAGGAAATCAGAGTCCCTGAGGCTCATCAGCTCCTCAGGTGTTAAATCAAAGACAGGATGGGTTTGTGCTCAGCACTGGAGCAGCTGATGGACAAAGAAGCTCCAGGTGAATGAGGGATGGCTCTCAGTTATCCATCCAGTGCTGCAGATCCTCCATACAGCTCACCCAGAGCTCAGCTGTGCTTCCCAAAGGAAACTGCTGCTCCTCTACCTCACTTCTGAGCCATCCCCCAAAACCAGTTCTCCATGCTGTACCAATCCCAATCCCAATCCATGCTCATACCAGTTCATTTCCCAGGTAACACTGCTGAGCACCCAGCCCTGCCCAGAGGCACAGCCCAGGCCTGAGCACAGGGATGAAGCCTGGTTTGGTTACCTGGCATGGCATCCATGGAGATGTAGGGCTCGAAGGGGACAGGCTTCTTCCTATTCCTTGTGATCAGGAAAACTCCCAGGAATGCTATGAGGCACCTGAGGGAGGAGAAAGGATCACTGAGATCCCTGGCAAGGGAGAGCACAGAATATTCCACCCAGAATTCAAGCACTGCCAAGTCAGAATTCCAGGGCTCTGTTCAACCTGAGCCCCCTTGAGCAGCACTGGAACATCCCCAGCACTTCACCTTTTCTCCATCAAACACAGGGAGAAGTTTTCATGTTAATCAATTAATTAACCTTGACTAACTGCAGGGAAAAGGAAGCACAGCAACATTTGGTTTTGCTTTGATGGAATTCCAGGATTTAGCAGCCTGACCTTTCCACGGCCCCCAGTAAACACACCAACCATGGATGTGGATTGTTACAGAGCAAGGTGCAGCTCAGAACAATCATCTCCCAATTGTCTGGGGTTTTTTTCTGTACTTATCTAAAAGCCATTTGAGAATGTCCCCTGATTATGGGGAGCTAATTACCCCTAAACACTGAGTTACACAGGAAATGTTTCACTGATCAGATCTGCATTGTGCCTTCTCCATGCTCTACAAACTCCAGAAGTCAGGCACAGTTCAGAGAAGGTGCAAAACCTGAAATAAAGTTCCTAGAGAGGTTTTTTTGGGGTTATTTTATAATTCTTGCAGATTCATGAGCAGGCAGCTTGAAAACTAAGCCATATGCTCAGCACCCAAGCTGATCCCCAGGATTTAGTGATTAATTGTTGTGTAATTGTGCATTACCAAGGGTTACACAAATTTTTCCAAACACAACACTGAGCTCTAAGGGCCACTCTCTGCTCTGACAGAGAAAAGGCTTTCAGCCTTTTCTCTTCTCCAAGACTTTGTCCCTCTAACAGAGAGGTATTTTTAAAGCAGATTTGTATTTTTAAAATTTGAGTCACATGAAGCAACAGTTTTCTGTCAAGGAGACCTGAAGCACTTACCCCAGTGCAAACATACAAATGTGGAGAACATCTTCACCCATGAAATCCAGGTAAAAAGTTGCTCCTTGAAAAGGAAATTATTCATTACATCTTCCCAATTCCACCTTCAGCCAGAACCCACATCAGCCAGGACTCCTATTTTTATAGCCAGCACCTTTGTTTATTTAATGAGCTTAAAATAAGTGTCCTGATTTCTATTTTAACACAAATTCTTGACAAATCTTTTTGAGTTTCACAACCAAAATAGTTCTGCTGCTGTCACTAACAGAGATGCAAGTGAGCCTGTGCAGCATAAACAAGAGGGACTATTTTGGAATGATGAAACAAATTGGATTTAACTACAAAATGATGCAAACTTTTGACCCCAAACAAAACCAACCAGCTCCAACCTCTAGAAGTGTCCTTGGTGTCCTGGCTGGCAGCAGGACACATGTTCTGCCTCCTGCTCTTTACATTTTTAATGTAAAGAAAATAAGGTAAAAAATAAATAACAAGGAAATATTTTACCTACACATTTAAGAACACATATTGAATGAGGAACAGTCTCAAATATAAATTCCCCTGCACTTTAAACAAATGACAGAACTGAATAGAAAATTTTAACACAGACTAATGGGATAATTCACATTTTTAGAAAGGAAAAAAACCCAAAGCCAGTGCAGATGAGAGAGGACAAAAAAATAGAAGCCATCATATTGCTGAGTATTCACCTTCTTCAGAAGAATTACTTTCCAAAATCTTTTGGCCTTTTTTTAGAGAAGTTTGTGCAGTTACCTGCTGAGATTGCTGCTGTGGTGGATAGGATGTAGCCAATGCTGGAGATCTGAGCTGAGTCATAGAGCTGGGAGGCTTGAGCTAAAAACCTGCAACACAATCACAGGCAACAGGGGCTGATTGGGAAGGAGCCTTTTTTTGGAAACACCTTTCAAAAGTGATGCATAAATTTAAGGAAATTCATTCTTTTTCTCACTAAACAGCAGCAGCAAGGCTTGGAATGAATAAAAGGGACAGAAGAGGGAGGATTGTGGCTGCACAGAAATTACTGCCCAACCTCAGGGCCAGAGTGACTCTCCTATTTTCAGAAGCCTTTTATCCCTGCTGCTACCAGGTTTTTATGCTATTGCAAGTACAAAGGGGAAAAAACCCTAAAAATAGACACATTGTCAACAACACTTTGATTTTAGCCAGTGCACAGATACTGCATTTGACTGGCCACCATTTCAATCCTAAAATTGTTTGGCAAATACTTGAATGGTGGCATGAAAACCACCTGGCAGTGTCACTTTGTGGAAAAGCAAAGACCACCCAGGCTGCTGGGCCAGATCACAGGAAAGAATGGATAATTCTCTGAATTTTAATTGGTATTTCTGGCATGGTAACAAACAGCTCCTGAGCCACCCCCCACCCAACTGCAGCCAGAGAGAGGAGTCCTTACGTGGCCTGGTAGATGGCTGTGGCAATCATGCACACCAACATGATGTAGAAGATGGGGGAGTCCAGCTGCAGGGTGCCCTGGATGGACACCAGCACCATCCCAGCCACAGCCTTCACTGTCACCACGGTCATGGAACCTGGGGGGGCACCACACTCAGCTGGGGCAGCTGCAGAACAAGCCCACACCCCCAGAACCTGCCCCTGCTCCTGCCAGCCCAACAAGGCATGCAAAGTGCCCTGTTTGCCACCAGCTCTGCCTCTTTTATTCCTCACAAAGCCACCACTGCAAGCTCCAAGAAATCACTGAACCCTTCTCTATCAGTGTCCACAGAACTGGGAGCATTTGCTGGTTTTGTCAGTGTTTAAAGAGTGGTGTGCAATTAGATGATGGGAGGATACCATTTTCCATTTGGTTTGGTTAGTAAAGGAAGTCTCCAAAACACGAATCAGGAAGAGTTTTCCTTTCTTGAAAGCTGGGCCATTCAGAATTAGAGCAGTTGGTTTTGTAATTCATGGAGCCTCTGAGGCACCACTGAAATCCAGCCCCAAACAGCTCAAAAAACCAAAAAGAGTAAAAGAAAAGACACTGCAGGAGCTGAAGGTGCATAAATAGCAAAAGTTGAGGGCCGTGACACAGATTTCAGCATGGCAGACTTGCTATTACTCATCCTTTTAAAATTTTAATTGATTATAGTTTCTATTTAAAAAAAAATATTTAAAGGGCAAATCCAATGTCACTGCAGGATCCCAGAGTGGGGTATCAGAATCATCAGGGACTCAGTTTCACAGGGACAAGCTGGAGGGGCAGAGGATTCCTCATTTCTTTAACCACACAGCAAATCTGAGCAGAGCTAAGACAATTCTTGTAGGTCAAATCCTCTCTTTCACCCACTGAATGCCACCCTTTGTGTGCCCAGATTAAAATTAAGAACACTAATAAATAACCTGCACTTTCTGTGCTTGGCAGATTATTTGTCTGATGGAGAATAAGCCTTAATTGTTCAAAGGTTGTTTGCAAAGATCCTAAACATCAGCTCCAGGAACATTTCTGGAGGAAATAAGTGCATTTCATGGCATTAATTAAATCAATATAATCCCCTGCATGCCTCAATTTACTGTTTAAAGATCTTACAGTCCATATCAACTTACCCAGCAAAGCAACCAGCAGGAGAATAATGACAATGTAGTTTGCATTTCTCTCCTTGTAAAAATACAGGAGCAGACAGAAAGCAATGATCTCCACAAGCTACAAAAGAGAGAAATGAGAATATTAGAGATGCAGAGCACATGGAGTTGGCATTAACTGAGATTCTGAGCCAATCAAAAATTAGAATAGGGCAAATCAAAGGGAAATGGGGATCCCACACAATTATAGACCAAATTCAGCATCATCTTAGACTGCAGTTAGAGGAGATATTCAGCAGCCTCTTGCAGAACAGGAAACACAGGGCACTTCTGGTGTTGGATTTGTGGTAAAGCAGCTGATCAAATAGTCCTGACTGAATATTCACAGGAGAGAACTCAGTCTGCTTTCTGCTCTGAGCTTCCACAAGTGATCCTGGGGCAATGGCCAAATTATCTTCATTAAAACACAAATTTCATGGAATTTTCAATAAGAGATTTGTGGGTCCAGAGAAAATCAGTGTGGAAAAAACCCAAATTCAGGGCACCAGTAAATATTCAGTCAAAGACATTTAATCCTGCAGAATTTAGAGAAACAAGAGGAGCTGTGCATGTGTCTGACACCTGGAAAACTGTGCCAGGCTGAGTGAACACACGAACATTGCTGGCAACCAGAAGGAAAAACAATTCTGGAAATGAAACTCCCCCAAGGAGAAAACCTCCCCACCCTCCAGGGCCCCTCACCATGTAGAGCAGGAATGGCCAGCTCACTAAATGCCTGGTGATGTTTTCTGCTGTCATCCTCTCGTGGCTGTTGGGTCCAAATGTCACCAGCAGGTAAGTGCCAACAACTGCCAGGCCACAGCCCACGAAGGACAGCACGTAGCGCCCTGGGCAGGCACACACCAGGAGAGCAGGGGTTAATGAGGGACTGGCAAGCAGGGAATTAATGAATTCATCCCACAGGACCATCTGGGTGTTCCTCTGGGGTGCCCTTCCTGCCCCACCTCCCAAATACTGCAGCCCCCAGGGGCAGGGGGGGTGTGGGAGCTGAACAAACTTGGTACCAGGTGGCATCTGCTAAATAAAGAAATATCTGCTAAATAAAGAAAGCTCCAAGATCTGGGGCTGATCCATTGCCCACAGCCCTTTTCCCACTTCTGCAAACACCTCCATGTTCATGGAATTCAGCTTGGGCCTGTTGCAGAATCAGGGCTGCAGTTTCAGCCTGTTTCTAAATTCTTGGAGGTTCAGGGGATTTGGCATAAGCCAGGGAAAAAAAACAATCCATTTGGAATAAACAGTGGATGAGATGACACATTTAGTCCAAGAGGTGCTAATGAGACCTTGCCATCCCTGTAATTATAATTCCTGAGGGGCCCTGCTGTGTGTGATGAATTGTAAACAAAGGAAAAATGAAAAGAAACCGTGGAACTTACTCAAAAATTCCTTGGGCTTCCATTTTTCTTTAATAAATATAATTCCTATGATTGCACTAGCTATGAAAAAAAAAAAAAAAAAAAGAAAAGGAAAGAGAAACAGTGAATTCTGGAGTCAGGAATCTCCCTCTGGAGCACACTGAGGCTCCTTCCTGCTTACCCACAATAGACACGGCACTGAGGGGCACAATCAGAGAGAGGGGAGCAAAGGCATAGGAGGAGAACACTCCCAGCTCTCCCAGCAGCAGCAGCAGCAATCCACTCCACCAGGTCTTGGTTCTGAAGTAAGCCCGGGGGTCCTTGGAGCCTGCCAGCCTGATGTGGCTGTATTTCTAGGCAAGAAAACAGGAACAGGGCAGCTTTGTCATGTTGGGTTGGTTACTGCAGTGCAGGATGAGTATTTGCTTCAGGCACTCACCTGGAGGTTGAGGGCAATGCTGCTGACAAGATGCCCAAAAATAGCCAGAAGTGCCCCAATCAAGTTCTCCTGCAAAAACAAAGGGAACACACAATTATTGAATTTATTTATTGAATTTAGCCAAGGAGCTCAGAGGGGTTTGCACACTCTGGAAGAGAACAGACTTTTTAAACCACTCCTGAATCATGGAATAGCCTGGGTTGGAGGGACCTTTAGAGGTCATCTGGTCCAACAGATAATAAAAAAATAAAACCTGTTTGTCCTCCTCCCTTCCTACTGACATGGGGCACTTCAGATAAGAGCTGTGGCTGTGAACTCAGGTGCAAGATAAGACTCAACAGCCACTTTCTCCAAGAGACTTCAATTAGTTTGCAGTTCCTCAGAGAGGAGGAAGATAAGGCTAAAAAAACCCCACACCATCACTCATTCTTCCCTTTGAAAAACTCATTTATGAGGATTTTATTGGAATTTGACAGAGAATGGATCAGGAACCTCTGCTTCCCTGCTCTTCTCCACTTGTGACAGCTGCTGGTTCAGTCACTAATTCAGCCCATGTGATGAGGCAGCCCAATTATCACAGATTTGAGTCTGCCTTTTTGTATAAACCAGTTATTCCCAAAGTCTGCTGACAGCTCCCAGCCAGTTCCCAACCTCTTCTGCACTGACATTCACAGCTCAGCAACAATTCTCATGCTCTAAAGATGGAATTTGAAATAAAGAAAGGATGCAAAGCAGGCTGAGTCACAAAGGAGATGTAGAAGATTGAAGAGAAGAACCTGAGGCCACCAAACATTTGTGTGCTCCCAAAACTGCCTAAATCTCATTAAATGTCATTAGCACTGTTCCTTCAGCCCAGTCCTTACTTGGATTGATTTGGGATAACCCAGCTCATCTTCAGATGTGAATATGAATAAATGGACTAATCTTGAATTTCTCATCCACAGAAGGACTTCCAGATTTCAAATTCTTAGCAGCAGAACAAAAACCTCTTTATCAGAATGCACAAAAATAAGATTACCCCAAACAATTTCACTCAAAACCACCTGAGAAGTTCCCAGGACAGAGAGAGAAGGTGGCAGGAGGATGTCACTGTGTCACCCCAGTGCAGAGCTCTCTGGGCTGTGACAGCAGCACTTGGGTCACTTCCACAAGGGGCCCAGGACTGTGGTCTCAAAGGGGAAAAAAACCCTTTTAGCTGAGATTTTCTGAGCACCTTCAGAATCAGGGACTCAGAGGGAATTTAGCTCTTCCCAGCTGGAGAACAAGGAGGAATTCCAGCCCTGTGTGGGCTCACCCCTCTGGAATTCAAACACCTGAATGCACAGAGCAAACCAGAACCTCTGCTCTGTTACTGCTGCATGGCTTAGGCTGAAAAGGCACCTGTCAGAATCACTGCAGCCAAACATGCCCACACAGCCACACCTTCCTCCAGCTCCTCGGCTCTGCAGACACACAATTTCTCTCTTTCTCTCACTATGCACAGGATATGACACCCCAGGAATGGCTGAATACAAAGACAGAGCCCTTTCTGCAGAAAATAACCCCAAAGCAGCATCATTATCAGCTCATTCCAATAATCAGGGACTTCTGGGGATGGAAACTTCCCTGCTGGGGTGGGAAGCTGACCTTGTAGGAGAAGGAGTCTGTGTGTGGCTGCACAGAAACTGCTGCTGTGGCCAACGGGAGCTGCTGCAGCTGCAGACTGGGGCTGTTGCCTCCCTCCATTTTGGGTTTTTTTTTGGTTTTTTTTTTGCTTTTCAGCCTTTTTGATGCTGGAAGTTCTCTTTAAAGAAGAGCCTCGGAGCCTGCTGGAACCAACTTCTCCCTGCCATCCATCCTGTTCCCTTGGGCAAGTTCAGGAAGCACAAACAAGTCCTGCTGCTTCCCTTCCCTTCTCCTGCCCTGTCTCAGGGTGGGCACCACAGGCACGAAGGAGGGTGGGTGAGCCACTGTTTCCAGTCAGTGAAACAGCAGGGTTATGTTCCTTCAAACTGAATCTAAAGGAAAAAAAGAAAATAAAAAGCAAAGAATTAGATCAAATGAATCCTGCAGTGAAGGATTCCCCAGAATCAAACTCACAGCTCCACATTCACCAGGAAAGCAGAATTTAAATGTCTTCTTAGAAAGCCTTGGACAGAAACTCAGAGACTTTGCCTTACAAGCTCTTGTGAACTGGCTGTGCCCCAGGGGTGACACACTCAGCTGGCATTTACCAGCACCACAAAGGCTCTCGAGTCCTCCAAGCCCTGCTTCTCAAAGCTCCAGTCTGTTCGGGAGCAGCGCCCCGTGAGTCACCCCATCCCCACGTGCTGGGCATGACAGCGAGCAGAGAGGTCACACCAGGGGAATCCCTGCCAGCAGCCCGCATTCCTCACAGCGCCAGTTCCTCGGGCCAAACTCGCTGGAGGTGCGGGAAGCACCGCAGGGAGCTCGGGGAGCGGAGGGTGAAGGGATCGGGGCGGGCTGAGACTCCCAGCCCGAGCATCCCCAGCCCCCGACACTGCCCGGGGCCACCCGGCTGCGGGGACCCGTCCCTCTCACCCTCCCTCGGGCAGCCCCAGCTGGGGGCACAACAGCCACGCAAGGGAAAAAACCGAAACAGCTGTGAGGGGATGGGGCAGCAAATCCCCCTCCCATCGTCAGCGAGCCCTGCGCCCAGACACCCCCGGGGCGGGGCACGGGGCGTTCACAGCAAACCCTCCGCGGCACCGGCCCCGCTCCTGCCGCTCCCCTGCCCCTCGGGGGCCCCGAAACCCACCGGCCCCGGCCCCGGCCCCGCCGCTCGCCGGCCCCGAAAGCCACCGGCCCCGCCGCTCACCCCAGCCCGGCCTCGGCCTCCAGCTCCGGGACCTGCTCGAGCACCGCGGCCGCTTCCTGCCCGCGCATCCGATTGGTCCCCAGCGCTGTCAATCAAACCCGGCCGCAAGGCGCACGCGAGGATTGGCTGCCGCCGGAGGTGGGGTCTGCTCCGGCCTATGGGCGCTGGGCTCTGCGGGGCCGGCCGGAAGAAGCCGCGTTCCGCCGCTCGGTTGGCCCCGCCCGGAGCTCCGGGTCGCTCCCCGGCCCAGAGCTGCAGGGGCAGCAGGGACACCAGCAGGAACACAACAGCGGGCCCGCGCTGTTCCCCGCTTTGCCCCGGTGCGACCCGTGTGCTGCGAACGGCAGCCGGAGCCGCCTTAAGGCGCATGCGCAAAGCGCCTCCACCGAGCCACCTTAAACCAGCCGCGGCGGCGCTGACAGCTCACCTGTGATTGGGCGCCGGCCGCAATGTCGAAGTAACAGGCACGGTGATTGGAGGAGAGCTGAGGACGCTGTTGTCTCGGCAACCGGGCGTCCGCCATGCCGGTGCCGCCGAGGGCCGGGGATGCAGCGGCAGGAACGGGCAGGTACCGGCAGGAAAGAGTGGATACAGACCGCACACCTGACCTGGGCAGGATCGGCGTCTCCCCGGTGCTTCCCGCCGTTCCCAGCGTGCCCCGCGCCGCCTTACCTGGGCGGGGCTGGGCCGTGAGGCGACTTCCGGCCGCTCCCTCGCCTCAGGGCGTCACCTCATCCCTCACCGGGGCTCCTCTCCCCCGAGCCCCGCGTTCTCTCAATGCAGGCAGCAAAGGGCTGACCTGGGCCAGCTCTGGAGCCTCGTTCAGAGCTGCGACTGAGCTTAGAAACAAAATCGCGGCTCTGCCCTGAGTCGTGACACTGGATTCTGGGACCGGATTCCAGCTCAGGGATGCTGTGGAGCACGAGGTACCTCAAGCAGAACGGCAGCACTCGGTGCCACGTCCCGAAAATAACCAGCACTTAGCACAGTGAGTGCAGAGCTGAAGGCTGAAAACTTCAACCACGCCAAGGTTTTCCACCCGAAGCACAGCCAGGGTTTGTTACTGGGAGCAAATCGAGGGATATATGGAATTATTTATGGCCACTGTGGGTTAGAGATGTTCCAGGTCCAAAATTCCTCCTCGTAGGGATAAACCAGCACAAGGGAATAAGAAATGCTATCAAGCAAAACATTCAGCAACAGCAGTGCTTCCAAGGGTTCTGTTTAAATAAAACAGGGAAATGAAAGAGTAACTGATGGGAATACTGCAGTAATGTTGGACTTGCCTTTATCTTACACATCCCATTTCAAATGAAAGCAGCTGTTGTGTTCCCATGTTTCCTGCATCTCCATATTCAGTGTTGCTATCTTTGGCTGTTCCTTTTAGGTCTCAAGACTTCTCCAGTCCTTATAAACACCACAGCAAAGTGATCTCAAACTGGGAAATAAAAAAAAATTAAGTCTCAATCAAAGGGATTTCAGTATAACTGAGTGAGTAACAAAAATGTTTGAATTTTATGAGTTGGTTTGGTTTTTTGCCACTGATAATGATCCAAGACAAGAATAGCAACCAAGTTTAGATCACGGTCATTAAATTAACTTTGTAATCACAACTGCTAACAGAACAAGAAACAGTAATACAATATTAGTGGTTTAAACCTGGAAATGACTCCAGATAAATCACCTCACTTGTGCCATTTCCCCATCTCCCACCCACCAGCTCTGGCCCTGTTTTTCCCAAGTTCTTGAGCTCCCCACAGCTCACTAGCTGCATTTCTTCAGGTGCACGTTCAGAGCACTCGGTGGAGTTAATCCTTGTGCAGGGACAGCCCCAGGGGACCCCTCTGCCTGCCTTGTACCACTCTTCCCCGTGGATCCTCGATTTTCAGGAATTCCTCTTTCCTTCCTTCCCTCCTTCCACCAGCAGAGGGAAGCAGAAAGATGCGCTAAAGCCGCTTTGCTTTCCCAGCCCGGCTCCTTTCCAAGCCCAGCCAGCACTCGCAGGTGCCAAGGGCCTCCTGGGCTTTCTGGATGCACCTTTGCAGCTGTTTCCTCAGCTGGGGGAAGGAGGATGCCCTTCCACAACCTCCCACTGTCTGGTAACCCCAGAACTGCCAAAATTACGTACTGAAGGATTTCTGAAACTCAGTACCAGGTATGTAAAGTAGGTAAATCAAGGCAGTGTTTGGCATCTTCCCCTCTTTCTTCTCCTGCCTTTGGCATCTTCTCTTTCTTCTCCTTCCTTTGATGTCTTGCTCCTTGCTTGTCTCTCCCATCTCAGTGATATCAGGAGTGCATTATCTCAGGGTTGAATAACAGCAATCAAGGACGTAAAGGACAAAAAAAAAAGATGAGGGGAAAATGATCAAGGTGGAGAAGTTGCTTAAAGACTTTGTGTAGGCGCCATCAGTCTGCCTGGTCAGCTTCCAGCAGTGCCAGCTGACCTGATGCTGAGCTGTGACTAAAGCAGAGCAGGCAGAGTCTGCAGGGAGCTTCACAAAGCACTCCCTTCCCTTTGAGAATTTCCTGCTTGAAGGGCAGAGTGGGCAGGAGGCCAGACCACAAACTACACAAGGGCTTGGCTGCTTCTCTCCGGGCTTTATCCCTGGAGAAGAGTTCCTGCAGCAGGTCAGGAGGGGAAGCTCTGGACCCATCAACACCAGACCTTTTGGGGGCTCTGGCTTGGTTTCCCCCACCTGAAGGACTTGGCTGTGTCCCCCTCAGCCATTCTGGAGCACACTGAGTCAGGGATAAATGCCAGGACGGGAAGTTACCCACTTGTAATTTAGGCAGGGGAAAGAGCTTGTTTGCCTCCCAGTGCCTGACCTAGAACACCCAGCAGGTGACTTGACCCACTTGTGTCACTGTGCCAGTTCACCCCTGCCTGCACACAGGCCAGCAGGGCTGGCAGCTGCTCCTCTGGACTTCCCTGGCAGCACAGTGCCCCTTGCATCACCCAGACACAATTCCAGGCACTCTGAGGGCACTCTGAGGCGTGCAGGAGCTGAATCTCCAAGGGTGTGGAGGTGCCTGATCTCCAGTTACCCTCAGCAGCACCAAGGTGGTGATGGATGTGCCAAACCCAGAGCTGGATGCACAGGAAGGGCTCAGAGCCTTTCCCTGGCACGTGCTGTCCTGAAGGAATCAGGAACTGCCCTGGCTGGGGCAGGGATTGCATCCAGCCCTCCCAGGCTGGGCAGCAGCAGCCAAGCCTGGCAGCACCTGGGCAGAAGGAGCTTGGAGATGCAATCTTTTATCAGCTGCAATTTTAATAATCAGCCCCAGCAGAACTGGGCAGGTCCTGCTTCCCTCAGCACAACCCTGCTGGCCACAGAGCACGGGCTGGACAACCTCAAGCACATGGCAGGGCCATGTGGAGATGGACCCATGGCCAGGGCACTGCAGGCTCTGTTCTGGTTCTGGTTGTTGATAAGGAATAGCTGGCTCAGGATCCCTGCAGATGAGCCCTCAGTCCACATCTTCAGAAATCTCCTGTCATTTTGGAGCAGCCCAAGTCAGAGCAGCTCTGCTGAAACTCACCGAGTTGCATCAGACACCTCAAATTTTGGTCTGTCCTGAAGCATTTTCCTACAAAGAAAAATAAGGGGAAAAGATTATTTGTGCTCAGCTGTTTGATAACTCAGGGCATTTTTACAGGAAAGGCTGAATGTACCAGAATTGTGAGTGCACACAAAACTGGGGACTGATTCCTTGGGTCTGTTTCCTTGCAAAGCTCTCCCAGTTTTCTGGAGGTGGCCCATATTTGGGGTTTGTTATTTTTAGCACCATAGTAGCACTGTTCCACTTGTCCTTGCATGCAGCCAGGAGCAGCTCAGCTGAGGGAGGGAATGGAGCAGGAGGAGTTCCCTGTGATCTCACTGTAAATCAACACCTCTTGCAGCAGCCAGCACTGCTGCCCACTCCCTGCCACTCTTCCCTTCAGCCTTTTGTGAGGCCAAGCAGAGCAGGAGCCTCCATTCCCTTCCCAGCCATTCCTGGTTGTTCCTTGAGGGGTTTGAGTCATTCCAGGGTTGCTGTGGCCAAGCACAGGTTCCATCTGGATGGGGTTTTTCATCAGCCCTTGGCTCATCCATTCCCCCTCTTTGAGCCTCATCTTCCCTGCTCCTTTTTCTCCTGCCACAGTTAAATCCCTTCATCCTCATGTCTGCAGGAGTGGAATTATGCCCCAGCTGCCCATTGCCTCGTTCTTCCATCCCAGACCTTGCCCTGCTCTCTTTGCCTCCTGTGCCATTCAGGAGGGGGCATCAGATCACTGCCAGAATCCAACTCTCGAGTCACCAGGACAGGAACCAAGACACCTCCAGAGTATTTTCCATTGGTAACTGGCAGACAAGAACATTAATGAAGTTCTACAATGCTCCTAAAGATCAGCTCTTCCCTTGCTACACACTGGAATAATTTCACTTTTGTGTTACTATAAAACTGTTTCTTTTATCTTCTGTGGTCCCAGACCTTCCAATTCCCACTGGGATTGGCAGAAGTGGGACATGAAGGGCACTCAGCCCTGCTTGGGACCACATCTGAAAAGCTGCAGGGATCACGTACAACACAGGCAGGGCTGCATTTATTTGGCTCTATAAATAGAATCCTGCCCAGTCCTCTTTTTGAAAAGCCCAGGAAAAGAAGAGAGACAGCAAAGGTGTGGTACTGCAAATAAAGCATTCTGCCCACATGCTGCTAATTAGGCCCAGCTCAGAAGTTACAGGTGAGATTTTAGATGTGCTGTGGCTCCCAGTCTATACAAATTGCTCTGTAGACAGCAGAGAAATTTGATTTTCCTCATCCCCAGAATCACTCAGCTTTCCATGCAATGGGAGGATTGCATTAAAGGATTAAAATTTGGAAACTCTGAAGGCACCTACCTCGATGCACAGTTAAAATTAAACCATGAAATCCATGATTTGAAAAGCAATACAGCAAATCCAGTAATACCAGCACTGGTGGTGCTGGAATGGTGGGTTTGGTTCTGGCCACCCTAACTCTGAAAAAGGACTGGCAGGTGACACTGGGGACACTGCTGGGCTCAGGGGGGCAGGGTCACACCTGGGGACACTGCTGGGGAGCTGTGCCAGTTCCTGCAGCTCAGCACCTGCCTTAGGTTGAGTTCCTCAAGTCCTGCTGATTCACCCTTGTGCAAGTCACTTAACTGTTCTGTGCCTGCTGCCCAGCCCTGCAGGTGCCCAGGCTGCAGCAGGTGTTGTAAGCCCTCAGCCACAGGAATTCAGGGTGTTTTGAGATGTGGGAGCTGTTAACAGAGCCCCAAGTGTCATTACCCATTATCAGATTTGTAATAACATATACACACCTCCTGGGCTGCTTTGTCCCTTTCCTGGTGTCTTGCTGTAGCTCTGATTGCTTTGGGGATTGTTTTGTTATTTCTAGAGAGAGTTTTTGAGTTTTTCCCCCAATTTTGAGCCACTCCCCAGTGAGCTGTCCCTCTCAGGCTGCTCCTAGAGCAGCCCCATCCCTGTGCTGAGGCAGACTCCAGAGCATGTGATGACTTTGCAGAGCTGCTTAACACCAAGTGAAGACACAACTTAATCAGCTTAATAAGCTGCCACTCACCAGCTGAGACACCTTACCTGGCTGCACGCACCCTCCTGAAGCAATTCATGCTTTTACAGTCACCTGATGGTATTTACACATCAGCAAAGGTGTTTTCCCTCCCAGTTTGGGTGTGCAGAGAGCAGTCCTGGGGCTCACTCACAGCCCCTGCACTGGCACTCTGAACTCTGCTGCAGTGACTCAGGCTCAGCACCTGCCCCAGCATGTTCTCTGTTGATTAAACTGGTTTGCAGGCCATAATTATTTTCTCTATCATGGTATAATGGCTCTGCATCGTATTAATTTTAACATTGTAAGAATTTGCTTCTGGGAACGGCCTTCTTGAATTAATCACTGACTCATGATTTACTGGGGGAGATAATATCTAACCTACAAGAGGCAGAACAGGAAACTATCTATTTAAAGATGGCAGTGGCTGATAATTTATGAGTATAGACAAAGAGATAGAAGAAGAAGGTGGACAGATCCTGCAGTTTGGTGGTCACTGCTCTCACTCAGCAAAAAGGGGCTTTTGTGTTGTCACTGGAGGATCTGTTTTTGAGTGACAGATTAAAATTGAGGGGAAAAAAAAAGGAGTGAGAAACAAGGAAAAAGTGTCCAAGCAGACCTCAAAGCCATCCTCAGCTCTGGGACCAAACCCTGTGTAGAACAAAGGCAGTTCAACATCCCAGCATTTCACCAGCTTGCCACAGGAAACAAGGGAAAAATAAAATGGGAAAAGCATCATTCTGTCAGTGTTTGAATGTGTAATACAGAGGTTTTCTTACCCCTCTGCTCTCCAGCTTGAACTGGACCCTCCCACATCACTGAGTGAGGCCTGGCCATCAGAGGTTTCCTCTCATTACAGTCCATTAGGAAAGTCAATCTGAGCAGTCAGCAATGAAAGCTTTAAATCCCAGAGGAGGCTGCAGGAGGTGCAGCTTCATCCTGGCAATCTGAAGTCCCCATTTCACTGAGATCTATTGTGTGATTTGGGGTAACTCCCATAACCTTTGGCACCACAGGCTCCTGACTGCAAGGACAGCAATTCCCACCTGGAATCTGGGGCCCTGAACAAAATCAGACACACAGAGGTGATGGAGGATTGTGGACACAGCAGTCACACACACAGACATTTCCTGCCAGAGTGTCCTGGGCAGGCTCAGGGAGCCCTTCCCACCCCTGGGAAGCTCTCCCAGAGTTTGGTGTGAGTGCTGCTGGCAGCTGAAACCACTCACAGGGAGAAGCAGGGTTTGAAATGTGGGTTTGCCTTTGTTGGTCATCACCTACAGGTAAAGGCAATTCAAAGGCATCCCAAACCCTTTTTCCTTCTGAAACTCAGCATTTCTGCAAGCAAAGCATTACCACTTTTGCCCTGGCAGGGTTTGTGGCCCAAACCACGTGAGGACTTAATTTGGAAAAATTTGGGAAATGGTTTTCTCCACATCCCTGAGTGTGGAGCTGGGAGGGAAGATGGTGCTGCTGACCTTGGCTCTGCTCCCCCATGGAGCACCTTCACACACAAATGCAGGACACTTCCATGGCCCCTTTGAACCTCTGCTGGGAGAACCATCCAAAAACCACCCTGGGACTTTGGAGCAGCTGTAAGGAATCACCAGAACAACACCAGAAATGCCAGAGCCTTCAGGAGAAGCCACACTGGTGCATAATGAACCAAGCTCCAGAAGATCTCCTGGCCCTTTGCCCTCTGAGGGTGAGACCTGGGGTGAGCACAGAGTTTATCTGACACAACAGGGAGCTCTCCTGTTTGATCCCCTGAAATTGCTAATGGTGCTTTTGTTCCTGTGCTCAGGACTGAGTTCAGTGCTGCCTTATCAGTGTCCCTGGAAATCAGCTCTGCCCAGCACTTCTCCAGTCCAGCAGCAGCTTCCCCACAGGGTCGTGTCCCACCAGTTCCTTTCCTTTCTCACATTCCCTGCTGGGTGCACTCTCCTTCCTCAGTGCCTGGGCTGCTATTTACATCCCTTTCCTGTTTGTCTTGTAGGTCATCCCAACATGGATTCCCTCACCAAGAGAAAAACATCCAGTCACAGACATCCCACCTAAAAAAGAACAACAATTTACTCCAGAGTGTGCAGCCTCAGTCACACAAACCTACCAGGGAAACAAAGAAAACTTTCCAGGTGAGTGCAGCCTGGAAGAACCCCACTGCCATGGGAGACACAAAAATCCATCCCAGGTGAGTGATCCCAGACTGTCCCAGTGTGTCCTGGTCCAAAGGGGAGGGCTGTTGTCCCCAGGAAGTGGCTGGGAGGTGGCAGTGCCTGGAAGGGCAGTGTGGGTTGGGAACAGCCTGGAGCAGTGCATCAGGGGCCCTTTATCAGCTCATCTCCCAGACATTTACAAACAGTAATTAAACCTGCACCACCCTGGGATGTGGGGGCCACTTCTTGTCCCCATTGCATGGAGCAAGAAGCCAGAGCACACCTGACCTGGAAAAAGGTTCCTCATATCCCAAGCAGAGGCTTTAGGCTGGGCTGGTTTTGTGCCTGAACTCTCTCCAGAGGAACACTGAGGATAAACACCCAAATCTGGGAGCCCTGGGCAGGATGGTGAGGGACACTCATGTCTGCACAGCATCCCAAGGCTGGGATGGATAAAACCTGGCCATTCCCCAGTGAGAGCTGGAGAGAGGCTTGGAAAAGTGCTGCCTGGGAGCCAGAACTGCCATTGCCAGGTGTCCATCCTGCCACCATTTCAGAGGGATGAAAAGGCATGAACAGAAACTCCCTTCTCCCAGGCCCTCCTAGCCCTTGGGATCCTCATGGGAAGACAAATAAATCCATCAGCAGATTGTTCAGAAACATTTATTGTCACCACGCAGTGACGTCTCCTGGCCTGAGATTAAGATCATCAATAAATTCCTGACTGTGGAAAAGAATGAGCCCATGAGAAAGCCCAGGGCTCTCCTTACACAACAGGGAAATCTTTACTACATCTCTCAGCAGCTGGATCTTGTATCAGGGGTTTGGGGGAAAGGAAGCTGGGAGGGAAGCAATGCCAGGAGCTATTTGATAAGGACAGAGGGCTGGAGGAAAGGGCAAATTAAATATGAGGAGGGAAGATGCCCAGCCTGTGTTATCAGAAAACACAAACACTCCACACCCAGCTGCTGGGGTTAGAGCCTGCTCCTTCTGCTGTCCCAGGCAGTGGGGGAGCAGGAGGGGCTCCCAGCATCACTGTTCCAGCACAGTCTGCAGAGGGGAGCAGCAGGTCTGTGCAAGGCTGGACCATGGCAAACCCAGGTATTCACAACAAACACCACAGGCTGTCCTGAGCACTTCCATTCCCAAAGATTTTGGCCTAGAAGGATTAAGCATCACCCTGAGGGCCACACAGCAGCTCTGGAGTCCTCACTACGAGCTCCTTGTCCAGCTTGGCTGGCTCATATTTTACAATATTATTTTTAAAGGTAAGGTTGAAAAAATAAAAGTATGTTTGCAGTGTAAAAGCCATTAAAGCATCACTGACTGTCAGGGCTTTGGACAAACAGGTTCTGTGAGTTCTGTGTGTGTGTAAAACTCACATCACTCTGACTGTTGGTACAACACATTCCAGCTGCAGAATTCCTCTCTTCCTTTGGGGAAATCAGTAATATTGTAGAATTTTTTGTTAGATAATAGTTAAAGGAAAAATATGAAGTTCAATTATATGTTATGCTCTGCTTGTTTTTAGTAGTATAGATTTGTAAATTAGCCAACTTAAAGTAAGTGTTTAAGTAACTTCAGTTAATGTACTAAGTTTAAATACCATATGTCTGTCCAACACAACCCCGGGAAAACTCTTATTCACTTATTTAGCTGTCCAGGCAGCTCCTGTCCCAGCCTAGCAGCTCCTGGCTCAGCAAATCCTGCCTGCCTCACTTAGAGGAGCACAGCCAGGCCAGGGTGGTCAGGCTGGAGAGCAGGCCCACAATGCCTACAAATTAACTTAAGAGGAAGGGGATGGAGAGAAATGCTTTCTGCAGTTTGGTGGAGAAATCCCCCTTTCATTTTCATCAGTTTAATAGCAACTGGATCAGAAACCCTGCAATGCCACACCCATGCATGAGCACACAGCTGCTCTGGGCTGTGCCCCAAAGAGCAGAATCACAGCTCAGCCAGTCAGGGGCTGACAGAGCAGCAGCTTTACCAAAGGCTGGTTATTCAGCAGTTCATGCCTGGGCTGCCTCAGAGCTGGGGCTCAGCATTCCCAGGACTCCCCCTCAGAAGTGCAGCCAAGACAACTCTCAGCTCACTGAGGTAAATCCCTGACTGTGAGCACTGAGCTCTGGTTCTGTGCCCACTTTCCAGCTGAGTCTGGGAGGTTCTGGTGCCCAACTCCCCCACAATTAAATTCTATAAATCCAAGGCACTAGATGGGGAAGTAAGTGAGAGCTGGGAGAACCCTCAGCAGGCTTTTTTAAAGCTTTGCACCCTCATAAGCAGATGCAGGCAGGGTTTGATTTCCCTGAATCCTCTCCTCCAGCACAGCAGCAGGGCAGCCCCGGACACGTGTGGGTGTCCTAACAAAACACAGGATGCTGTTTTTCCCTTCACAGCCCTGCAGAGCCACCCCACACACTGAGCTCCCAGCTGCCTGCCCGATGATGCAAGGAGTGAATAAGCACGAATAAAGACACAGAAACTGGGTGTTGTTTGTAGAAGTGAGGAGCAGAGCCCTCCACCCAGCACTGGGGATACCAGAGCTCTTGCACAACTCAGCTCTCAGCCTGCTGCTCCTTTTTATGCATCTCTGTCTCCGTGGGCACTTTTGCACCAGGAGCACTCAGGAAGTTTCCCTTCCTCCCCAGCTGGGGGAGGAAGCAGCTCAGGCCTGTGAGCAGCAGAGCTGGGATGCCAGAGTGGGATTCCTGCGTCAGGATTTCCCTCAGCTCTGCTCACCGTGAGCAGGCCTGTGCTGGCCTGCCAGGGCTGCCCCACAGGCAGCTAATTACTGCTGCTGGGCTCTAAGGATTGGAAGAGGATCATGAACTACAATTGGTTTGAAAGCTTCCAGTTTTGTAGATGTTGAGTAATTAAACCAACCAATGAGCTGCTCTGTGTTTTCATCTGAGAAGTGCCAGTGCTGGAGTCACCCTGGAGGGGAATCATCCTGACCAGGGTGAGAATGGGGGACAAGGGCAGGGGCAGATCCTGCTGGCTCAGGGAGGGCACTGGGGTCTGGCACACCCCCGGCTCCCAGAGCAGCTCAGGTGAACCTTTCTGAGCACTGAGCAGGGTCCTGGCAGCTCCCGAGGGAGCCCTTTGCAAAACACTCGGTGCTTTCACACGACCTTTGGTGCTCGGGGTGAAAATCGCCTTCATCGCTCCTATCTCAATCTTCAAAAGGAACTGGTGGGCTCCGGGCGAGGAGTCAGGAATGCTCTCACATATCTGGGAGCTCTGCTTTACGCAACCTCGCAGCAACTCGCCTTGGCTGGAAGGGATGAGCGATACTGAGGCAGTCAGCAAAACACCCACCTGTGCGGGCAGGGCTGGGGCCGGAGCCCGGCAGCGCTCCCTGCACGCAGCGGGAGCCGGAGCGGGACCAGCCCCGCACAGCCCGGACCGCGCCCCCAGCGGGGACACATCGCAGAGAGACCCGGGAGCTGCAGCTGCGGGGGTCGGTCTCACCCTGCAAACCTGGGTGGGTTTGTGGGAAAGAGAGCCCCATAAAATCCAGCAAAATTCATCTTTGTTCTGATGGGAATAAGGGTACAACTGAGATGGCTTTTGCTGTTGGAAATCAGCAGCAGAGCTGCTGGAGTCACGAGTTAGGCTGGAGGAACTGAGGCTCGGATGGGGAAATGTTCATCTGGCAGGAAGTTAACCCCAAAATCAGACTCCCAGAGCAACTCACTGAGGGCTGAGAGCTCCCCAAACCCAACTCTGTGTGCACGCAAGAGCCCAGGGCTGCCTGGGCCCTCCCCTCTGTCCTGCACAGCGGAGCTGACTGTCCCCAGGACAGGACAGGGGACACCTCTGTGCTTGTCCCCACGGCCAGGCAGGGGCAGCTGGGCTGGGACAGTCCTGCCAGGGGACAGGGCACCTGCAGCTGGTGACACTGAGCACTGGGGGAGTCCTGGTGGGACTGGTTTGAACTGGAGCTGAAATTCTGCTCTAGGAGGACTCACAGAATCAACATTGAATCAGAGCCATCCTGCTGAAGAAGGAGTTTGTGATCTGAAGGGAAGGAGTGCTGGAGAGATCCCAAAGGCTGATAAAGCTTCAGCTTATCTGCCCCTCATCTTAGAGGCCATCCTCAAACAGCACTGAAGTAATCCAAAACTCACCAAGCTGACACATTCCAACATTTCCAAATCCTCTTCCCAGGGCTTTTTCCTCCTCACTCACAGGCCTCAGGTCTATCTTTAACATGGCCAGGAAAAGCAGAGGATGAAGAAGAGGGAGGAGGAAAGGGCCTGCTTTTCATTGGTCAGAGGATTAATTAGAAAATACAGGGGATGATGACCTAAATTGGAAGCAGCTTCAGGCAGTTTGAGCACAGGCTGGAAGGAGTTTGAGTATTCCATATGGGGCACAGGGAGAGGCAGAGCTGCTCCTGGGAGCAGAATTCAAACTGGGAATTTCCTTTTCACTTGCTTGAAACATCCCCAGATGTGTGTGACAAAATCCTTCCACCTCAGGCTGTGCCTGGAGCTGCTCAGGGACCCCCTGAGCAATGCTGCAGTGCTGTCACATCTGGTGACACAGCTGGACACGGTGGCTGCAGAGGGGACAGACCTTGGCCAAAACCATCCTCGAGTCCTTCTGGGGTGACCTCCCTGCCCTGGCTCCTGGCCAGACTCCAGAGCTGGGGGAAAGGGTTCATTTTCAGTCCTTGAGCCTTTATTACTACAGAATATCCAAAACAACACAACCAACAACACAGTTACAAAAGGAGTTCACGGAGAAATGTGAAGCAGCCTGTGTTTGAAATGCTCTGTGTCACCATACTGAGTCCAGTATAAAACAATGCATATTTATACACATATAAAATACAAAAGGAACAACACAGAAATGTATAAACAAGGGTTGTGGAGGCCTCTGTGGTATTTCCAGTCAGAGGGTGGCAGGGAGGCTGCTCAGCAGGAGTGTCCATCCAGCAGGAGCTGTGACTGCAGCTGGGAGAGTCTCTGTGGCAGAGAGGAGCTCAGAGCTGGGCTCAGCCCTGCTGGGAAAGCTCTGCAGGGTCTGTGCAGGGCCCAGGGCCTGGGCTGGCATCATCCCTGCCAGGGCCTGGCACTGCCACTTGGTGTGCCCAGCTCTGAAATGGCACCTCAGGCCCAGCGCCAAAGGGAATAAAATAGAATAAAAAATAATATTAATAATAATAATAAATTCAACAGAGCCAAGTTCCACGTTCACAGGATGATCTCACAGCAGTCTGTGGCCCGGCCCCAGGGCCATGGGGGGTTCAAGTCAAGGCAACATGAGGGGCTGAGTTCTGTGGGGTCACACGTGCCAGCTCAGAGAGAAGTCCCAGGAAGTGCTGCCTGCAGCTCCTTAGAGCTCCTTGAGGATGATCTGGAACTTGTTCTCTGCCTCTACCACGTCCAGCAGAAAGGCCATGTGGTTGCTGTAGTGCTGGATGATGTTGTTGTCCATGTTCACCAGGATCCTACAGAGAAAAAGAATGGCTGGATCAGATGCAGCACGTTGAAAGCAGTCCCCAGTCTGAGGGGCTCAACCACTGTTAATTAAACTATTAATTAATTAATTGAAGTCATGGCACAACACAAGAAAAGATCCAGCACAGAACAGTCGCCAACTCTGGGAATTCTGCCATGGATGCTCAGGATCTGGCACTGCCCGTGAGCTGGAGTCTCCCCAGCTGCATCCCAGCCCCAGCCCTGGTCCAGCTCTGCTCCACCAGGTGCCCACAGGGAGCCTGGGGTACCCAAAAGCTTCCCAGCAGAGCTGATCCCTCCAGCTCCAGCTGCCTCACAGCAGGGAGCCCCAGAAGTCACCTGTGCCTCTTGTGCCCTGCTCCCACCTGATCTCTAACCCACAAACCAGCCCAGGGATGTTGATCAGGAATCTGAGCCTGGGTTGTTTCTCCAGACCAAACCTCACCAAGATCCAAAATTGCTCATTATTTCTCCTGAGTCACCAGGGACTGAGTTCAGCTGCTGAGCTCATCCCGTGCAAGGGCCATGGCTGGGGCAGGTCCCTGAGCCCCAGTGCTCTCAGCAGATGAAGATCTGCCCCTCAAGCTCTAATTACTGGGAGAAGATTGTTTAGGGTGGAGCAATAGGATAAAATTATTGAAAATTAAATCTGGGGGAGCAGGAAGCTGGGCCTGACCCTGCCACCACCAGAGTGGAGATCTCTCCCATCTCCCCACACTTCAGAAGGAGCTGCTGCCATGGGTCACGTCCAGCCTTCATTAAACCAGGTGTCAAAATGATTTATTTCATCTAATTTCCAGGCGTGGCCTTTCCTTTTCATGAGATACCTCTGTGCTCCTCCTGCCTGGTTTCCCTCCCTGTCATCACCAAACTCACTCACTGTTTATCAGATGGAGGCACCAACAAAACCAGAGCCAAACTCAGTGAGGTGGCCTCTCCCTGAAGCCACCAGTGCTGCTCTTTTCCTTTGGGGAGAAAATCCCCATTTCTGGGGCTAACAGAGGAGCAGCATCAGCAACAGGTGGAGGAACTCCTGACAAATTCAGATGTTCACTATGGCCCACCCCTCATCCTGAGCCAGGGACATTCCAGCATTTTTTGGAGAAGCAAACACTGATCCCTGTCTGATAAGTTCTCCATAACCTCAGGCTTTTAGACTGAGACACAAAGGATCACCATTAAACTCCCCAAACAATTCCACCTTCACCCAACTTCCTTTCCTTGGGAGACTTTACCCTCCAAACAAATATAATACAAACAAGCATTATCCCAAATCTTTAAAGCCCAGAAAGATCTGACTTTTATATGCTCCAAATAGCAGAGGTTGACATGGCTCTACCTTTTATTATCTTGTTAAAATGCTCTTGGAGCCAATGGCAGGGGCTGGAGAGGACAGGTTTGGAGGCACAGCATGAAAGCAGATGAGAGATTAGCTTACCCTCTTTTGCACTTTTTGTAGACTTTATAAATGCTTTCTTCAGGAAGCCCATATTTTTCTGAAATCTGTGAGAGAAAGCATGACAAATCTTTGTGCTTGTAAAGTGAAATTCCCATGGTAAAAAATCAAAGAGAACACCAAGCTGGGTGTTCAGCAGCAAAGGATTCCCCCTCAGTTTTACTCCAGAGAACAAAACCATGACCTGAACGTTCTCCTGGGCAAGGTCAGTTTTGGTCTGAGGGTGGCAGGAGTTTTGTAGGATTTTACCAAGTGTTTTTCATGAAGGTTTTTGTCTCTCTGTGGTGAGGGATGAGGGAAGGAGAAGATGGCAAAGAATCCTCTGTACTGACTTTCAAAAATCCTATTTTTAAAAGTTTGTAAAACCAACAGAGCTTGAAGTGCAGCCATAAAGCCACCCCAAATCTGGGAGGTTTATTGTTTGTTTCCTTCCCAGCAGTCTCCAGAGAGGGCTGGGTTATCAGAGATGCTGCTGATAACCATGACACAAATATGTCCTTGTGCTCCTCAAACACAGCCAGGGAATTCCAGCACGAGGCCAGGGAGGGTTTCAGATCACACATCTCCAGCCTGGAGAACGGAAAAGGTGTTGGGCAGTGGAAAATATGAATGTGCTGTCACAAGGAGAGACTTCCATGGGGATGTGGATGGGGAGGAGGTGTGATCCTCCCTCTGCAGCCAGGCAGGAGCTCCTGGGAGAACTCAGCTCCTGCTCCCACTTCCATCCCAAGCCCAAGCAGGGATGAGCAGCTCCCTGTTCACAGCCCCCTTCCCTTTTATCTCCATTCCCGGCTCTGGGGACACTCACAGCTGTCCTGAGGCCCTGCAGATCCGGGGTCTTCAGCATGAGAGCGTCGAACACCTCCTCGGCCTCCCTGCGCACGTAGAGCAGCACTGCAGGAGAGCAGGGCAGCGAGCTCAGGGTCACTGCGGGGCTCCCAGTGCCACCAGTGCCCCCAGTGCCACCAGTGCTCCCAGTGCTCCCAGTGCTCCCAGTGCCCCCAGTGCCACCAGTGCCACCAGTGCCACCAGTGCTCCCAGTGCTCCCAGTGCCACCAGTGCCCCCAGTGCCACCAGTGCCACCAGTGCCCCCCAGTGCCACCAGTGCCACCAGTGCCATCAGTGCTCCCAGGGCTCCCAGTGTCCCCAGTGCCACCAGTGCTCCCAGTGCTCCCAGTGCCACCAGTGCCACCAGTGCCACCAGTGCTCCCAGTGCCATCAGTGCCATCAGTGCCCCCAGTGCTCCCAGTGCCATCAGTGCCACCGGTGCTCCCAGTGCCATCAGTGCCATCAGTGCCATCAGTGCCCCCAGTGCTCCCAGTGCCCCCAGTGCCACCAGTGCCACCAGTGCTCCCAGTGCTCCCAGTGCCACCAGTGCCACCAGTGCCACCAGTGCTCCCAGTGCCATCAGTGCCACCGGTGCTCCCAGTGCTCCCAGTGCCACCAGTGCCACCAGTGCCACCAGTGCTCCCAGTGCTCCCAGTGCCACCAGTGCCACCAGTGCTCCCAGTGCCATCAGTGCCATCAGTGCCATCAGTGCCCCCAGTGCTCCCAGTGCCCCCAGTGCCACCAGTGCTCCCAGTGCCACCAGTGCCACCAGTGCCATCAGTGCTCCCAGGGCTCCCAGTGTCCCCAGTGCCTTCAGTGCTCCCAGTGCCACCAGTGCTCTCAGTGTCCCCAGTGCTCCCAGTGCCCCCCCAGTGCCCATCAGTGCCCCCAGTGCCTTCAGTGCTCCCAGTGCCCCCAGTGCTCCCAGTGCCCCCCAGTGCCCCCAGTGCTCCCAGTGCCCCCAGTGCCCGTGGAACTCAGGGTCCCAGGGTTATTTACCTCTCTGGGGATCTTCCTCCTTGCTGTGCTTTGGAGGGGAGGGGTCGAAGTCCTCGGTGAAGGAGGCACCGCTCCTCTTCAGGGGCAGCCTGGCCAGGGGACACAACACTCAGCAGGAGAACAGCACAGCAAACACAACAGCTCCAGCTCCTCAACTTCTGACTGAACAACCATCCAGCAATTAACTCTTGGTTTGTCATTACAGCAGCAGGGCTGTAACTTCCTGCCTGAAGCACAGGGGCAGCTCAGGGGGGGCCCACGGAGGGTTTGGGGTCGCTGAACCCAAACTTTGCACCCTGCTGGCACTGCTTCCCCACTGGTGTCCCCACACAGAGGGTCAGGCTGGCAAGTAGAAAAGATTCTACTTTTCAAGTGTGATTCCACTTCATTTATATATTTAATTTGCAAGTCTCTGGGTGTTTGAATCCTTCAGTGACAGTTGTGATCTTTTATTTTCCCTTTCAAACATTGTCTCCATGAGAACAGCAGGACAATCAGGGAGCAGCTGGTGTTGGAGTGACTCTGTCCGTGTTTCTGCAGCCCTGAGTCCCTTCCAGGACAAGGTTTAACTCAGATTCTGACTCTCAGGGCATCATGGAGACACTGAGCTGTGCACCCTGCCCTGGGGTATCCCTGGCATTCCCAAAGGAACAGAGCAGCTGATGGGTGGGAAGTTCACAGTGCTGCATCCTCACCTGTTTGCAGAGCTGGGAACAGCAGGAGGGAGCACCTGCAATGCAAAGGAAATGCATCTGAGAGTCTGCACAGCACCACTGGGTGCTAGAGAGGGGGAGGCAACTTGGGCACACTCCAAACATCATTTCCCTCCTCCTGACCCATCAGTTTCCCCACACAATTAAACCCAAATGTGTGTTTCTTAGATTGAATGGAATTTGATATAAAGGACTTGCCCAGATTCCCTGTTTTTGACAAACTCAGGCAGTGGTTTCTGAGGCAGGGAATGCAGAGGAGCTCTGAAGGACACTGGACAGAGCACAGTGGGGGATGTCCCACCCCCAGGGACTGAGATGGTCCCATTTTGCTATAATTTATTTCCTACTGCTGCTTTTGCTACCACTGCAGCTCCCTGTGGAAGCTGCAGGTGTAAAGCACAGGAATATCTGGCTGGAAGCCCCGGCAAGGTTTTCTCACTCAGGAAGAGGAGTTCACCCCAATCCCACAGAGCTGTGCTGAGGTTTGGGATGTCTCCATCACACCATGGGGGATGCCCAGGCCGGGAAGGACGAGGACGAGGAGGGAGGGACTCACCGAGCCACACCTCTGGGGGGTGGGGAAATGCACGGTGGGGATGAAGAGCACCGGCTGCGTCTCCAGGTCGCTCTCGGGCCGCAGGAAGGTGATCTCGTTCCCTCTGAAGCCAGAGAGCAAACAGCCTTTCAGACCTACGGATGGAGAGCCCAGTTCATCTCAGCTCCTGGCACAGGGGAGCCCCTCCAAGGCTCCCAGGACTGCTGGAGGCTGCAGCAGCTCCGGGGCAGCCCAGGAACATCCCAAAAGTTGGTGGGAGCTCATGGAGCACTTGGGGAAGGAGCCCAGCAAGGGCCTGAGGGCTGGGCAGCAGCAGATCCAGGGAGGGGAAGAGCCAGGGAGTCGGAGCAGGGAGCACACGGAGCACTGACCGTTGTTGTTGGAGTCCAGGCATTTGCCTTTCCTTCGGAACTGTTTCCTTTCATCGTCCCTCATTTTCCTCTCTGCTCCCTGGGGGAAGATCCAGCAAAGTTTAGGACATTGCAAGAGAGGGTTCCTCTGGGGTGAAGGCAGCCTGAACTCAGAAATGGTTCTCAGGGACCTTCCACAACCCAAGCCAGGACTCTCTGACACTCAGAAATTAGAAAAACAAAAATAAAATTTGCTTTTAGAAATGAAACACTCAAACAAAAGAATAGCTGTGAGAAATGTTTCCATGGGAAGGTAGCTGAGACTGGGGAAGAACCTCCAAGGAAACTCTCATCTCCTTTGATATTTAACAACTGATCAAAAGTAGAGTCAAAAATAGAGTTTATTGTGAGGCACAGTCACAGCTCTGGGCTGCTCCAGGCTCTCACCCTCTCTGGGTTTGTTCTCAGGGTCTCTGGCCAGCTGGGTTTTGGAATTTGGGAGAGTGCAGTACCTTGTCACAGAAGATCTTGATCTGGCAGACAGCCCTGTGCACCAGCTGGCTGCTGCCACTGCCACAGTCGTAGGTGTCGATCTGCAGGTTCAGGGGGACTCCCTTCACCCCCTTCTGTGAGGAGAAGTCTGTGCTCAGGCAGTTCACCCCAATGAACACCTGCAGACAGGGACAGGGGCTGTTGGTGCTGGGAACCTCGGGCAGCTCTGGGAGCCAGGGCAGGCTCAGAGCAGCTGCTGGGGCTCCTTCAGCCCTGCCAGGGCCACCTGAGCCTCCCCACACCCACTGCAGCTCCTAACTCAGCCCCCCACTCCCAAAATCCTGCCTGGGGATGTTCTTGCTGAGATTTCATTTGAAAGGGACCCTCAGACAGCAAAGCCCTGCAGGGAGGGAGGAGGGCAAGGCTGCAGCCTCAGGAATTGCACAGCAGTGCTGCTTGAACAAATACTCATCCCACACTGGGCTCTTTTATCACCAGGAGAGAGTTAACTCCAGTGGGAACTCTGGAAAAGCTGAGCACAGCTCTAATCCAAATTATATCTCCAAACTTCCCAGTCATTGGTGCGACCTTGGAATTCCCCTGGACCCTGGGGACAGATCTGCTGGAGAAGCTCCCTGAGCTCCCTCAGCTGAGATTTCAGCCCTGAAACCTGCTGTCAGTTCAAGCCAGTTCCTAGGAAAGAAAACCTCTTCACTGGGGGGGTGAAGTTTAATTGGAAGGAGAGAAGTAACAGGTGCCATGGACAGCCCAAACCCCCAAACCCCCAAACCCCCAAACCCCCAAACCCCCACCTCCTCCTGCTCCCAGCCCCTGCCCCCTCCTGCCTCACTCCCAGCCCTTGCAGCTCTCTGAAGTCTCACCTCTACCTGCCCCGGGCCAGTGCATGAGCAGAGTTTCTGCTAAGAGTTAAATCCAGTTTTGCTGAGGTGCCCCCAGGGCTTGCCACATACCTGACATATTTCCATTTCTGACAGCTCTGCCTTGAAGACATTTGTTAACCTCTTGGGTTGTAAAAGACCCAGGTTGCCTCTGGGCTTATTGAGATCCCAAAGCCAGGCAGGGTTTTCCCAAGCTTCAGAGACTCGGGGTATTTATGCTTTTCATTTTTGTCTTAGTTACTTCATCTGTTTTTCAATCCCCACTAGACACAAAGTGTTAATGACAGACTGAGGAGATGCAGAAGACACAGCAGAGCTGCAAAGACCTTGCTGGAATAAATCTCCTGGTTTTAGGGTGAAAAGGGATCTTGTGACCTGCCTGGCTCCCTCCCACACCCCACAAGGCACAGAATCCCACAGGTCAGTCCTGTCTGCATCTCCCTGCCTGCAAAGGGGGCTCTTTGTTCCCTGGCTGGGGAGTTATTTAAACAGGCTGCAGCTACCTGGGAGCAGAGCCCTGAACTGCTGCAAAACCCTTTCTTCAGTTATCCATCAGCACTAGGAAAACATCCCTGAGCCAGTCTGGCCGTGCCCGAGTGTTTATTGGCTGCTGGCAGTGCTCAAACACACACTGAGCTCGGTGTGCTGCTGCTGTCCTGCCAGGCAAACACTGCCTGGGGCAGCTCTGGCCTTGGCTTTGGGGCGCTGCTGTCTCAGCTGAGCACTGGGGCAGTGCTGGGCTCTCAGAGGCAGCTGAGCCCCATTCCCACTCCCCTCCAGGGCACTCTGTACCTTGGCTTCCTCGTGGATGTTCCAGACGAAGGACAGGGCGTTGTAGGCCAGCTCCTCGATGTTCTGCACCGTGTTGAAGTTCTCCTTGCAGTCAGCTGCAAGGCAGGGCAGGAGCAGTTCACACCGGGCTGAAGTGGTGCCATTCCCACCCCCAAGCCCTGCCCTGGCTGCCTCCCAGCCCAGGGAAGCCCCGGCAGTGGCAGCCCCTCGTACCCACGTCGATGACTCTCTGCTTGGCCGTGGGCTGCCGCGAGTGCCAGTGCTTCCAGAACTTCAGCTGCTCCGTGGGGATCTTCTCATTGTCAAACACAATCATCACCACACTCTGCAACACAGCCAGCACAGCCCAGCTCAGCCCAGAGCAGGGGAGAGCCCTCCTGACCCTGCACTGCCCTGGGACACATGGAGCTGCTGCTGGGCAAGCTGAGCAGGGCAGGGCAGGGATTTGGGCTCAGCCATTGGCACATTCACCTCGGGGGCTGCTCCCAGGCCTGGGACCCTGGCCCAGAGCTCTTCCCAGCTGGGCCCCCACTGGCCCTTTGTGCATCCCTGAGCTCCTGTGACAGGTTCCAGCTGCCCCAGAGGCTCTGCAGTGCAGCACAGGATTATCCTGAGGAGCTGAATCCATCCCATTCATCCCTTTAAGCCACTGCTGCTCATGTTCAGCTCTGTTCCCAGGCCAGTGGAGCTGCTGGATGTCCCATTCCAGAGCTGTCAGCAGAGCTGTCAGCCTGTCTCTGTCTCTTACCTTCACTTTATTTGAGGACAAGTGCAAACATTTGCTGTCTCCAGCTGTCCTCAGTGTGATGGGGTAGAACTGTCCTTTGTTGAGGTAGGCCATGGGAGAGTCCCCAGATTTGATGTGAATGGCTTTGGGTGACCCCAGAGTGTATTCAAAGTCACTTGGATGGAACAAAGAGAGAAGGATGAATAAGCACACGCTGCTGTTTCACTGCAAAAGCAAAACAGAGCCCCAGGAGCCTCCACCCCACGAGTTACAGGCTCCAGTTTCTGCTCCATTCCCCACCTCACACACCCTGACACAGCACAGCACATTCTGATCCTCCCCAACACCCTGGGGAGCAGCACTGCTCCAACAGCCTCATTTTACCCCTTGGTTTTGGCTTAAAAACCCCTGGATGTGACTGCAGCCAGAATTTCTGTGTGGATGGCAACAGAACCATTGCTCAACACACAAAAATAGGAACTGCACTGAGACTTTTACAGCATCCTAAACTCTGGTTCCTGTCTCCAAATCCATGCCCATAACTGGAAGACTCTCCCTTAATAGTCCTGTAGAAAAAGGACCTGCAGGACACCAACACCTGCACTCAGAATCCCAGCTCGTGGGACTCTCACTGTGCTGGGCACCAACTTCAGTCTTTACAGAAAAGCTTTGTAGTGGCACACAGAGAAGGTGTCTCTGCTGGCAAGGAAATTTGAAAGAAGAGCCTGAATTCAGAAGCTCTCAGGCCTCCACCAGCAGCTGTGAGCACTGAAACCAGGAGGCCACAGCTGGTTTCTGCTGTGAGGAATCTGTGCAAGCCACCACCTGTACAGGAGCCTTCACTCAGACCCTTCAAGTGCCCTGTTTAGTCACCAACCCATCTTCTTCCTGCTCCACCTCCTGTGATGCCATCTCTGAAGATGGGCTTGGCAGCTCCTCTTATCTGGAGCCAGGAGAGCCAGAGAGCTTCAGTGCACAAATAAACAGTGAGCTGGGAGCCTCTGGCTCAGGAGACGCTGCTGTCTGTGTGAACATCCCCACGTCTGACAGCTGAGTCACCCAGTCAGCTGACTCAGGAGGCAAATAAAAAGTGGGAGGTGAAATAATGTTACCTGCTGGGAGGTTTGATTTGGTATCTGGAGCAGCAAAGCTCTGCCTGGCAGAGGGGGGGAAAGGAGGAAGAAATCCCTCTCATGTTTTAGCAATGAGAGGCCGTGGCACCCTCTAAAATCAAGGCTGACTAACAGTGCTAACTAAGAGCCTAAACCTTAGATTAGGGGAGGCTGATGATCACCCTCATGCTCTGGCAGCCTCCTTTTCCCTGTCATTTACCCCGCTGCAAGTGGCCTGTGGGAGGATGGAGCAGCCACCTGGATCCCTCTGTGTCACCCAGCCAAGCAGAGCTCCCTGGGAAGGGGCTGTCACCCCGGGAGGTGACAGCAGCTGGCCCTGGACTGGCCCCAGTCAGTGCAGAACAATCTCAGCTTTGGGTCTGAAAGCTCAGGGGGCAGCACCTTGCTCTGGGAACAGGGGAGACACAAAGGGTCTCTGTAATTAGCACTGGTCACTGCCTAGGCTGCACTGGGACAGCAAAGGGATGCAGGACAGAGATGCCCAGGACAGAGGCAGAGCCAGGAGCTCCCTGGAGCTCAGAGCCCTGGTTGCTGTTACCTCTTCACTCCATCTGTGGGGTAGCTCTCGGGGCAGGGAGGCTCTGCCTGGGGTTTCAGGATGTCACTGAAGAGCAGAGTCTGCAGGCAGGAGGAAACACGGATCAGGAGAATCTCTCTTTGCTTTGTCCATCCACCTTCTCCCACACCACAGCAGACAAAACACCGACCCTCCCCACTTCCAAAATTAACGTGAACACCCCAGAAATGCAGCAGGAAAGCAGCCACCCCCCAGGAGCCCCCAGCCCCTGACCTCCTGTGGGTCCTCCTTGAAGGTGCTGTCGGGCTGCCAGCGCTGCTGGGCCGGGGCCAGGGGCAGCTCGAACAGGGAGCTCAGGGAGCTGCTGTCATACACGTCCCCTGGGGCCACCAGGAAATTGTCTGGGGGGGCCTCCAGCTTGCTGGTGCCTGGGGGGAGCAGGGCTGCCTTGTGAGGAGCAGGGACGGCCTCCAGACTCAGGCTGTTCTTCTTGGGCAGCTCGCAGAACTCCTGGCTCACCGAGACGTTTCTCTGACAGCAGCTTCATGAGGTGGGCTGAGCCATCGAAGGAGGGGAGCTCGGGCTCATAATCCATCCCATGGCAGTGCCTGCTGGACAGAGGTGCTGCCTCAGGGCACAGGGGCACCCCCAGCACCCCCAGTGCCTGTGTGTGCTGCTGGCCTGGCTGCCAGGTGACCCTGAGCCAGCCCCTGGGGGATCCCACCCACAGCTCCCAGTGCAGCCAGCAGGAGCCAGAGGGGCTCAGCAGACCAGGGCTGGTCACAGGCAGTCAGGGGATATGGCCTGGATGTGGTTTGGGGCTGCATCCACTGCTCCTTTATTTAGGCTGTCACACACCCAGAGCAGCAGGGCTGGTAAGAAAGGTAACTGCTCTCTGGGATGTCCATCATAAATCTTTCTATGGCTCATTGATGCTGAAAGTTGATTTTTTTATGCCCTTTTTTAAAGGAAAAACAATTATTGTACAAATTCACAAATTCCAGCAGCCTAGGAAGCAAAAAGAAAAACCAGCTGAGCTCAGTTTACTTCTGAAGGAGAGAAGTATCACTTGAGGTTTATTCTGTCAAGTGGTTAAAAACTGACAGTGCCAAAGTACACAGCATCCAGGAAGGGGAACTGAACTCATAGTGGCAAATGAGCCATTAATTTAATAGTTAATTATCTGAAAACCTCAAAGGACAAATGGGAGTCACTGGAAGAGAATCCTGGGAGAGTGGAACAGAAACTCTCATCAGCCCAGGGAATGAAGGAAGATTTGGCCATTCCCTTCTTGCTGCCAGTGCTCAATCCTTCTGCCCTTTGCAGTGGTCACAAAATAGGAAATAAAGGCAATTTCTTCAGCTGCTGCAGGTCAGCACAACCCAGTGAACACAGCCAGACAGATGCTCAGGTGTGTAAATGGGTGTAGCTCCATCTATACCTGCTTGGGACCTGGCCTAAAGAATTTTAATGTGTGTCTCAGGGTTAATGAGCTGCACTGTTGCTGGTAATAACACCGTGCTTTGATGTCTATTTTCTGCAAGCTCAGAGCCCCATCCTGCATTTCAGCAGCTGCAGGAGAGTGAGGCAGCTGCAGAGAGCAGGAACTGAAGCCAACCTCTTTGCCAGGTCATTGCGTCCCATCATCCCAGCTGGGAGAATCCTCTTCTCCTTGGGGACCTAGGGCAGGGCAGAGCAAAGAGTTCATTTAGTGCTGGACTTTATTCATGGAGAACAGAGCAGAATTAGCCTGGCTGGGAGCAAGTGAAGCCTCCAGATAAAACCCTGTGGTTTATCAGAGCTGGGCTCTAATAAATAACCTTGGGCAAGCCACAGCAGCTTGTTCTGGGCAGGACCTTTGAGTGGGAGCATCTCTGCTGTTGCTTCCAGTCAGGGATACATCAGAGCCACATTTCTCAGAGCTCCATCCCACAGCAGTGCTGGGGCAATGAAACTGGTGGGGCCCAGCCCTGTTCCAGCCCAGCAGCCCTCAAAGCACTGCTGCTCCTTATGGGGAAAAATCCAGACTGATCCTGGCTCCAGGTTCTCTGGATTCCCTGCAGTGGTGGTTTGTGCCTCAGTTTACCACTGGGCATACTGGTGGCACTGTGTGGTGCTGGATGAACAACTGGGGGGGCTCAGAGGGAGGGGGGAGCTCAGCAGAGGGGTCCCCTCCTGAGGTGGGGCAGGTTTCACACACGTTCCACCCCGATTTCCCACCCACCATGTAGTAGTCGTAGAGCAGGCTCAGGGCGGCCACGCTGTCGTCGTCCCCGTTCACCCTCATCATGGCCTTGGTGGCTGCAGTCAGGGGGTTCTCCAGGTAGCTTTTCCAGGCCTCATCCTCGCTGGTGTAGGGGAATTTCTGGAAGTTCATGGTGTCATTCTTCATCAGACGCACGGACCTAAAACTGAGGGGCACGGCAGTGAGGGGGAGCATCTCCCACAGAGCTTCCCCAAAGGTGCAGTGGGGGATCCAGGATCTCCTGAACTCCCAGAGCTCTGGATCAGCACCCCTGCTGCTGGAGCTGGTACAAAACCAGGGGCAGCTGCTCCCTCTCCTGCCCAGAGGCACAACCCCCCAGCTGCTCCTTCCTGCCCTGTCACAGGGGCTGCTGGGCACCGAAAAGGAATCAGGGAACAATTTTCCCTTGGATGTGGAGCTCCAGACAAAGTCACTCAGTGCCCAGATGAAATCAAACCCCATTGTTTTCCTTTGCTGCAGTTCATGGTTTTTAAATTATTTTTTCCCCAATCATTTGTAGATGATTTTACTCAGAGGGAAGCAGACAGGCAGATCACAACCCCCTCCCTTCCACCAAAAAATTCCTGACTGAGGTGAGGCTCGTGGGACTACGTGAGAATCAACACACCAAAATAATGCCCTGCCTGTCCTCACTTCTGGCACTTTCTCCAGGCCTCTCCATCTTAAGTTAATAAACTGTCAGACACTTAATTACCCAAACATTGGTCATCTTTCCTTTTCCTCCAGCAGCCAGCCCAGCAGTGCCTCCGTGCATGCCCTGGGAGGTTGGACCACAGAATTGTTTGGGTTGGAAAAGACCCCAAAAATCATCGAGTCTGAGCCTCTGAGCCAGTGCAGCCCCTGTCACACCTTCCTGTCACCTGCACAGCTCACACCAATATAACATCTCCAGGCACAAAAATTCCTTTTTCCTCAAAGTGGAAATGTCCAGGAAGGACAAGGCTGGGTTTATTAACAGAAAGGTTTAGGAAAGTTTAAATCTCCAAATTTGCCAAGAGCTGACTGGAGTTAAACCATGACCTGCTGCTGTTTTTTCATGGGAAGGCAAAGGAAACCTTCAGGAGTTACAGCAATGAATGCTGCAATTTAATTGCATTTTTAGAAGGAATGTGTCCTTTCATTAAGCCACTCTCCATGGGTTTATAGTAAGTCCTGGTCTAGACTTTTAAGTGAATCATTCAGAGAGCAATAACCCCTCTTGGAAGGAACCTGGCATCCCTGATGGGATCTGCCCCCTGCACCAAACACAAACCAGGCAGGGATTGGGATGCTCCTGGATCAGACCCCAGAGCTCTCCCTGGCTCAGATTCCTGCCTTGCTGCCTCCCCTGCCTAACCAAACTAATGACAACACAGAATTCCTTTGCAGTTCAGGAATTACAGCTGATTTTTTTCCATGAGGCCACCAAGGGCCTCTGCTGTTTGTGTCACCAGTTCCTGAAGGAATCCCTTGCTTTTCCCTGCACACCCGAGCTGCACCAGCGTTGCTGGTGCCCTGAGGCTCGAAATTCCTGCAGCTCTGGGGCCATGGACAGTGGGGATGGGATGGGATGGGATGGGATGGGATGGGGATGGGGATGGGGATGGGGATGGATGGATATGGATGGGGATGGATATGGATGTGGATATGGATGTGGATATGGATATGGATATGGATGTGGATGTGGATGTGGATGTGGATGTGGATGTGGATGTGGATGTGGATGTGGATATGGATGGATATGGATGGGGATGTGGATATGGATGTGGATGGGATGGATGGATATGGATATGCATGGGGATGGGGATGTGGATGTGGGTATGGATATGGATGGATATGGATATGGATATGGATATGGATATGGATATGGATGTGGATATGGATGTGGATATGGATGTGGATATGGATATGGATATGGATATGGATATGGATATGGATATGGATATGGATATGGATATGGATATGTGGATATGGATGTGGATATGGATATGGATGTGGATATGGATATGGATATGGATGTGGATGTGGATATGGATGGATGTGGATGTGGATATGGATATGGATATGGATATGGATATGGATATGGATGGGTATGGTTGGATGGGGATGGATGGATATGGATGGATGGATGATAGTGATGGATATGGATGGATGGATTTGGATGGATATGGATGTGGATATGGATATGGATGGATATGGATATGGATATGGATATGGATATGGATATGGATATGGATATGGATATGGATATGGATACGGATGGGGATGCCGGGGCCGCTGCTCTGCCCCCGGCCCAGCCCCTGAAACTCCAGCAGGTGTTTGGCAGTTTCGCTCTCTAGCGCTGCTCCCGCAGCCCCGGCTCCTCCCTCCCTCCCTCCGCAGCGGGGCCGTGGCCGTGACTCAGGTTTCAGCGCTCGGTGCCGGCGCTGTTCGGTCCTGTCCGGGCAGGAATCCCCAATGCCATCCTCTCCCGGGAGAATCAGCAGCAGCAGGCTGAGCTCAGGGTGAGACTCGGCCTCTGTCACTGGGAATGGGCAGAGATAAACTCACCGGGGCAGGATGGAGCAGCAAAGCGTCAGGGAGCTCAAAAAAGCACCGAAATTATGAGGAGAAATCCTTGTGAGCTTCATTCCCCCTCAGCTAAAGCACTCCCTGTGTGATTGCCTCCCTGCCCCTCAGCTCTGCTGGGAGAAACCACAAAAGGCACAGAGGAAACCTGGCAGAAAGCAGAGGCAGGGACAGTGCTGGGCACACACTGCCCGTGGAGCCCCGGCACGAAGGGCAGAGCCCAGCAGGGCTGGCAGGGTGGGGATAGCAGCGTTTGGCTGCCCCAGCAGGACCCTGAGGAGCTCAGGACCTGCAGAGACCCCGGAGGAACTGCACCTTACCCAGCTGAGGGCTGGCACAGTGACAGGAATGCACCTTTATCACCTTGTTTGTGTTCCCCAGTCCCTGGCAGCGCTGGGATGTGCTGGAGCCCTGGGCACCCCTCAGAGCCCACCCTGCTGGGCATGAGGAGCATCCTCCCCCTTTCCTCCTGCAGCGAGCTCAGCCCTGCTCTGACCCTGCTCCAGAGGTCACCGAGAGAGGCTGATCTGAGATAAGCAGTGTGCTGAGGTTAAGGCACCTCTCTGACATCAGGAGCCACAGCACCTGTGGTCAGTTTGCTCCCCAGCCCTTCAGAGCACACAGATCCCAGCAGCAGCTCTGGGAAGCACAGCTGCAGGAAAGGGAAACCCAAGTCCACACCCAAACACACCTGACCTTCACTCTCCTCGCTGCCTCGATGTCCCCCTGCTCGTGGCCAGGCTGTGTTTGCCCTTTCCAAGCCTCCTGCTCTGTCTGGCAAAGCCAGAGCTCCTTTCCCAGGCCAGGAAACACAAACCCTGGGAGCAGCAGCCTCCCCCGTGTGCTGGAGCCTGGGGCCATGTGCAGAGCAGGGCAGCATTTGGGGCAGGGAGCAGCAGAGTGTTTGTTTGCAAACACCTGGCAGTGTGACAGCCCCAGCCCCTCTCCTGCTCCAGCCCACCCCAGCTCTGTTTCCCCAAATTCTCCTGGTGATGGATAAACACTCAGGACATGCCCAAAGGGGCCAGGAGGGGACATCAACCAAGCAGGAAAGAGCCCTTGTGCTCCTCCTGCCTTGCTGGCTTTCTGTGGGAGGCTTTGCTGCCCTCTGAGCCTGGTGTTGCTGTCTTTGCTCTCTCCACTACAGCTGATCAAACCTCCAACCTACATTCTGGCCATGCCAGATGCTGGTGGCTACAGAGCAGCATCACATTGTCAGAGCAGCAGGGAATCCATGGGGAGCAGCAGCAGGAATTCAGAGCCACAGAACAGAGACCTCAGCCCTGAGGGGCTCAGGGGTCCCCAGGCAGCTCCTGTGGGGTTTCACCAGCTTTGGCTTTGGGCACTGCACTCTCCTCCCTCTAGAAATAACCCTGGAGCTCCCCAGGTCCTTGTCAGAAATAGAGGGAGGCTCAGCACTGCCCTAGCACAGGGCCAGCAGCTGCTTCCTGGGCAGAGATTTGAGCTGCAAACCCTCCTCAGGAAGGACAGCATCCACCAAGTGGCCTCACTGCTGAAGCCAAACCTCTCAGCTGAGTCGTGATTTTGTAATTTCTGTGCAGGTTTAATAAACAAGCACACCTGAAGACAAGGTGACAGCATAGCCAGCAGTGAGTGCATTGTCCCACTCACACAGCCAGGCAAAAATCCAAACAGAGACAGAACCAGGGGAAAAAAACCACAGGAAGAAACACAACAAACACAGAGCAATGATGAAAAACCCTGCAGGGGTGCCAAGCACAACACGGTGTCACTGCACAGGCCCAGGAGACCATGATCCATCTCATGGCCCCTGACCTGCCTTCAGGAGATTTCCTGGGATGTTTTCTCTGGCAGCTGGGGAACAATGTGGGCTCTGTCAGGGTTTGTGCACCCTCAGCCCGGGGTTAACTCAGCCCAGGCACCCTGGAGATTGGCAGCAGTGCCTCAGCCTCAGCAGGGCAGGACTCCTTGGTGGGCTCTGTGTGGCACAGGGGGCACCCAGGGCAGCCTGGCCCTGGCAGGGAGGGAACGGGGCCACCCTGAGCATCTTTGGGAAATGGCTCCTGATGCCAGTGGAGCTCAGGGGGGACGCCCTGGATCCCCCATTCCAGCTGGAAAAGGAGCCAGGAAACCTCCCAGGGAATGTGCAGGGATCTCCTTCTCCTGCCCTCTTGGGGTCACCTGCCACAAAACCAGCTCAATATTCATCCTTTTTCACACCAGGCTCACTCCTGCTTCTGTAGTTTTTATTGTCACAGCAGAAGGACCCAAGGGCAGGGACTGGCACTAAAACGCCTCATCCTGAGCTGTTCAGCAAAGAGGAGAGAGCAGCAGCAACAGCGCTGGGCTGGCTCTGAGGCTCCTCCCAGCCCGGGCTGTGCTTTTGGGATGGTGCTTTACCTGATCCCATCCCCCTGGAGGGATCCACCCACCCCACATCCCATAAACCAGCCCGGCTCCAGTGCCTCCCCTGCCTAACAAAACAAATGACAGCACAGAATCCGTCTGCAGTTCAGGAATTATGGCCGATTTTTTTCCAGAAGCAGTTTCTGATGTCAGAGGGTTCAGTTTTTGGGCTGCCCTGAGTTTCAGGGATATCTGACTCCAAAGGGAGACACAAAAACAGGCCCTGAGCATCTGCTCCCACCTGAATTATTGCTGTAAGCTTCACTCTCATTCCTGTTCTCATTGTGGACAGATAAAGATTTATGTTCAGTTACTCCTGGACACAAACCCTCACCATACCAACACATCACACTCTGCACTGAGGCTCCCAGCCCTCCACTCACCAAAGGGAAGATTGCACAGGTAATTTTTGCATATTCTCCAACTCCAACAGCTATGACTTTTAAATAAAATAAAATTGTAAAAAATCCTGGTTTTACAAGATTTGGATTTAAAATCCACCATAACACACAAACTTCTGCAACAAAATTTGTTTCTTTTTTACTGCTCTTCAGGTGACGTGGTTTTTATAGCCAGTAATCAGCTATTATGGGTTATCTGTGCTTAGAACAAAGCCCAGCTTTACTCAGGGTCTCTGCTTCCCTCAGCAGCCCCTGCTGCAGTGACACCCTGGGGCTTGGATCAGCCTCAGCCCCAGGATCAGAGCACAGCCCGAAGAGCACTGACACCTCGGGGGACAAGGAATGAACATCCCACAAGGCTGGAGTGGTTTGGGCTGGAAGGGACCATCCAGGCCATGGCTGGACACCTCCCAAGTCCCAGTGTCCATCCCAGCCCTGGGCACTGCAGGGATCCAGGGCAGCCACAGCTGCTCCCTCACAGCCAGGAATCCTTCCCTGATCTCTTCCATACTTCTTATCCTCCAAGCCTTGGAAACTTGGCTGTGAGCAGTGGGATATAATCATATATTCAATAATGAGTTCCACTAATGAACAGTTTTCAGCTGTTCCTTTTCCCCCCTTGAGCACCCTCCACTCCAGGATCCCTGTCCCTGCCAAGCAGATCCCAAGGGCTGGCAGCTGCAATCCAAGTCCAAGTGCATTTTTGGATGAATACTTTACACTGATCAACAGTTCAAACAAAGCACAGCAGATCCTCCTCAGAGGAACGATCTTTATTCTGCAAATTCCCCTGGAATCATTCCCATGGACCAATCAGCTGAAAATGACCCAAAGCATCAAAGCAGAGATACTGTGCAAATGTTGATTCACCCCTGCTTTGAGTCTGGAGTTTATTCAGAGGGCTTTTATTCCTTTGTTGGGAATTGCATAGCAGTGATTTGATTGTTGTTTCTTTAATTTACAAATCTCTTTTTCTCTTTACATAACTTTAAAAAAAAAAAAATCCAAGCCAGCCTCCCTTGCTCCAGCACGGTTATCCCTTGTGTGCTTTGCTGCCAGGATTTTATAAAAGGGCTTTAACTTTTCATTCACCAGGAGCATAACTCAAGTTTTAATAACACACCTTATGCATGACAAAAATTTGCTTCTGGCGATCATGGTTTCGACCACAAAACCACAACTGGGAGTAACTCCTGGTTAACTCCTTCCAGCCCACGCACGGCAGAGTCAGACACAGGTTCAGTGGAGAAGACTATGGAAATCAGCATTAGAATATTTTATAATAGGCAAAACATCTCCCCCTCCCAGGCCACGCTGGTCCCTTCCCAGTCCTCTCCGGGAAACCAAAACCCCAAAGGGAGAGGTGGGAATCTTCTCCTTGGCTTTTTGAGCGAGAAAATCGGGATATCAGCTCCTAAACATCAGCCACATCTGGGCAGATGTTGCCGGCTCAGCCGGGGTGGAAGGAGCACGGACACCGCTCCAAAGCTGCTCCTATAAAACTCCGCCCGGGGGATTCTCCCCAAATTCGCAGCTCCTCAGAGCCGAGGGATTTCAGCAGCCTCTTCTCAGCTTCCTCTCACCTTTTCCCCTCAGAGCAAACCTGGGCCGAAGGTTTCTCTGTCCTTCGGTCCCAGGGAATGAATTCCCAGCTCTCGAGCTGCCCCAGGCTCAGCAATGTTCCCCCAGGCTCTGCCGGGCCGCTCCTCCCCAGCCATTTATTCCCCCCCTGCACTAAAAAGCGGAATTTTCACAGATCGGATCTGCGGCTGCGTCCTCCCAGAGGAATCCCAAAGGATCCCAAAGGGTCAGTGAAGGCAGCCCCGCAGCGGGGTGTGCAGGGTCCCAAATCCCAAACCCGGCTGCTGCTCGCCCTTCTCGGGCAGCTGGGGATTAACCGAGGCAGCACCGTGTAATTGCCGGCCCCAATTAGCGAGAAATCCATCAATCGCACGCTGGCGCACACCCCGAGAGCCAAACACGCCCTCGCTCTCAAACCTAAAAAGCACCGAGCTACAAATCACCCGAAAACTTGCCAAAGCGAAAATATCAGCGGCAGATCCTCACTGGATCGGAGCAGATGATGCCGCTATTGACACCGATTGATAATTCCTGCTGCGCCTCTCGGGCTCTCGGGAGGATTGGCTGACACAGCAGCTCGGTCAGGCTTGTAAACACACACAGGCGTGCGGTTCTCGCCCAGAAAACACCTTGCAAGCACCAGATCTCTACACAGATCTGTATCATTTCTATTTCTTAATTCAATATTTTTCCGCACGAATCCTTCACTGGGCTGACCTCGGGCACGGGCTGACAGCAGCACTCAGCAGCTTTATTCGCTGCTTTATTCCCTGTCACGCCAATCTGACACTTGTCTGAGTTTATTTCAGAGGTGCAAAGCACGAGATGTTGTGCTGATAGCATCAGCATCCAAAACTCCAAAATATTTCAGAGGTGCCAAAGTTAGAAACGAGATCGATAGGTGTTAAAAGCTTTTTCTTCTTTAAAAGATTAAATTATTTGATAGGGTCGTAATGTGAATCCATTTACTTAACAAAAAACCCCAAACAAACAAACAACAAAAAACACCCAAAAACCAAACGCCAAAACAAACAAGAAAACCCAAAGGAAAAAAAAAAAAACAACCAACAAAACTCTCCACCCAAACAAACAAAAAAGGGGAAAAAAAAACCCAAAAAGACACACAACAACTCCCACCCCTATAAAGTAGACTGGTAAATAATTTGGAAGGTGTCATCTCGAATCAATATATATATATTAAACCAGATTCCTGTAGCTCCTGTTAGATTTTGTTGGACAGAGGCAGAGCAGAGTCACCTCTAGACTGAAACCCCCTGTGTCAGTTTTAGGCTGGGGATAAAAAAAGTGACCAGGATGGTGATTTTTAACAAGTTCCAAAGAAAAGGGAGCGATTCCCAAGAAGTGATTCCCAGAAGTGATTCCTAAGAAGTGATTCTTGAGAAGTGATTCCCAAGAAGGGATTTTAAAGAAGGGATTCCCAGAAGTGATTCCCAAGAAGGGATTTTTAAGAAGGGATTCCCAGAAGGGATTCCCAAGAAGGGATTTTTAAGAAGGGATTCCCAGAAGGGATTCCCAAGAAATTATTCCCACAAATGATTCCTGAGAAGTGATTCCCAAGAATAATTCCCAGAAGTGATTCTCCAGAAGTGATTCCCAAGAAGGGATTTTTAAGGGATTCCCAGAAGGGATTCCCAAGAATAATTCCCAGAAGTGATTCTCCAGAAGAGATTTTTAAGGGATTCCCAGAAGGGATTCCCAAGAATAATTCCCAGAAGTGATTCCCGAGAAGTGATTCCTCCCCGGAGCAGCACCAGCTCAGACAGGGACAGAAAATCAGGAAAACTTCCCCATCCCGTTCTTTGCTCCCCTTGCCAACAGCCGGACGGGCAGAGGAGCAACCCAGGAATCCCATCCAGCCCCGGCAGCGAGAAAAATGGGAAAAGGCAAATGCCCGTTGCACTTACTCGAGTTCATTGGACATTTCTGAGGTGCAGCAGAGCCGCGCTCCTGCAGGCTGCTCACACAGACATCGCCTGCGAGGTGTTTGATTTATGGCACAGCAGCTCCGCCGGGGCGGCAGCGCCGGGATTGGCTGGCGGGACAGGTGCCCTGGGACAGGTACACCCAGACAGGTGCAGGTTAACCCCGTCCCTGCCGGAGCCGCCACCACAGCCCCGGGGCAGAGCGAACAGGGGCGGAATCGGGCTCGCAGCTCGCCGATGACGAGTTTCAGTTTGGTGGATGTGTTCTGGGATTTGTGCGGAGATGGGGGTTGGTTTCTGCTTTGCTGACAAAATAAATGGATTTATGAAGGAGTGAATTAGAGAAGAGAAAGTTTCCTCTCATTCATCCCTGGTAATTGTAGTGATGGGAAAACCCTTTCCTGCCTTTCCTCACCTCCAGAACCACGAGGAGGTTTTAATCCTCTTTTAAAAAATGAACCTTAACTCCCCTAACTTTATGTACCAAATCATTCCATAAATATCCTGGCTCAGGGAGCCCGTGCACTCCCTGGGTCTGTCAGGGCTGTGGGATAACCTTCCTGTGCCCAGCGTTATTCCAGGGGAACTTTGGGAATGGGCTGTGGGAATACCACCCAGGCAACACCTCTGCACACGGGGAAGAGGTTTGTGCAATAGAACAAAACTCATCAGGGATTCAAGCCCTCTTGCTGGATGGTTTCTGTCATCCGTGTTGCAACGAGGAGGCAGAGGATGGGCTCAGCCGTGACTCACGGTGACTGGATTTGGAAGGCAGGAGAGGATTTTTCCAGGCAAGTTGATACAAGCCTTAAAACAAAGGGAAAAAGAAAAGCTTCCACCTCTCGTTCTCACCCCCCATCGTGTCTCCTCCTGCCTGCCCCGCTCAGCTCCTGCCCCGCTCAGCCCTGGGGGTGGCACAGCTCTGGGGATGTCACAGATTGGAGGTGGCACAGCTCTGGGGTTGTCACAGCCCTGGGGGTGTCACAGCCCCGAGGATGTCACAGCCCTGGGGGTGTCACAGCCCTGGGGGTGGCACAGATTGGAGGTGTCACAGCCCCGAGGATGTCACAGCTCTGGGGGTGTCACAGCCCTGGGGGTGTCACAGCCCCGGAGGTGTCACAGCCCCGGAGGTGTCACAGCCCTGGGGGTGTCACAGCCCTGGAGGTGGCACAGATTGGAGATGTCACAGCTCTGGGGGTGTCACAGCCCTGGGGGTGTCACAGCTCTGGGGGTGGCACAGCCCTGGGGGTGGCACAGATTGGAGATGTCACAGCCCTGGGGGTGTCACAGCCCTGGGGATGTCACAGCCCTGGGGGTGGCACAGCCCCGGGGGTGTCACCCAGCGCTGAGTGTGGCTCTCCCTGGCACACAGGGCTGGCAGGAGCTGTGCCCTCACAGGCACATGTGAGCACAGAGCTCTTTAATTTGGGTCCAACACCCTCACACCCTCCCTGGCTGTGCCTCCGTGACCCGGGGGATCTGTGATAACACTCTGGAGCCCCACGGGTGCCAGGCTCCAGGGGCTGGGCAAAGGCTGCTCCTGGGAATGCAAACCAAGGCTCTGGAGCAGTGCAAACTCCTCTGGGATTGCTGGGGAACACCAGGAGCAGGGGACAGCAACAGGCAAAAGTCACATTCTCCATAAAGAACCAGGGACTGGGTTGGGTTGGTTAGAAGGGACCTTAAAGATCACCCAGCCCCAGCCCCTGCTTGTCCTGCTCAGCCAAGGACAGCCCCAGTCCGGGCAGCTGTGGCAGCAGTTACCCATTCTCTGATTGTATCTCCTAATAAATGAAGCCTTGCCCAGCTGGTGGTGCCCACAGCGGCAGCTCTGAGCCCTTGTCCTTTCCCCCATCCAGGCAGAGAGGATTTCGCGGCTCTGGTTACTGCAGAGCTGCAGCATCCCCTCGGGGGATTCCCGAGTTTCTTCCAACCTTTACAGACTCCAGCAACAACAGCGAAGGAGGAGAAAACACTGCCAGAGCAGCAGGGAAGGACAGGGCTCTGGGCTCACTGGGAAAAGCCCTGACAGAGAACAGAGACCTGGATGTGTCTGGCAGAGCTGAGCAGGCTTTGTGTCAGTGCAGGCTCCTGTGCCACCTCCGCACCTGGATGAGCTTCTCAGCTCAGCCCTTTGGGAGGGCGCTGAGCACAGGGCACAGCATGGGCACAGCCCCTTCTCCTGGGCTGGGAAATCTGCTGCCAGCCCTGGCAGGAGGCTCAGGAGCAGCCCAGCCTGGTGGGACGTGTCACTGGGCACTGCCCCTGCCAGACAGGGCCACCCCTGCCCTGCCTCTCGCGCCCTCCTGGGCACCTTTTGTGTCTTTTTTGTGATAATGTGAATTTCGTGGCGCCTCCGAGGCCTCCAGGCCTGGACGCCCAGACAACCCCTTTGACTATGATTTCAGAATTTCTAATTATTATTTTCTCTCTCTCTCTTTTCTTTTCTTTTCTTTTTTTCATCTATACTCCACCCTCCAAGAGTATCTGCTGAGGGGGTGGGATAGAAGAAAGAGACCAAGAGATACATTCTCTGTGAACAAAACCCTCCCACTTCCCCTCCACTCCCCTGTTAAATATACCCTGGAACAAAAGCCTTTTATGATGCTCTAAAAATAAAGCATGCAGCAGTCAGGACAGACTGCAGAGTTTAAAAGAGAGGGCCAAATTTTGCTCACAGCTACACCCTCTCTAAGGCAACAGGGCTGCTCTTGTGTTTGGCTTGTTAAAGCCTCTCTAAACATCCAGGGGCAGGCTGGGATTAGCTGCATTTGCTGAGGGACACAGCAGCAGCTCCAGGATGGAGCAGAGGGTGCCCAGCCCTGCAGGACTCACCCCTGTGTCCCTGGCATCCCAAATTCCTGCTTCTCCCTCTGCACCCGTTTGTGGTGTGACCTCACCTGAGCTGTTCCACACTCCCTGTTCCCAGCCTGGCTCTGGAACTTGTAAGGAACTTCAAAGCAAGGACTCTAATCCCTTTAGGATACACAGCTTTTCCCACTGACAGCTGTCAAGCATCCTTTCCAGCTGTCCTGTGATGTGCCAGAAATTGCAGTTGTCTTTGACCAAAGGTTATTAAAACACTTCAGCAATTAATACAGAGCAAGAGGAAGCAGCCTGGAGCAGGTTAAAGTGAGATGGGGCTGCTTCAGGTGCTTTTCCAGCAAAAAGCACACCTTGTGCCACTCAACCCTTTGATATCCAAACCAGGTTGTCTCTCCCAGCGAGACTCCCTGTGTCTCCCAGAGCCTTTTCCAGAACAAAAAGATGAACTAAAACTTCCTCGGGCTGCAGGGCTCAGTCTGGCAGCACTGCCCTTCCCTCTGTTTGCACAGCACAGGCACAGCACAGCTCCACAGTGCCAGGGGAATAATGGGGGAAAGGAGGATTTGGCCTTCTGGAGAAATCAGGAGGGACAAATCCCTCTCTGGCCCTTCCCCAGCAGTTTTCCAGCCTCTATCTGCAGGTTTCTGGGAATCCACTGGCTCTGCTGGATCCTAGAACCACTAAACAACATGACCAGATGCTTAAATGTCTTTTTAATAGAGTCAGGCCAGTTTGTTATTATCTGTTGTAGCCCAGGGGGCTCTAGGAAAATTCCTGTTGTCCTCAGCGAGTTCTACCAGTTCTCAGCCAGTAACGAGTTTGGGCTGCAAACAATGACCCAGCTCGGGGGCTGCAGGGCAGCAGCTCCAGTTAAACCAACAAACATGACCCCCAGCCCAGCCACCTTCTCCTGCTGCAAGAGGCTTCACTTTTCCCTGCATTGTCTGCCCTGCTCTCCCTGACCCCTGTCCTTCCAAAGCCAGCAGGGAAGTGGGAAGTGCCTGTCCCAGGTGAGTCTGGCAGGGGAGGGAGCAGCCTGGAGATGTCACAAGGATGTTCCCCATTCCAGCCCAGGCTGCTGCCCAGGCTTCCAGTGATGCTCAGCTCCAAATATGCACAGGGAAGGAGCCAGGGGAAGGTTTCACAGAGAACTTTCTAACAGGAATTTCAGCCTGGCTCCAAGGAAACTTCATTTTCTAAGCCCAGCACCCAGCAGGGAGCTCAGACCCAGCTCAGCAGGCTGCCTCACACCTGCAGCTCAAACACAAAAGCACATTTCCTGCTGGAAAAGCCCCAGGGGCTGGATTCCCCCCCAAGTGATGCCCGTGCCAGGAGCAGGAGGTGCTGTCAGCGATGGCAGCAGCACCAGGAAGGGCTCAGCACCTCCTCAGTGCTGCCATTCCTCCCTGAGAGAAACTCCCAAACATGAAAACAGTTTTGAAAATGCACCAGATGCAAAACACCAGGGATTGCTCCCAACCATTTCCCCCAGTGCTGCAGCCTGATCAAAGCTGCCTCCCCTCAGGAAGTTATCTGATGTCAGGCAGGGAGGATGAAGCAGAGATGAGTTTGGTCTCAGGTACCTCAGTTGACTCCACTCCTCCTTACCCAGCCCTGGCTGAGCAGAGATATGGAAATGGCACTGGCAGAGGTGTCCTGGCTGCTCAGAATAAATTAACCCTTATCAGGAGCGTGGCAGATCCCAGCAGCACAGCTGGGCTGGGCTTCAGGCTCAGAGAGCATCCTGGGGCTGCTCCCCTCACCCAGCACTGCACAGAAATGGGATTTCATTCAGCAAATTCCTGAGTGACAAATGAAAAAAAATATGAATGGCTATCAGTCCTCCCTGGACTATAATGAATGTGCTGAGGGAGCCTTGAGAGGCACCTTTACATGACAGCTCAGTTTCTGTTGGTAATTAGAAAAGCTCAGGCCAGAGATATTTATCTGTGAGCAACATCTGGAATTAATAACATCTCAGCCCTGCCAGCCTCCCTGGTTTCATCTCAAATCTGCTGATACTTGCTGTTATTAGTTTATTTAGTTGCCTCTTCAAGCCTGGCTTCCTGTAATCATCCCATCATGTGAAAGTGTTCTCTACACAAAAATCTCCCTCCTTCAGGATCATTGCAAAACACTCCAAACCCCAATTTCTACAGGCTCAGGAATGAAGAGACAGAAAGGAAAATAACTCCCTCACACACCCCACAAGGTGAAGCAATTTTAAAGCCAATCTTCCACCTAGCAAGGACCTGGCTTGTGGTTTCCAAGCAGAACCAGGGCTCAGGACATTTTAGTGCTGTGCTGGTCAGTGTTGGACTCATCAAAGCACTGCAAATTTTAATTATTTCTCACTTCAGCTCTACACCTGTCATTACTCATCTGAATCACTCATGGGATCCTGGACCAGGGGATGTTTTGGGGTGGCCAGAATGGGCACACAGCAGAACTCACCCTGCCTTTCTCTGCCTCAGCACTTTGCAGGAGCTGACTTTCCCACAACAGCTTGAGAAAACAGCTGTGGGACTTGATTATTTATAGAGAAGAGGAAGAAGTCATCTCCACAATCTTGATTTGACTCTGAAATTGTCCCTGGAGTTGGGATTCCATGCCTGGATGCCAGGCCTGGCTTGGAGACACCCCCTGCTCTTGGAGCATTCCAATGAAGAGGCAAAGGCAGAGGCTGGGCAGGGGCTGGGGACAGCACCTGTGGGAACTGAGCCTCATGCCCAGAGAAAACTGGGCAGCCCAAAGTCCCAGTGTGAGTCAGAGCTGCCCTGGTGCCACTCAGGGACACAGCCCCAGCTCCTGGACAGGCCCAGGGGGAGAAGCTCCAGCTCCTTGGAGCTCTCAGCTCTTTACAGGCACGGAGAGATTGGATTTCCCTTTGCAAATCTCTTGGGAACGTCCCAATGTTGGTCCTGCTCCATCCCCCCAAAATCACACAGGGACAGTGTGTGGGTGATGCAGCAAAACCCAGACATGGGGACACAGAGCAAGGGGAGTTTGGGGCTCCTGGTTCCCACTGCAGAGCCCCAAATTCCATTGGCAGCCCCAACTCTGCTCCCTGTGCCAGGGACAGGACCTTGGGAAGGGCTGGAGCTGTGCCAGGAGGGGTTTGGGCTGGATTTTGGGGATTTTACAGTGCCCAGGCTCCCCAGGGAATGGGCACAGCCCGAGGCTGCCAGAGCTCCAGGAGGGTTTGGACACCTCTCCCAGGGATGCTCAGGGTGGGATTTTTGCAGGGTCAGGGGTTGGACTCTCTGATCCTTCATCCCTCCCATGATATTCCATGGTTTTATCCTCCCTGAATATCAGTGATGCAGATAAATCAGGTTTTCCTTTCTCAGTAATCCCACCTGGCCATCAGTGCCTGGATTTGGGGGCCATGGTCTGTCCCAAACACCCTCCCAGGGCTCTGCAGGACAAAACCAGCCCCAGGCACCCCAAACCCCCAAATCCCCACCTGCTCCTCCCTCTGGCACTGGGCAAGCTCAGCTTCCTCTCTGGCACCTGCCTGTCATATTTGACATCAAATAAAGGCCCACTCAACTCTGACTCACTCAACTCCCTGTTGCTTTGTCTCCTGGCCAGGCTAGAATCCAACATCTACACTGAAAAATCTTCCCATTTGAAGTGAAACCTAAATCCCAAATCCTGTCAGTGCTCAGGTAACAAATCTGACCCAAGCTTGCATTGCTTTGTTTTTGGATTGCCCAGCATGTAGGTCAAATGCACAAATTCAGGAGCCTTCCTGCACAGCAAAAAAAAGTAAATTTAGATTTTTTTTCAACCTCTGTAGGGCTGGAATTTGCTTCTTGGGGCAGGTTGTTGTTGTGGGATTAAGAGAAAGTTCACTGCAAGGTACCAGTTATCCCATGGAGTGGAAAAATAACAGGTATTTTGCAACATTTCCAGAGATGCACCAAGAATGTCCTGGGTGGCAGGGAGCACATGGCAGCTGCTGGCCCTGGGGGCCTGGGGATTTTCCTTCCTCTGAGAAAATGCCTCTTACAAAACCAACTGTTGCTTGGGCTTTGTTAAATAAATCAATCAACCCTCCCTTACTCTGTGATCTGAGAGCCTGCCTCCCTTCTGAGCTGATGCTGTTGTATTTTCAATACAACAATTTCAATTTCACAATTTTATGGCCTCCAAATCCCAGGCACTGATGGCCAGGTGGGATTACTGAGACAGGAAAACCTGATTTATCTGCATCACTGATATTCATGGAGGATAAAATCATGGAATATCATGGGAGGGATGAAGGATCAGAGAGTCCAACCCCTGGCCCTGCAAAAATCCCACCCTGAGCATCCCTGGGAGAGGTGTCCAAACCCTCCTGGAGCTCTGGCAGCCTCGGGCTGTGCCCATTCCCTGGGGAGCCTGGGCACTGCAAAATCCCCCAAATCCAGCCCAAACCCCTCCTGGCACAGCTCCAGCCCTTCCCAAGGTCCTGTCCCTGGCACAGGGAGCAGAGTTGGGGCTGCCAATGGAATTTGGGGCTCTGCAGTGGGAACCTGGAGCCCCAAACTCCCCTTGCTCTGTGTCCCCGTGCCTGGGCTCTGCCCCCAGCACCTCTGAGCCTGTTCTGGTCCCAGCCCAGTCTGCCAGTCCCACGTGGAGCCCTTGGACAGGAGCCACCCCCAGGGCTCTCATGGGATTCACAGCCCTGACCCTACTGCAGTAATTTCGTGTGAGTCTTAGGAAAATTTGCCTACCCTGAGTGTCTCCCCACCCACACAAAGCACTGGGGGAGATGTGACTTTCAGCAATGCATTTTTAGCCCAGTTTCAAGCTAGATCAAACAAATTAGGCTGCACCAGAACAAAGTGTGTCTCTGCTGCAGGAGGAACTGGTGCTCCTGGCCAAAACCCAGGCACAGCTGAGTCCTAAAAAGGCACAAGAGGAAGCTCAGATTTCACCTGAACCTGGAGGATTTATGGCTTTGACGGTGAGACCTTTTCCTGTGAGCTCCTACAGCAGCTTTAGGATTAATCACTGCCAGTGAAAGCAGTGCCTGCTGCTCTGATTTTCAGCATAGAGTGAAACCATTTTGGGATAAGCTAGAAAAATCTAACCTGAGTCAGACCTAGGACAGTACCTTCAGAGCTCAGTGGAGGGGCACAGCTGAAGACTGGGCTCAGATGAAGGATGCCAGATGGTTGCTGGAAGAATTTCAATGTATTTTATCCAATCTTGAATATAAGGTCAGAGAAATGAGACCTGAGGCTCCCAGCTGGCCTGGCTGTGTCTCCATTGGGCCCCAGCAGCTGAAGGTGCTCAGGGGGCAGGAATGGGGCATTCCCTGCCTCGGGTCTGCCTTCCAGGGATGGGATTTGTGGCATTGCAGCTCCTGAGCTCACCCAGGACTGGGCATGGGGAACAAACAGGAGCTGAGCAGCTCCCAGCCATGAATCCATCCTCTGTGGGGAGCCCAGCCTTGAACCTCCAGCGAGACAAGGCCAGCAGGGCAGTGCAGAGCCTTCCCCGGGGGTTCTGCACTGGGGATTGTCCTTTCCTTCCACACAAGACAAGCTGCCCCTGGCACAGGGCAGCTGAGGGCACCCAGAGCCTCTCCCCCTGACCCCAGGCTGACACTTGGCTGACACTGCTGCAGAGCCCAGCCCTGCACGATCTGATCCCTGTCCCTGTGATGTCCCAAAGACCCTGGGCAGCCCCCCTGGCTACCAGGAACCCAGATTGAATCCTGGCCCCAGGGGAGGCTGTAAAACGAACAATCCCAGAGTGCCCCGAAAGGCAGATGTACCAATTAGAGAAACCTTGGGTGGCAGCTCCAGCACGGTGCTTTTAATAACTGCAGGGATGTTGAGAAGCAAATAAATTATATGATGAAAGTCTAGCAGGCTGCAGAACCCAGATATGCAATAAGCAAGACTGGCACCAAGACTGAAATTTTGCCCCCTGGGCTTGGCATTTTGTCTGATTGCCTCTGCAGATGGGAAGGGAGCCGGAGCTTCCGGTCCTGCTGTGCTTGGCAGGAAAGGATTTCTCAACAACAACCTGCAGAATCCTCCTGGGAAGGCTGGAATTAGAGAGAGCCTGGCACTCAGGGAGGTTTGCACCAGGAAAGAGGGACCAAGGTTTCTCTGCTGACTTTTGGGTTCGAAGTGTGGCCCTAAACAAGGTGGCAGCTTTGAATGTTTGATATTGGAGGAGTCAGCTGGGTGAGGCTTTGTTCTTCCCTTTCCAGGGATCCAGGGCAGCCACAGCTGCTCTGGGCACCTCTGCCAGGGCCTCACCCCCTCACAGGGAACAACTCCTTCCTAAAGGTCGTTTTAGTCCCAAAAATCATCCCAGCTCCCATCCAGGGTGAGCCCTGCTCGGAATCAAAACCCCATCACGTTCAGACCCCACATCAGGAGCAGAGCTGCTCCCAGTGCCCAAGGCAGGCTGGAAAATCTCCCTCCCAGGAAAGGAGGGAGCAGGGGCTGCTCCCACTGTCAGAGCCCCCAGTCCCATCCCAAGCCAGCACAGTTTTTTCCCTGGCAATTACAGCTCCTGTTTCCAGGGCTGGACGATGAAATGGGAGGAAGAGCTGCCCTGACCTTTCACTGTGTGCTGCTTGGAGAGATGCTGAGCTCAGCCCGGCTCCAATCCACTTTTAATTCTCCTGTAGCACTAACACGGGAGCTCGTAGCCTTTGCACGGGGATTTGGGAGCAGCACCTGCTTTGGGAATAATCAGCCCAGCAGGAGGAAAGTTTTTCTGGAGTATTTACATTTTTGTCCTCATCTCAGCACCATAATGGTGCACTTTGTCAGTCTGGCAGGGCTCTGTGAGTGCCTGGCTCTATTATGATTTCTCCAAAGACCTCCCATACGGGTTAAGTGACCTGACATTAGCGCTAATTTGGGGCTGACTTTCCCATTCAGAGCACAACAAAGCCACGGGTGTTTACCCAGCCCCACCAAGCACAGGGACCACACACAACCCGGGACATGACAAATCTCCGGACACAGAGGGATGGAAAATCCTCATCCAGCCTGCGTGAACACTCAGCACAAAACCCGAGGTGGGAAGAGACAGCGGCCACCCCTTTCCTCCCCTACATGACCCAATTTTAACCCGCTGAGTCACAGAGCCTCAAACACTCGCTGCCTCATTCCTCAGCTGCTGGCAGCTCCGATTAATGCCATGGCACCAAATCACCCCAAAAATTCAATGTCTCGCTGCCTGGGAAAGGCTCAGCTGCACCTTGGGACCGCAGGAATCTCCAGCCCCATCCCAGCTCCTGGCCAGGATTAGTGACAGCAAAAGTACGGCAGGGTGGGAATAAAAACAAACTGAGATAAACCCGGATTTCTGCTCCTTGGAATTGGGGCTGAGATAAATATCCGGATTTCTGCTCTGTGGAATTTGGGCTGAAAAAACTATCCCGGATTTTGCTCCGTGGAATAAGGGATGAGATAAATATCCCGGATTTTGCTCTTAGGAATTGGGGCTGAGATAAATATCCCGGATTTTTGCTCCGTGGAATAAGGGATGAGATAAATATCGCGGATTTTTGCTCCTTGGTATTTGGGCTGTAATAAATATCCCGGATTTTTGCTCCTTGGTATTTGGTCTGAGATAAATATCCCGGATTTTTGCTCTGTGGAATAAGGGATGAGATAAATATCCCGGATTTTTGCTCCGTGGAATTGGGGCTGAGATAAATATCCCGGATTTTTGCTCTGTGGAATTTGGGATGAGATAAATATCGCGGATTTTTGCTCCTTGGTATTTGGGCTGAGATAAATATCCCGGATTTTTGCTCCTTGGAATTGGGGCTGTAATAACTATCCCGGATTTTTGCTCTGTGGAATAAGGGATGAGATAAATATCCCGGATTTTTGCTCCTTGGTATTTGGTCTGAGATAAATATCCCGGATTTTTGCTCTGTGGAATAAGGGATGAGATAAATATCGCGGATTTTTGCTTCTTGGAATTTGGGCTGAAATAAATAACCCGGATTTTTGCTTCTTGGAATTGGGGCTGAGATAAATATCCCAGATTTCTGCTCCGTGGAATTTGGGCTGAAATAAATATCCCGGATTTTTGCTCCTTGGAATTTGGGTTGAAATAAATATCCCGGATTTTTGCTCCGTGGAATTGGGGCTGAAACATCTGTCAGACACCCGGCATCAAGGCTGGATGTTTTCCCCCTTTCCTTTTTTAAAGAAGGTGAAAAAAAGCCGAATCAAGAGGGAGCACAAACATGTTTTTGGCAGGGTGAATAAACATTTGAAGCTCTTGTGCAATGGTTGATGAGAGCGCTGTCACTGTCCTGCTCCATCCTCCATTCACCGGGGCAATTAGGCGGCTTTTCATGCAAGGGCTGAAATTGGCCCGCGTTGATTTAACCAGGATCATTTCCTCTCCGGGACTGCTGGAAATGAATCATCACTTCTCCAAGCTCCGTCTGGAATTCACTCGTCAGCACCACGCGGGGTTCTGCTGGTGGCAACCCCGTGCTGGGCTTGGTTTTGGGCAGGTATTTCCTACACCAAATATCCCAAATATTCAGCAAAGTCAGCTCCCCCAGCACAGCACGCAGACCATAAACCCAATTCTCGCCTTGCTCCTAGTTCACCGAAGATGAAGTTTAATTACACTGACCCTAATTTGCAGCAAGAGAAAGTGGCAGAAGGAACTGGTGGAGTATTTGAAAGAGAAATTAAATGTACACCTAAGCAGTTATATATCTAAGAAGCTGCATTTGCACATAAAAATGTCAATTTATGCATGTAGATGGGGTAAGTAGACAGCAATTCCCTATTTTTAGAGCTCCCTGCCCCTTTGGGTGTCCAGCTGAAGGATTTGGAGAGCTGAGAGCAGTGAACGTCTCTGAGAAAGGATTGAATTACCTGGACTCCCAGAAAACCATCTCAAACTCAATAAAAACCTAAAAACTAAGTCAGAGGAAGGAAAAACAACCCAAATTATAGCATAGGGAGACACAGTAAGGGACTGGCAGCTAACAGGGCAGAATGCTCCGCAAAGAAAACTGTTTTGTTTATTAAAACAATTACTGGAGCTTAAAAGGAAGAGCACGGGAGGAGGTGTGAATGAACTGCCCTGCTCAAAACTGAGGTGTGGCTGCTCCGGAGGTTTTCCCAGCATTTTGGTGCCTTTTGATGTAAACCACAGAAACTAAACTATATGAATTAAAATCAGAGCTCCTTAAAATTCACCAGTTCCAGGATTATTCTCGGGAGCTGACCCATCCCTGGAACAGCCCACAGGGGTACAGTCACAAAGGAACTGACATGAAAGTTGCAGCAAGTCTTTGTTGACTTCTTCCACCCCAAGGTTGACCCATTTCCAGCCATCAGGAGCTGTCAGCCTCTCTTGGATGAGGAGCTCTCTGAATTTTCCATTCTCCTCTATAAAACCAGTTCAAGCCAACTTTCTTTTTCCCAGTCACCATCTGCAGAAGCCATGCAAATCCCCTGGGAGTCTGAGCTTCAAAGGAATTGATCCCCATCCCTTTATTCCTTCTCTCTTGGGTAGAGCCAGGGCTTCCCCCAGAATATTTTTTTTCTGGAAAGTAAAAGCTCAGAGAGCTGCAGATTGGAAATGCTCTGCCTAATTAAAGATTCTAGCATCTCTGGGGTATTTATCAATTATTGATTCTATTGAAAACAGAGTCAAAGCTGAGAGCAGCAGAGCCAAGATAACAATTGCTGTTTTCAGATTATGGATGGGACTGGGGGGAAAAAAATCCTCAGATCTTCCTTCTGCAAAGTTTCTGCCTCTCTTTGGAGCAAGGACAGGTGGAAATTAAATGAAAATATCTTCCTCTTAAAAGACCTCCATCCAGTTTTGCAAATAAACACATGAGCAGCCACCCAGTGGGGGAACAAGATCATAACCAGCTGGGGCTGGGATGCAGAAAGGTGTGGAGGAAAAGTTTTATAGGGATGGCAAAATGGATGTGTAGGAGATGGAATTACAGACGTTCCTAATAAGGGAAAGGAAAGTCTGAACTTCCTGTGAAAAACGAAAACCACAAACAAATCTGGGAGATTCTCAGAGCCAGGGAGAAAGGAGAGGCGGGGTAGAGAAGAAAACGGAGCTGGAGACGTCTCCCCTTTTATCCGGAGGGCTTTGGGTGAGGATGGAGCAGGAGGGAGTGACGAGCAGCGCTGATGGCTGGGGCATCTCCAGGCAGCGCAGATGAAAGCCTCAGCACCTCGGGGGATGGGGAATCTGCTCATCTCCCACTCCGGGCAGGAGCTGCACCCTTTGTTACCTGCTGCCTCCCTTCCCATCTGATCACGGAAATGAGAGCTGCAAAGGCTGCACTTCACATCGGGGCTGGCATCTCTGCGGGGATGGATTTATTTACATGTTCTGAGTTATCTCAGAGCTATCTGAGAGGGGCCCCTCCACATCTGGAGAGCCCTGATGAAAGTAAAAACATCACACCAGGGATTTCTGTTTGTGCTCGTGGTGCTGAAGGTCAGAGGCTGAGCCTCTTCCACACCCCCTCAGCACCAGCTCCCAAAGCCTGTCCTTGGCACTGAAGCTGAGTCTGCAGGGGACAACCAGGGCCAGCTCTGGTCTGGCTTGCTTCAGGGATGGTGGGAGGGAAGCAAAGAGAACATCCTCTGGGAGTGCCCTGCCTGTCCTGAGAGCTCCCAGAGCCTTCTCTGGCTGCTGGATGAGCCCAGCCCTGCTGGATCCATCATTCCTCCATCATTCTGTGTGTTCTGTGCCTGCAGGATGAGCCCAGCCCTGCTGGATCCATCATTCCTCCATCACTCTGTGTGTTCTGTGTCTGCAGGATGAGCCCAGTGCTGCTGGATCCATCATTCCCCCATCACTCTGTGTTCTCTGTGCCTGCAGGATGAGCCCAGTGCTGCTGGATCCATCATTCCCCCATCACTCTGTGTGTTCTGTGTCTGCAGGGTGAGCCCAGTGCTGCTGGATCCATCATTCCCCCATCACTCTGTGTGTTCTGTGTCTGCAGAATGAGCCCAGCCCTGCTGGATCCATCATTCCCCCATCACTCTGTGTGTTCTGTGCCTGCAGAATGAGCCCAGCCCTGCTGGATCCATCATTCCCCCATCACTCTGTGTGTTCTGTGCCTGCAGAATGAGCCCAGCCCTGCTGGATCCATCATTCCCCCATCACTCTGTGTTCTCTGTGCCTGCAGGATGAGCCCAGTGCTGCTGGATCCATCATTCCTCCATCACTCTGTGTGTTCTGTGTCTGCAGGATGAGCCCAGCCCTGCTGGATCCATCATTCCCCCATCACTCTGTGTGTTCTGTGTCTGCAGGATGAGCCCAGCCCTGCTGGATCCATCATTCCCCACACCATTCTGTGCCCTCTGAGTCTGCCAGGCTTTGTTTTTGGAGAGTCAGTGCTCACACCTGAACCCAGCAGGGCACCAAACCCAGCCAGTGCCTCACTGCCTCTGCCAGGAGGGCAGAACAAAAGACCAGGAGAAAAGGAAAAGCTCAAATGAAGCAGTCCATGACAGAGCCTGTGGATCTGTGCAGCAGGGCTCCCAGCAGAATTCCCAGTTTTCCCCATCCCAGGGCACTGAGGACATTCCTTCAGCCCTTCCCACCCTGGTGCAGCACTCAGCAGAACAAACACAGACATTGCTGGGGAGCTCCAATCCCTCCCCCTGTTAGCCCAGAATCTCAGGGCAGAGGTGGGGACCAAATCCCTGAATCTCTCCCTTTTTTTTCCATCCTGTTCCTTTACTTTCTGTGTAGTTTATTCCAAATAAATATCTGCTGCTGGGTGACTCACACCCTTCCCTGCCACATTTTCCCAGGACATTCCATGAAGGAGCTGCTTGTGCCTCCCATTTCTACCAAAGCAGCCACTCTTGGGCATCCTTAGGGATGCTCTTGCTTTCCATAATATTTTCCCATTGGAATATAAAGATTTCACATGCTTCCATCAGCTTCCAACCCCTCAGCTGGGAAGGTAAAGGGGGGAAGGGAGTTCTCAGCTTTATTTATTAGAAATTAATATAAAATCTACAACCAAAGAACAACTAAAGGTAAATTAATCCCAGAATTTCCACAGGGTGGGCTCCTGCAGGGAGCTGTGTCCAGAGCACAGGGATTTGCAGCTGCAGGAAGGAGTCTGAGACAAACAACAACGTTTGGGTTTCAAACCAAACTCGAGTTGGAACGTTTTACAGCTGCAAACAACACTGGCAGTCCTATAACCCAAGGGGAAAAATGGGGGTAGTGACAGCCCCTGCTGGAGGGCACGAGCTGCTGGCCTCTGGGACAAGGCAGGAATTTTTCCTGCCATTCACAGCATTGCTCAAGTGGCTGGGGACGTTCTGCTGGAGTTTCACCATCCACAGAAGCACCAGGGAAAAGACAAAGATGCTGCACTGGACAAGCCCCTGGCTGTGGGACTGATTTGAAATTCCCACCTTTGGATCTGTGGCTGGATCTTCCTCCTGAACATTCCCCATCTACTGACACAGGGAGGGCAGAAAAATCTCTGTGTCATCCTAAATTCACTTCAAATTCATTACATCACCATTTTCCTTTTTCTGAAAGGTCTTTATCCCTGCCTGGAGCCCAGAGCTCACAGATGGGCACAGCACACCCAGGCCCCTCCCTGCTTTTGCTGCCTCCAAATTAAACATCCCCTGTTTGTAGCTGATCAGTTATCAATCCCTCAACACCTGAATTTGCATTTTTGTGCTTTGAATGCCAAGTGTCTTCTGCTGCTCTGCTCTGAGGGTGACCCTGCTCTTTCCATAGAATGCCCTGACTCTCCCCTGCTTTTGATGATAAAATCTGGATAAGATCATCAGATTTTATCAGTCCACACTAAAAATGCATAAAATTGAGGCATAAAATGATTCTGGAAGTAACTTCCTTCCTGCCCAGTGCTTTCAACATTTACCTATGGGACAAATCCCTTTGCCTCAGTTCTGTCTGCTTTGAGTGAACTCCCACATGCAGCTCAATCCCATTTTTTCAGGCAGAATAAGCAGATAAAAGCCCAGATATCAGGACTCAGGAGCCCCACAAGGTCCTGTGCCCCAGAACACTTGCAGCAGCTCCAGAGGTTTGGGATGCAGAGGGATGAGGTGGTTTCTGGGCCCAGCTTTCCCTGCAGGGCCCCCAGCTCAGTCGCTCATCATTCCTGTCAGGCCAGTTCAGTCTCTGCCTCCACTGGGGTGGATTAAGGGCTGCCTGAGCAGCTCTTTTCTCCTGCTTTGTTGTTTGGAGATGGGGCTGCAGAGGGGAAGGAATTACCTCAGATAAATCCATCCAGCTGTCACTCTGAGCACTCACTGGGAATCAGCACGAGAGGAAAGTGCCAGGCAGGGAATCCCTGCTTTCTTTCTCATGGAGGGATCAACACAGCTGTAATTTTTCTTCCCAGTAATTAATTTCAGTGTATGATTAATTGTAATAACCATCAATTTCTAATGAACACAGGCCTCATCAGGATCCTGGAGCACAGTTGTCCCAATTAAAGTAACAGTAGAGTGCCCTGAGCAGCGGCTCCAGCTCCTCCTCACTGATGCCAAAACTCCCCATGGCCAGGAAGAAACCCAGGAACTGCAGCATCATCCCAGAGCCCAGGGTCCCTGGGGATGATTTTACACAGGACTTGGAGGAAAAGTCTCTTTTCCTACACCCCAGCTAGTTTATTTGGAGGTAAGTTTGTTCAAAATGCAGGTGTCACAGGGATGATTCAGATATAAAAAACAGGGTCTGAAAGTCTCCAGGATCCACCATGGACTGTTCTGCTAAGAAACAGCCTGGGGAATCCTGCTGAAAATGTCTCAAAAAAAAAACCAAACCAAAAAACCCAACTTAGAACCAGAGAATCACCAAATGATGGAATCATTAAGGTTGAAAAAATCTCCAAGGCCATCGAGTCCAGCTTGTGCCTGCTGCCCACCTCATCCCCAGAGCTGAGTGCCAGGTCCAGCCCTGCCTGGGACACTCCAGGGATGGGGATCCAACCTCCCTGGGCACTTGCAATCCCTGCCCACCCTTTCCAGGCAGAAATTCCTGCTGCTGTGCCCCCTGAACTCCCCTGGGCCCAGCCTGAGGCCATTTCCCCTCCTCCTGCCCCTGTCCCCTGGAGCAGAGCCCGACCCACCCTGGCTGCACCCTCCTGCCAGGAGACAATGACACAAGTTGAGAGCTTAATCCAGACTCCCAGAGGGGTGTTTGTCACTTCCCCTGCACAGCTTCAGCAATTAGAACCAAAACAAGGGATTGCTCCATGTGCCACCAACCCTCTGCTCCTCACACCACGCAGGCTGCAATCAAACACAGAGGAACAAGCAGCAATTACAGCAGAAATATCTTAGTCACTGGCCTGATCAAAACAAAACCCAGGAATTCTATCACCAAACACTCCAAGGAGAAGCAAGAAAGCTGCAGGAACAGGATGATGACACATCCCATCAGAGCTGAGCTCTTTGGACAGGGATTTCTGAGCTGGCCCAGCTCTAGACAGGGGTCCTGTGCTACAACAGCAATTAAGTTCCCATTAGGATATATTTCCTCATTATCAGCAGTAATAGTTGTCATTATTACAGCAAAACACACAAAGGCAAGTCAGTAAACCTACCAATTAATGATTGTCTTCCATGTTGCTTCAAAGAGAACATTCTGGGAATGGCATCAAGGAGTCAAACCAGTTAAAAAATGAATGATTTTCAGGGCAGAATTTATCACAGATCCTGGCTGTGAGGCCATGAGGAGCACTCCTGCAGATTTCCCAGTGCTCAGTCAAGGCAGGACCTGCACTGAGGGGTTCCTCCTTTCCCAGAGCACTTCAGGAAGGGAAATCTCCAGGTGAGGAGCATTCTCTTCCCTAAACACCTGATATCAATGTAGGACAGAGCAGGGCACTCACACATCTACACCTGACTCTCAAGCTGTTTGAAACTTGAGTTCAGTGGAATTGTGGTCAGTGAGACAAACAGAGGAAAAGTGGTGGATGTTTGTGCCTGTCAGCACAAGCTCTGGGGTTTTGCTGGGGCTCCCAGAGCAGAGCTGCACGTTTTGCTGTCCCAGGTGAGCTCAGTGGCCTGAGCTGGGCACTCACTGCCTGCCTGGAGCTGTGGGCAGCTCTCCCTTACTCATTTCCGTGCTGATTTACCTGCCCTAAGTAGGTGCAATGTTATCACCTCCCAATGTTGTTTTAATGAAATTTTCGGGTTCTGCGCTGTGACCCAACCAAATGCTTTAGAACAACAGGTGAGTCTCAGGATCTGGGCTGTTGTAACCTCCCTCCTGCCCTGCCAGTCTCCTCCCCTTTGTTTACTGCAATCCCTCCGATTTTGGGATGGTTCAAGCAGGGCTGTACCACCTTTGTTCCTCCTGGGATTCATCAAGAGCCATTTGCATCCAGTGGGAGACTTCCCTGACCCAGGACTCACTCAGGAGCGGTGGGATCAAGATTAAACTCATTTGCATACATGTAAATTTTTTGCCATTTGCTGTGCAAAAAATATCCTGTCTCTGAGATACAGGAAAACAGGGTTCTGACTCAGAATTGATGCTATCGTTGCTGTCAAGATTAGAGTCTGAATTGTGCAATCCAACTTAACTCCCAGTATCACTTGCTATGCAAAAGACAGTGTTTCATACAGAGGTGTGGCCTCTGCAGTGATTGCAGCAGATCCACACCACAGCTGGCACTTACATCCAGTACAGTTGGAAAGCACAGCCAATTTTTCAGGTTTGATCCTAAAAGAACTTGATTGTTCCTGGTGAGGTGCAGGGGAATTAAGAGGATGAAGAGATTTCTAACACCTGTCGTGAAACTGTCTTAAAGGGGAAAAAAAAAAAAGCAAAAACCAGAAAAGGTGAAAGCACTTAAAAAAAAAAAAAAGATGAAGAAGAAGAAAACCTTTTTTTCCCACAGGAAACTTCCATCACTATTGTATTTTCCCTAAGGACATTTCTGTATCTGTCACTAGAAATTACTGCTGTCAGCGGGAATGCATCAGCCCAAACCAGAGGGCTGGGCTTTGGTGGGCTGAAAAGGGATGTAAACCACAGCTGCTGTTAACCACCAACTCACCTTAGCTATAGTGAACACGTTGTTTATGCAATAAATCCAATTTTGTCTGGAGGAAAAATGTTGTTGGGAGGGCAAACGGAGCTGCTGTTTTCACAAATGCCTGATGCCTAATCAGGGCTGAGAGAGGCATTTCACTCACCTAGGGCTGAGCAAGTGCCAAAACAAAGCAGGAGAAAGAGGGAAACAGCTGCAGGTGGATGCCAAAACATCCAGAAACAGCAAAATTCCCCCAGCAGAGTCTCTAAACTCGTGCCCTACAATTTGAGTGGCAAAAGAAACAAGCCTAAAAGAGATTTCCTCCATAAAGTGAAATGACACCCTGGAAAATTGCACTCCAATAAAAAGCTAATGAAAAGGTCCACTGGGAACAGTTCTGCCCTACAGATAACTTGTCCCTCCTGATCCTGATGAATTCACTGGCAATTCTGACAAGCTTTTATTACAGTGGCCCTGGAAATGTGGGTGCAAGTGCTGTTCAAAGAGATGGTCTTTGTCCTGGGGAACATGATGTAACCCTCCAAGGGCACTGATGGAGGCTGCTGCTTATTCATTGTCTGCACAGGGAATGAAAAAGGTTTATATGGAGCTAACGTCGGGGTAAGTGGCAGCATCATTAGGAGTAATTATAGTAAGTGCCTCTATGATCCTCCTCTGTTATATTTGAGGCAGGCTTCATTTCATAACTACAGGTTTGGCTGCTAAAAATCCTCTTTCACAACAGGCAGCCCATGGCTCTTCCACTCTGGAAGGTTTTACACTGAGATTTAAGGGCCAGAAATGTGGATTTTAAATCACTCCATGGGAAGGGGCAGTGGAAGGCCCTGACCTCCTGCTTTTTGTGCAGGTCCAACTCTCCTCCAGACAAGAGGAAAAGTTTCCTCTGCCTGGTGCCTGCTGCTGGGTAAGGGCAGAATGAAAAGATGCAGAGGGTGTGGACTGGGAGAGGGAATGGGATTTGTCCTGATGCAAGAGGATCACTGGTGGGGCACAGCCCTGGGGGCTCAGCACCATCCCCTGCCCCAGACAGGGACAGAAATTCCCTCTGTGTGTGCCCAGAGAGCCCAGCACAGCTCAGGGGCTGGGTCAGGTCGGTGCTGAGCTGGTGCCAGGGGAGAAGTGCTCTGCAGGTGCCAGGGCAGGGGACAGAGGAGACACAAAGGACAGAGGGGACAGAGGGGATAGAGGTTCCTTCTCCCTGCCCAGAGAGCCCAGGACACCCCCAGGGCTGGATCCAGTCCCTGCTGAGCCGGTGCCAGGGCAGGAGGACACTGCAGGTGCCAGGGGAGGTGACAGAGGGGACAGTGAGGACAGAATGGACAGAAGGGATAGAGGGGACAGAAGTTCCCTCTCCGTGCCCAGAGAGCCCAGGACACCCCCGGGGCTGGGTCCAGTTGATGCCAAGGTGGTGCCAGGGCAGGAGGGCACTGCAGGTGCCAGGGGAGGTGACAGAGGGGACAGACAGGATAGAGGGGACAGAAGGGACAGAAGGACAGAGGGGACAGAAGTTCCCTCTCCGTGCCCAGAGATCCCAGGACACCCCCGGGGCTGGGCCAGGTCGGTGCCAGGGCAGGAGCCGCCCCTGCCCGTGCCCAGGGCGGGGCTGGTTTGTCCTGCAGGGCCACAGGAAGCCGCAAACCCATCGCCCCTGAGCGCCCTAATGAGGCTGCGTTAATTGGAGCAGCTAATGGGCTGCTCCGGCCGCTCTGGAGCCGCTTTTGTAATCCCTCGCCTTGTTTTGCAGCGGCTGCGGGAAATAAGGGAAAAAACCCACGTGGCTGAGCCAAGGGAAAAAAAAAAAATATATATATATATATATATATATATATATATATATATTTTTTTTTAATCCAATTCAAGGCACCGACCCTGTAGAAATGAGGACTAGTGATGTAAAACTGCAAATGTATAATCAGCACTCAAACAGTCCCATTCATCTCCAGGAGAAATCTCTAACACACAGGGTGGGAAACAATGAAAAAAAAATTATATTTTTGCTCATAAATAAGGGGGGGAAATTAAAGGAAATTTGGGGTTGGTATTTATTTCTTTTAAACAACAACAGTAAAAAAAAATTCTCTTGAAGTTTTTTTACACATTTTATATAATGGGGGAAATTCTGCTCTGACAGGGTGGTGGCTTGCCCAAAACCAGAGGAGAGGAAGCAAAACCCAATGGTTTGATCCATGAGGAACACAGAACTGTTTTGCCACAACCAAGCTTTTATAGAGATAAAAACACAGCGTTTAATGGCACTTCAGCAGCTGCCTTGGGGGGCAGTGGTCAGTGTAAGCATTCCCAAACCTGCTGCTCCCCTGCTTTCCACACAGCTCTGCTCTGGGCTGGGCTGTAAGCCAAGCTGAATAAACCAAGCCTGAATAAACCAAGCCTGAATAAACCAAGCCAAGTCTGAAAGGGTCTTTCAGAGTTTTCCCAGCAAAACTGTGAGGTTTTGGCTTTTGGTGCTCTAGGCACCAACTTCCTTGGGTTATTTTCTCAAATGAGCAAAGTTGCTAAAAGGTTATTTATTGCAGAAGCACGTCAGTCTCAAAAGGCACAGTCACAGACATTACAGTTGATGCTAAGTTTTGGTATAAAGTTTTAAGCAGAAGCAGAAGCTGCCCTGTTAAAGGTCCCAGGGAGCTGATGTTGCTGTGGCAGCTCCTGTCTTTTTTTTGGGTGTTGACTGATGATGGTGAGCAAAAGCAAAAAGAGAAGCAATGGCAGGAAAAGCAGAAAAGCAATGGCAAAAAGCATTAACTCCTCTTAATACAAACTTTTATATAGAATCTTTTTAACAAGCTGAGACACAAACTCAGACCAGCACTCTAACTTATTAGAATTCTAGATTCTTAACACACCAGGTTATGTATAGACTGTACATATGACCTATCTTGTTTTATCTGAAAAATGTCAGCAATATTTTTACTGTAGCTCTGTTATGTCTAAGCACTGTCTACAACAATGGTCCTGGAGCCTCCACTGAAAACATTAATATGTTTTAAACCTTCACTAGAACTTGCACTTCTGCTTTGGTATCTAAACCTTTCACTTAATAAAAGCATTGGAGCTCACACTAAAACTTACTGACTTACTTATCCTAAAACTTAAACTTACAGCTTTACTTTATGTATGAGTGGCTTAATAAATTTCAATCCATTCACAGGCTTTAATTCAATGTAAATTCATCCATTCAACCCATCCACAGGCTTTAATTCAATCCCTGCACTCTGATTTCTCTCTGAAGAATTCAGAGACCCCCGACTCACTGACTCCAGCACAGAACCACCTGGCAAAGCACAAAGCTGCTCTGCAGTCCCTGGGCAGCCCCCCCTGATGCTCCCAGAGCTGGTTGTGAACAAACAGCAGCAGGATCAAACTGCCACATTTCTGCACTGCACAGCTCAGGGCACACATCCAATGTTGTCTTTGTGTCTACAAACCCACCGCAAAAAAAAATAATTAAAGCACCGAAACCTGATTTTTTTTTTTCTCCCCCTTTTAGTTCCTTTCAAGAAAGGTTAGAACTGAAAATCTGAGGCCTCTTTAAAAACTCCCCCTGGATTATTTTTGCAGGACAGGTGACACTTTAGATTTCATTTCACTTTCTCAAGACGTGACATTTTTGTTGGCTCGTGGAAGGGGAAGGTGTCTCCTCCTGCCTTTCTAAAATCTCCTCACGCATGAGAACAGCAGAGAGCAGGCACAGCCCCTGCCCTGCCCAGGGAAAACGCTGTGAGGGGCAGAAAAAGCTTCCTAAGCAGGGCCCAGCAAGAAAAAAAAATATTTCTGGGTCAGAGCAGAGGTTTGTCCCATTTGCTGTGAAATTCTGTGGGATTTATGTCCAGAGCAGGGTGTGAGCAGCTGTGCCCTGTTCCTGTGCTCAGAGTTTCAGTTCAGATGGATACTGAAACTCCCTGAGCTTGGTGGAAATTCAGGGAAACATTCTAAGTTCTTGAACATCATTTAAATCAGTAAAGTGGCACTGAACTCCAGTTCAAAATCATAACCAAGTAACTTAATCTGAAATAATTTTCAATTAAATTACAGCAAATCCAAAGAATTCCAGTTGGATTCTTTGATTCTAATTGAGTCTCCAATTCCTATGGAATCCAAAGGGATTTGAGTGGCTCATTTTGAATTCACTTCTGAGACACTGCCAGAGGAAGGCTGGAAAACACAATGGGAGCAAAACACAAAATGTTCTCAAAGAAAGGGGACATAAAAAAGTGCAAAATCCCGGGAGGGCTCAGGCTGGAAATCACCACTGATAAGCACCTGTCAGGATGGGCTGGATCCAGGAGGAACCAGGGGCAGCAGGAGAAAGTCACCACCTGGGACTCCACTGGGTGAACTGGATGCACCCAAGGCTGGTTATAGAGATTTTGTGCTCCCACTGCTGCCTCACCTCCAGGTTAACCCCAGACCTGTATAAGAAATGTGGGTTTTAATGCAAACACATCCCTGGGAGCACAGAGGCAGCAGGGAGGACATTCCCTCATTGCCCAGGTGCCCTGAGCCTGGGAAGATCCATCCTTTTGGGTGCAGGCTCAGCATCACCAGGGCAGATTTTAGGCTGATTCTCAGCGATCAAGACTTCCCATTTCAAATCTCTGACATTTCACACTTCCAGTTCAGCTGTGAGCTTGTAAAATCATTGAAGCAAGTGAAAATCAGCACCAAAATCAGCAGGAATAGGTGCAATTTCCCTCTCAGCCTTGGCAATGCCCCTGCTCTCTGTTAACTCTTGAGCAACTTTTTGTCTCTGACCATTCCCCAAATGGGTTTCTTACAACATCAAAACTGATTTTCTTTCAACTTATCTGATAGAGTTAAAAGCAAGCAGCCTGGCAATGCCACTGCATCACAAGGGAGGCTTTGATCATGTGGGGCTGCCAAGGCACCTTGAAGTGTGCTGAGCACATCTGACTCGGCTGATTGCATCTGCCTCTCCCCACGGAGTGTCCCTGCAGCAGCCACCCTCGGGGAAGGGGCACCCAGGGGACAAGTGACCTGCCCTCGGGTTCCTGGAGGTTTTTCCTAGCAGGAACTTTAGGATGTTGTGCTTAGCAGGTGACCCAGCTCAGGTGAAAGTGCATTGCTGTGTTTTGGAAAGAACAGATCTTTGCAGTGAGGTTGTGAGCAGAGGAAGCTCCAAGCAGGAAAAATCATCTTTGGGTGCTCGTGTAAACTGCAGGGATGGGAGTTTATAACCCCATCCCAACCTGGCAGCAGGTCCATGTGGGGATCCAGAATTCCACTGCAGTGTTGGGGATTCACCCCTCCATTCCCTGCAAAGGCTAAAACCAGCTCTAACCCGACCAGAGCTCAGATTTTAGACTCAGCTTTGAAAGATTCAAATTAGGGGAGCAGATACGAGTGGGAGACACACTGCTGATGAAATGCTGACACTTCAACTCAATCCCTGTGTCCCAGAAAACAACTTTTGGGTTAAAAAAAGAAGAGCAACCCACGTGCATCAGCGTTTTATTTCCTGCTAATTGTTCAGGCCATCTCCCAGTTTTCCCCTGCAGCACAAACACCAAGGCCACCCCAGCCCCTGCCCTCTGGGAATGGCATTCTGCCTTTGGGGGCTGTCAGGGCAGGAAGCACGGCAGGAGAAGGCTGGGGTGCCGTGCAGAGGATTCTCATTAATTTTGGAAGGAGTTATAAAAAGTGAGCTTGAAAGTCAGTCCTAAAGAGGATTCAGCTGATTGAGAACTCATCTGCTTCTATCTCTTGGCTAATCGTGAATGCTGCTTCTGCCGTGTCACTTCAAAGGCCCAGCACAGCTGGGAGGGTTTTCATCAAAGCTCCTGCATGTCTGGGGGAGGTTTTCCCCCCCATGAATATACATCACTGGAGGCTCCTTTTCCCAGCTTTTCCCATGCCTCTCTCTGATTGATCCTCATTTCATTCAGATGAGCTCTTCCTCTCTGGATGGCTAAAGGGCAAGAGACAGCTCTCTCCAGAGCTTTCCCACTCGCCTGGATGCCTCTCCGAGAGATTTTCCTCTCATCAGAGTGGGGGAGGGAGGGAGCTGTTCAGACAAGAGATTGAGCCTTTAAATTAAATTCTTGTCATCTGAGGGCTGGGCCTGATAGCAGCGGGGGTGGGAAGAGTATTCTCCCAGTATCAGGGTTCTGGCCAGATCCTGCCGTGGTGTAAAAGTGCCACGGACTGATCTCACAGTCCTGCCACCAAAAGGAGCTCTCAGAGGTGCCAGGTGGTGACAGCAGCCCCTGCCCTGTGCGGCTGCCCTGGGGACCACCTGGGGCAGCAATTGCTCAATTCCCCTCGTTTATTTTCGGTGGGGAAGGAGGGCCGGGCAGCTCGCAGGAATTTCAAGCACTCAGCCTCCCTGAGCCAGGCTGGGATTTCACAAGAGCCCAGACCCTGGGTGCACCCAGCACGTGCAGAGTGCTGGAAATCTGGGCCCCCTCCGGATCTGGGGTGGGAGCTCACCCCTCCTGGAAATTCTGGGCCCGGTGCCACTTGGTTACAGCACGTCTGTCTGATGGCTGGGGGCCAGGCAGAGCGGCTCGGCTCAGCTCAGCTCAGCTTGGCTCAGCTCAGCTCAACTCAGCTAAGCCCAGCTCAGCTCAACCCAGCTCAGCTCAACCCAGCTCAGCTCAGCCCAGCTCAGCCCAGCTTGGCTCAGCTCAACCCAGCTCAGCTCAACTCAGCTCAGCCCAGCTCCCTGCCCTCCACCCTGGCATTGCTGCTCCCAGGGCCAGAGTGACCCCAGCCCTGGCAGGTCAGGACACTGCAGGTGTGCCCACAGCCATGGGAATGTGATGCTGCTTTTTAAACTATTATAGCTCTCTGTGCAGTGCCTTATGACACTCAGGAAAGTGAGATACGGGAGATTGTCAGAGATTATCAGATTATCCATGGCTGCTTGTCCAGGGAGATCCTTCCCCATTCCAGAGGAACCCTCAGCAGTTCCACACTTGTGTCACAACCCCCAGCCAGTGCCACACTTGTGTCCCTACAGCCTCCTCTCAGCTCAGAGCCCCTTAAACCCCATCCTGGACCTCTATCAAGAAGGTCAAACCAGGTCCCCAAGGACATGTCACCCTCATGGGGACCCTTCCAGCACCACAACCTCTCCTGGCACCCAAAAATCCTCTCGTGTTTCCTCTGCAGGGGCACTCCAGGCTGGGCCAGCTGTGGTGGTGCTTCATGGGATCAGGACCTTCCTGCCCCCAGCCAGGGATGGGATTTTCCCTCTCCAGTCCCAGAATAGTTAACAGCATTGTGAATGGTTTATCACTTCTTTCACTGGGGTGTGTGGCTGGATTCACTTTGACACAAGCCCCTTTCTGAATTGCAAGTTGGCAACAATAAAAGGGAGAAGTCTTTAATTAGTTATCTGGCTAATTAACTTCTACAGGGCTGCATAGCTTTGGCATCCAAATACTGCAATGCAAAACATTGCAAACATTCAAAGACTTCCCACCCCACCCGGAAGCTGCTGCCACTGGTGGTTGTGGGGGAAAAGCATCTCCCAGGCTTGGCCTGGAAATCCTCCCTGGGCTCCCTGCACATCCTCCTCTGCAGGTAACTCACCTGCTCCTGCTGGTGCTCAGGTTAAACAGTCATGGTTATGGAATCATGGGATCCTTAAGGGTGGAAAAGATCTTTAAGGTTGTCATTGACCCCTCACTGCCACCATGTGCCCCACTCAACCCTGTCCCCAAGTGCCACATCCACACGATTTCTGAACACTTCCAGGGATGGTGACTCCATCTCTTCCCTGGGAGCCTGTTCCAATGCTTTACACCCCTTTTAGTGCAGAATTTTTCCTTAATATCCGACCTAAAACTCCCCTGTGCAACTTGAAGCCGTTTCTTCTTGTCCTGTCACTTATTCCCTGGGAGAAGAGACTGAAACCACCTCACTGTCAGGGAGCTGTGGAGAGTGAGAAGGTCCCCCCTGAGCCTCCTTTTCTCCAGCTGAGCCCTCCCAGCTCCCTCAGCCTCTCCTGGTGCTCCAGCTCTGTGCCACACTCCCCCTCCCCAGTGTGTGCACTCACTTTGGCAAAATCCACGCAAGACAAAGTTTATCTCCTGCTCGTGAGGGCTGTGCAGGGCAGGGTTTCCCAGTCAGGGCCAGCACTCCTGCACCCCGAGCATCCTGAGGCAGGAGAGGAGCCCTGAGAGCAGAGTGCCAGCAGAACCCCGGGCAGGGGGTGCCCCGAGCTCCCAGTGCTGCGGTGACCCCAGCAGCAGCTCTGGCTCGGGGAGCACACCAAGCTGCTCTCAGCCTCTCTCTGTTGGAACACGCAGGGTCCCCAGCAGTTTTCCCACGCTGGGGGGAGGGGGTTTCGCAGGCTCGGTGCCCCCGGGCCGCTCCCCGGGCTGGAGCTGCTCCCGGCGGCCAAGCACGTGTTCCCCCGGCTGTGCCGGAGTTTCGCCGGGGCTGCGAGTCCGGGCAGCTCCCTCTGCTCCCGGCCCCTGCGCCGTGCAGAGGGAAGGGACAGCTCTCGGAAAGCAGGAGAAGCAGCCTGGAACAGGTGATAGCTGGAGCCCACTGCCTCACCACACATCCCAGGCAGGATCCAAACTTGTCTCCTTTGCTGTAGTTTGGACTTTAAGTGGGATCTCTTTAACTGCTGTATTTAATTGATTAGTGGTAGAAAAGGATTCTGTTCATTGAACTCAGCCAGGAGCCCCCTTTGCCCTTTTCCTGTGGGATCTGGGAACCAGCTGAACTTCCAGAGGTGCTGCCTTTGCTCAGGACTTGTGCCTTTAATGTTCCCCAGACACCTCCAGGATTCCAGATTCCGTGTTTGCACACCTCAGATTGCATCCAAAAAGCTGCAGGTCCTAGCCAAGGTAAACTGGAGCCAGCTCAGAGCTGCAGCACCAGCAGCTGCTGCTGCCAAGGGTGCAGGGCCCTCCCAGCACCCCATAAATGTGGCCCAAAAACTGCCCCATAAATCCTGACCTACAGGGTCCTGTATTCTCTGAGTTCCCTGTATTCTCCTCCCACCTTCAGGAACAGACAGTTAAATGCACTCACTCTAAATCGTGGCCAGCTCCAGTTCCTGTGCACAGGCAAAGCCCTGAGTTCCTGTAAAACCCTCCCTCAGAAGAAAAAAATAAATGAGATGAAATGATTCATAGCACTTGTATGGGGAACAAAATTTATGGGTTTGTTTTTGCTTTTGCTTTTCATTTTAAGTCTTTTCAGGCTCAGTTTAAAAAACAAACCAAGCCCATCCTCTTTGCTTCCTCCTGGTGACAGGTTGCCCAGATGCCTGTCTGGGTCAGGGGGAACTCTGCTGTATTTTGTTTTACCATCTGGCATCACCCAGCTCTGCAGATTTTTTTTAACCTTTTAATTCTCAGTAGAGTTTCATCCTTTGCTAATCCCATCATTTCCCCGTGTTTGCTTTGTGAACCTTCCAGAATAATTCCCCTCAAATCCAACCAGCAGCAGCCTGTGTGTCAGGGCTGGTCCTGAGCAGGAAGAGAAAAAAATTCCCCTGCTGAGCCACAGAAGATCAAGTGCCACATAAAAAATCAGAACTAAACCTAATTTCCCAGGGGCAGAGAAGAAGGCTGAGGTTCCCTGAAGCCAGGATGGGGCTGCTGGAGCTGCTGGAGTGACAGTGTCAGGCTGCCATGGAATCTGTCTCCTCCTGCCAGGGCAGTTCCCACACTCAGAGTTCCTGGAGGGCTCCAGTGGTGCCAGGAACCCACAGGAGCCAGGGGGAGGAAGGGAGAGCTGGGCACAAGAGCTGCCAAAGCTGTTCTCACAGTGCAGGAAGCTCTGGACAGAGGAGAAAAACAGTGACTTTTGCATTGTTTGAAAACTTTCTGCTCTTCCCCTAAACATCCTTGAAAATCAGAATGTTCTCCCCCAAAATTACCAGAGAAAACTTTGGAAATGAGTTAGGTCTCACTTGCAGTCTCAGAATGTGTTTTTTGTTTCATTTGAGGGCTAAGGAATATTTTCTCATGCTCATTCACCTGCTGCACTTATGGGTCAGAGGTTTTCCATGGTGCCATCAGTACCAGGAATGCCCTGTTACAATTTTTAATGGTTTTTTTTCTCCGTGGGCTCAGCTCCCAGCTTGCAGCACACACAGCTCTGCCAGAACAGCTCCTGGGTGGCCTGAGAGCAAAGGGAAGGAGCTGGGGTGACAACACTGGCTGCTGCCTGTTGCTTCCAAAGGTTTCACAAAAGCCAAGTGCCTTCCTCACACTGGGTTTCCTGCAGTGCCTTCCTCCAGGGCAGGTCAGCCTGACTCAGGGGAGGCTGCAGGGTTTGCTCTCCTGTGCTGGATCATCAGGGAGGGAGGGGTGGGAAATTGGGGTGACAGAGTGAGGGGTGGGTGGCTGAGCCATTGCACCACGGAGTGACAGCCCCATCCCAAATCACAGCATCAGTGATCCAGGGTGGGAAGGAGCACAGTGGGGTCAGGCAGGGTCATGCTGAAGCACACTGCACAGGGCTGGGTCCAGCTGCCTCTTGGATAAGAATATCTGAGTATTTATAGGAATAAACCAGTGGGAGAACAGAGGCACAGCAGGATTTGCCCAAGGATGAATTCTGTTATCAGTGCTCTGCAGCAGCACATCCCTGCCTGGACCCAAGGGCATCACAGGGCTCAGGCAGGGCCCAGAGGGAACAGCCCCGTGTCCTGTGTCACACACACACACACACACACTCACACACTCACAGTGCTGCTGTCACACAGTCACAGTGTGTCCTGTGTCACACACACTCACAGTGTGTCCTGTGTCTCACACACTCACACACACTCACACACACACAGTGTGTCTTGTGTCACACACACTCACACACACACTCACAGTGTGTCCTGTGTCACACACACACACACACTCACACACACTCACACACTCACAGTGCTGCTGTCACACACACTCACAGTGTGTCCTGTGTCACACACACTCACAGTGTGTCCTGTGTCTCACACACTCACACACACTCACACACACACAGTGTGTCTTGTGTCACACACACTCACACACACACTCACAGTGTGTCCTGTGTCACACACACACACACACTCACACACACTCACACACTCACAGTGCTGCTGTCACACACACTCACAGTGTGTCCTGTGTCACACACACTCACAGTGTGTCCTGTGTCTCACACACTCACACACACTCACACACTCACAGTGTGTCCTGTGTCACACACTCACACAGTGCTGCTGTCACACACACTCACAGTGCTGCTATCACACACACTCTCAGTGTGTCCTGTGTCACACACATACAGTGTGTCCTGTGTCACACTCACTCTCAGTGTGTCCTGTGTCACACGCACACACACACACACACACACACAGTGTGTCCTGTGTCACACACACTCTCAGTGTCTCAGTGCCCCCTATGCCCGAGGATGCTCCCGGGATCCCCCGGGCCGCTGCCCAGCGCTTCCAGCGCTTCCCGGCGTTTGCAGCGTTTGTGGATTTGGAGAGAAGCGGCTTTTGTTTGACAGGCAGCGACACCTCGTGGCATCGGCCACCTCGGCCCGGGTGGGGCCAGCGGAGCATCGGCCCCTCCTGTCACAGCCCTCCTGTCAGAGACATTCCTGTCACACTCCTCCTGTCACACCCCTCCTGTCACACCTCTCCTGTCACAGCCATTCCTGTCACAGCCATTCCTGTCACAGCCCCTCCTGTCACACCCCTCCTGTCACACCTCTCCTGTCACAGCCCCTCTTGCAGCCGCACATCTGGACAGATGTGCCAGAGGGGCCGGTGGAGCCCAGAGCCCAGCGCGGGCGTTCACAGGAAACGATGGTGATGGTGATGACGATGATGACGATGATGACGATGACGATGATGATGATGATGATGACGGTGATGGTGATGATGATAATGATGACGATGATAAGATTCACCTCTTGTGAACGCTCACTACAAATCACCTTGGGGAGGGGCTGCCCCAGGCTGCTCCCGGTCCCGTCCAGGCTGCTGCAAGAGCCGTGGGTTGGTTGTGGCTCTGCGGTTTGGGTGCTCAAGGGGAACAAGCCCTCCAGACCTTTCACTTTGCTGTTTTCCTTAGAAAGGATAACAATTCTTTTTAAATTAAATTAAACAGAGGTAGCAAAACAGCCATGGGAGCAGAAACCCGTGGTAAAAACAAATGGAAATTTTTGGAGGAAATGGTGACTTTGACCCAGAACCTGACACTCCCAGGCTCCAAGGGTTCAAAGGGCTGCTGGGCTGGGCTGGGAGAGTTTTCCAGCTGGGGAAGACCCAGGAGAATCCCTTTTGTCTTTGCTGGAACTGCCCTGTGTGGGAGCTCCATTGATCCATCCCTGGGATGGGAGCAGGAGAGCTCAAGTGCCAAACCATGGCCAGCCCAGGGATTTCCCCTTCCCTGCAGTGGCACAGCCGATCCAAGCACACACCTGGGCACACCTGGCAGCGGGGCAGAGAGATCCAGGTCCTCTCATGTGCCCACACTGGCAGGGGGCAGATCCTCTCCTATCTCTGCACTTTACTCCCCCAGCTGCAAAGTGGAGCAATTCCCCAGCTCCCCAAACCCACTGTGCTAACATAAACTAAGAGAAAAGTCTTTGATCTCCTGTGAACACCAGAGTCTCCAATCTCACTGTTTTTATTGTTGCTAGGTTATTAATAACTCTCTCCTGCACTGAAAACTTATTTAAGTTCTATTAATATTTCACAGCCACGCAGGTAAGGACCAAAGGGCAGAGTTTTAGCCAGGTGTCTCCCAAGATGAGGCAGCTCTTCCCCAGTGCCAGGGCTCAGCTGGAGGGCGCAGTGCTGCAGCCTTTACCTTCCCTTTGGCCCCAAACCCTCTCACAGCTGCTCCTCTCCCAGTCTCCGTGCAGGGCTGGACCAGGAAGCGAGGCAGGGCGCATGTCTGCAGCTCCTGAGCTCCCCAGTCCTCTGGAATTCAGACAGGAAACACAATGAGAATGGAGCAAGGAGAGACATTTATGACAAGTGGGAAAATTCTGCTTTGCCAGGGTGGGAGCCCTGCTGGCTCTGTGCCTCCTGCAGCAGGCTCGAGGTACGTGCACACCTGAGTGCTATTTTCCTTTCACTACATGGCTTTGTTGGTAGGAGGAGAGAGAAATTTTAATCAGTTTAAATGGGAATGATTTACATAAAGTGGAATATTCCATGGTAAAGAAGAGACAGTTTAAAATCTGTCTGTGGAAGGTGTCTTGTTGGGGGCTAGTGATGGATATAGTGATTTATTGGGAAAAATAGGGACAGGAAAATATACAGGAGAAACCTGCAGCTCTGAATTGCTCCTTGGAGGACTGGGATTGAATGAGAACGGTGGGACAGTTGTGCTCACCCTGTCCAGGCAGAGTTTGTGGGTTGTAAATCAGTGAAATGCAGTGAGACAACAGGGAAAGCCACTCAGAATTATAAAATAGAATGTTCACACGAATGTCAGTCCTAATTCTAAAAGCTGTTGAGATGAAGATGTTTTATGAGAGATGAGGAAAACATTGCATCACACCTGCTTCCAGAGCCAATTTCCAGCCTTCAATAAATGGCTCTGCCTCAAATATTGACAGCACCTCAGTGAGAACCAAGTGGTACTTCCTGTCCCTACAGATATTTTAAAATAATTCACAGAATTTTCCCTTTTGATCAGGTCATGTTCGACTTCTCCCTCCTCAAAATGTGACCCTGCTGTCAAAGGATTTTGCCATGATTTTGGCCTGGGCTCCAGGGGAAGGCTCTCCCCCAGACGTGACCTACACTGTGAGGTATGAAAGGTAAGAGCTCCCAAAATCAAAGGGGTGGCACAGGGGTGACACTCCTGGGCATCCCTCCTGATTAATGGCTGTCCTAATGATCAGTGACCTTCCACCAAAACCAAACAGGATCCATCTGGGAAATGCTCCAAACTCTGAGCACCGTTCTCTCCCCACCCTCCCAAACCCTTCCTTCTCTTCCTCTAGAAACCACAGCAGAACATTTTTAATATTTTGCTGTGGTTGTTCCTTTCAGCCAGGATCGCCTGGACAAATGGAAGAAGGTTCCTCATTGCAAAAACACCCCCAGAGCCTTTTGCAATCTGACTTGTGCCCTCCCCAACCTCTACGTTAAGGTCCGGGCTCGGGTGAAAGCGCTTTGGGGACGGTCCCAGTCGCCCTGGGTGAAATCCCAGTTCAAGGATTACTACTCTGATGGTGAGTGCCTGCGGGTGCCAGCCTGCATGGAAGGACATTCCCACACCCCACGGGTGTCCAGGAGCTTTGTGGGTGGCAGAGATTTCAGTGAGCACGAACAGCAACGAGCTGGGATCATTTTGAATTTTGTACCAAGTGCCAGGATTTGTTCATCAGCTGAACAAGGCTTCAAACTCCCTGGGGTGTTTTAGATAAGAGGGGTGTCCTTTGCCTCTCTCTTATCACAAGATAACAGCTGGAAGTGTGGAAAGTGTCACTGCTGGGAGGGTAAGAGCCAGGCGAGCCCCAGCCTCAATTGCTCTCCCATTTGCAGTGGAACTGGCTCCCCCCGTGCTGAGCCTGAGCCTCAGGGACGATTCCATCCTCGTCAGAGCCTCCTTCCCTCTGCCCACCTGCGTGGAGAGCCTCACCTGGAAGTATGACCTGAACCTCTGGGAAGCAGGCTCTGAAGATAAGGTCAGTAAAAGTGGCTCTTTTTAGATGAAATGGAGGAACTGAAAGAGCTTCAAAGTTCTGGGCAGGGAGGGAGGGACTGGATCCAGGTCTGGAGCCAAACCTGAGCTAAACCAAAGCCAGAGACAAAAAGTAGAAGTGTATGTGTGCATCCTTATTTTTTTTTGGGTAGTTCCCTATTTTTATCAGGAAGGGGAGGCTACACTGCAGTCAGACTAAAACTCTGAGGTTTAAAACAACAAATCCAGGTGTCACTGGCAGCATTCCCTGGAATTCCCACCCTGGATCCATCAGCCCTGGGGTCACACAAGGGATCCATGGGCTAAAGTGATTCACAAACAGCACCCCAATAATGAAAGAATCATCTCTCCAACCCTCTGTTTGTCTCTCAACAGAAGAAATATGAAGGTTACTTCAGGAAGGACACAGTGACCATCAACACCACTGCTCTCAGAGGCAATTACTGCTTCAGTGCCAGGGCTCTCTTTGAAAGCATCAACTTGAAGCACAGCGAATTCTCCCAGCCTGTGTGTGTGCTACTAAACCACAAAGGTATGGCCCTCCTCAGGAGAGGATGTGGGAAACATCCAGTGGGATGAGGGCAAGGCAAAGATTTCCACTAAAATCAGGTTTTCACCACAAAAAAAAAAAAAAAGGTTCCTGTTAAAGGGACTGGTTGGATTTTCTGGTGAACAGTTCCTGCTTTCTGTAGAAATATTTTCATTGAAAAAAGCCAGCCCTGAAATGTTTTCTGAAAACTTTGAATACTGTCTGTCAGTGTAGAGCCCATAATTCCTATAAAGATACCACTCACAAGAGATTATTTCTGTGTTTTTTCAGCAGTGGACTGGAAGTTCTCACTCCTGGTTGTGATCCTTCTGTTTGTCCTCTCCATCTTTGTGGCCAGTCCCTTCCTCTGCTGCCTGGTGAAACACGAGGCCAAGCAAAGGAAGATGCCTCAGGTTTTGGTATGGCCCCAATTCTGACTCTCCTCATCATAGTCTTGCTTGTTTTCATCTGGGGAGGAGTGGGGGTTCTGCACTTCTCAGTGTTGCATTTGTAATTCCCATTTTTGCAGTAATCTTTCTTACATCCAAATTAATCTTTCTTACATCCAAACTTTTCTTCTAAATGCATCACAGCTCAGTGTCTCATTCCTTCTCCCTGGCAGGATTTCTCTCAATTCAAAGCTGCTGGACCAACCTTCCACTTGGAGCTCAGTGAAAAGGAATTCTGCAGTGATGATCTGAACTGCACAGAGAAGCCAGTGCCTCAAAGGAGGACAAGCAGAGCTTTAGGAGGACACCACCTGCCATGGATGGCTTCTTTCCCATCATCATCATCATCGAGGAGGAGGAAGAGGAGGAGGAAGACAGCACTTTGATCCCCTACCATAAAATGCCAAAGAGACATCTCAGCATTCAGCCAGCCCCAGCAGCTCTGGGGGAAACCAGCTTGGGCTCAGGATCTGGGTCTGGGTCTGTGCCTGACCTCAGAGCCCTGGGCTTTGCTCTCTGTGCAGAGGGGCAGGGGCAGGTGGGCCAGGGGCCCCAGGAGGAGACACCCCTTTACCTCTGCTCCTCCTTGGGAAGGATTTCCCTCACTGATGTGAGATTCCCAGCTGCCAGTGAGCAGGGACTGCTGGAAATGATCCATGGAAACGTGGGTGATGGGCACAGGGACAGGCTGACCCTGCTGGGGGGGATCTGTGCTGACCCTGCTGAGCTCCCCCTGCACAGGAAGGCTGCTCATTTCTGCAGGGATTCCCAGAAATCCCTCATGGATCTGCAGCTCCCATCCCAGCACAGGGAGCATCCCAGCAGGCAGCTGCTCATCCCCTTGTGGACACTGCAGGTGGCAGAGGATGAGGGCATTGCAAGTGACTGTGGCAGTGACAGCTGTACAGAAGGGACACCAGCCGGCTCTACAGTGCTGAGTGATGCTCTTGAGACATCAAATACAGGGGAAAAATATTATCCAAAGTCACAATTCCCAGGCTACCAGCACTCACATTACTTGGGAAGGATCTAAAGCACCCAGCAGGTCTGGGGAGTGCCTGGAAAATGCTGGAGAGCTCCAGATATCCAAGCAAAGATCCTTGAAGAAGGACAAAAAAAAAAAATGTCTGGCCTATGAAGGCAATGGCTTCAGGGACACAAAAAGTGCATTTGATTGCTGAGTCACCTCTGGATTGTCACTGTCCCTCTGATATGTGCCCAGGCTGCATCTCTGAGGGACCACCCAGCAAACAGGCACTGCCTGGGGGTCACCTGGGACTCCAGAAGGAGGGAACTGCTGCATGTGGGATATGAGTCCTGGTGGGAGCATCAGCTGGGGCTGGAAATGCACTGTTGTGCCTGCACGTGGATTTGGAGCAGATTTGGAACAGCTTCGTGTCACCTTTTCTTCCCTGTGCAGAAGTGCAGAGCTTGACTGGAAGTTCCTTACAGAGATATTCAGCAAGATCTGGTTTTTGTGGGATAAAAATGAAAAGTTCTCCACCTCATTCTGCAGATCACCTTCTGTGTTCCAACAGAGGGAACTGAAGCCAAAGGGTGCAGCACGTTTGTTTATTTATTTTTTATTTTATACTTATTGAAGCTGAAATTCCTGCTGTGCAGAATGTCTGAGAGCAATAATATTTTTTATATAAATCTCCGTGTGTATGTGGTTTTGTTTGCCAGAGCTACAAAGATGGACTGCAGCTCATCCTGAAAAAATTACCTTTAAAACAGGACCCTGTCCTGGGCTGGAGTGGGATTCTGAGACTTTCCTGGAAAACCAGGACCCTCTCTCTGAACAAAGAATCACAGAATGCTTTGGGTGGGAAGGGATCCTGAATTCATCCCATTCCAGCCCCTGCCATGGCAGGGACACCTGCCCCATCCCAGCTGTCCCAGCCCCATCCAGCCTGGCCTTGGGCACTGCCAGGGATCCAGGGGCAGCCCCAGCTGCTCTGGGCACCTGTGCCAGCCCTGCCCACCCTCCCAGGCAAGGATTTCAGCCCAGTATCTAATCTGGATCTCCCCTCTGGCAGTTACAGCCATCACCTTTGTCCCATCACTGCATGCCCTTGTAAAGGCTCTTTATACCCCAGGATCAAAGGGAGCCTTTGTGTGAAGGACTCACAGGGGAAGCAAAGCATTAAAAGAGAGAGGGAAACACTCCCCAGCCATTCTCTGCATTCGGGAAGAGGGGAGGGTGTTGGTGGAGGGATGAGAGCTGAAATCTTTTTGAGAATCGGGGAAAAAAGAAGGAAGGGGTGCTGGGAGGGACTGGGAACTGCTTTGCCCAAGCTGGATTAATTAAAGTCCTGAACTAAAATCAAAAGAAGGGGTGGGGGAAAGGATTGACCAGCTGGACTATTCCTTTGTCCTCTGCAGTCCTGAGGTACATCCTGCATTGTTATCCCTCCAGTTCATTTGGAAAGACACCGATGATCCAAACACAATCACCACCCAATTTCTTGTGCAATCAAGGAAAACCCCCCGGGCTTTGACTTACAGGAAGAGCTGAAGTTGTGTAACCTTTACAAAATGATTTTGACAAGTCCCAGCTCTGCCAACAGAGCCTGGGATCAGTTCTTGTCTCGTCCAGGGGACCGAGGGACAGGCTGCAGGCCAGGTGAGCTGGACAGGTGGTGGCAGCATCCAACTCCTCTTCTTCTTCCAGCAGGGCTTGAGAGCTGCTTTCCTCTGCAGGAGGGTCAGTCATGGCCAGAGCAGAGTGCTCCCCCTCCCAGGTCTTATCACAGCATCAGGGAATCATTTCCTGAGGAAAAGACCTTGGAGGTCATCGAGTCCAGCTGTGAAGCCACCCTGTCCCCAGGGGCCACATCCACACATGGAGGGTTCACACCCAGCACTCACCAGGTTTGCTGCAGTCCCCACACACTGGGAGGAAATGAAAAGTTGCAGAGAGTTTGGAAGATGAAACTCTAATTTTAAACTTGAAAGTCGAGTTTTGGACATCTTCAGGTCCCCAGAGATTCAGAGAGGTGTTTCAAAAGGTGCCACCTTGTTGAAATAAGGGCAGAGGTAAAGTTTGAAGTTTTATTCTCAGAACTGAGGGCTCAGGTGCAGGTCAAGGTTCCTCAGCTCTGCCCCAGCACAGCAGGAGCGTGAGGCAGTGATGTGAGGGAAGGGAAAAATGGAAATACTTTTAGCAGGCTGTTCAGGAAACACCCTAACAAACAGTTAATTAGACACGGTGGATAGGTGTGTCTGCTTTAACAAACCTGAGGCCTCTGCCTTTGTCCAGGTGAGCTGAGAATGACAAAGAGCCAGTGATGCACCATGCAGGGGTGGAAGCACAGAGCCTCACAGCCAGGCAGGGCAGGGAACAGAAACAGCAGCAAACAGGAAACCCACGGAGGAGGAGAGAAGCAGAAGGGGTTTGTGAATTCTCTCACATGTTTGGCCGCAAGGATAGGGCAGTGAAATCAACATTCAGCTTCAGGAACACACAGGATTTGTATTTTGGAAACCTAGCAACACCCTAAAAACTGAACACAAGGAAAAGGGGCTGCACCCCTTTCTTATTGTCCATACAAACTCCCAGTTCCCATCACGTGGATTCAGTAACAGAACTTTACACTGTAAACAGCCACAAAAATAAACATTGTAGGTGTACCATGGCCTCGGTAAAAAGCTGTGGGACAGCAGGTGCTCCTCCTGTGGAAAGGCCACCACTGTTCTACCTCTTTCCCACATCAGGTGGGAGAAGCTGGTGGTGCAGGGTCAGTGCAGAGCTGAGGAGCTCCTGCTCTGCCCAGGCTGCAGCAGGGCATGTGCTGATCCTTTGGTTCCCATCCGAGGTCAGTAAGAACAACAGATGACCATAAAACCAGTGCTCTGCCTGGTTTTCATTTGCAGAAAGCATTCAGAAGTCATTTCTAAGGAAATAGGTGCATTGTTTGCAGCTGGTATTAAACCAGCCAGGTGCACAGCACTAAGTTTTAATGCTATAGTTGTAACAAGCTCAAGTTACCCGACCAGAAAATCAAACCTCAAACCCCAGGAACCTCAGGGAGGGCTTTCAGGCAGGAAGCTCTCAGCAAAAAGGAATTTGGCTCTTTTTCAGGAGCTGGGGATTTTCTCAGCCTCTGGCTCGTGCACCTTTGTACAGTCAGGTGTGACAGGGGGAGAGGTGCTGCTGCTGTCACTCTCACCTGTGTCACACATGCGCAGGGCTCAGAGCCCAGGCAGGCAGCACAGCAGCTCTGCTCTGTTACTGAGCAACAAATCCAACCTGGCTCAGCAAGAAAGAATTCAGCTCTTGTAAAAGGTGATTCACCTGCACACAGGAGCCAGTGCCTGCTCTCCCAGCCCGGGCTGCAGAGTTCTTCATGAAGCGATTCCTGATTGTCCTGGCTGGAGTTTCAGTGGTCGGTGAGTCCTGAGTCCCCTCTGCTCTGGCTGGTTGTGGTGTTTCTGTTCCATCCTGGAGCCTGGACTTCAATCCTGGCTCCTGAATTATCCTGGAGAACGAGCTGTGGTCTTTCTGTGCTGATCTCTGCTTGCAGTAACTCCCATGTGAGGCTGGAATGCTCAGCACTTGAGGGATTGGTGGGGAGAGGAAAAGCTTCCTTCACTTCCAAGGGTTTGTCACTGTGCTACAGCCCAAATCCTACAGGAGTGAAGGACATTCATTGCTGTCAGGGGGCTCTGGATAATTCCTACAGGAGTGGAGGATATTCACTGGTATGAGGGGGTTCTGGATCACCCTACAGGAGTGAAGGATATTCCCTGCTGTCAGGGGGCTCTGGATAATTCCTACAGGAGTGAAGGATATTCCCTGCTGTCAGGGGGCTCTGGATAATTCCTACAGGAGTGAAGGACATTCACTGCTATCAGGAGGCTTTGGATAATTCCTACAGGAGTGAAGGACATTCATTGATATCTGGGGGCTCTGGATAATTCCTACAGGAGTGAAGGACATTCACTGCTATCAGGGGGCTCTGGGTCAGTCTCCACATGTTTTAAGCAAAGGCACAAATGAAAATAAGAACAGTCTTGATTTTAAAAGAGGCACAAACAAATAATGTAATCTTAAAATGAGAGAGTTGTCATAGAGTGGTTGGGTTGGAAGGGACTTAAAGCTCATTTTTACAACACCTTCCACTGTCCCAGGGTCCTCCAAGCCCTGTCCAGCCTGGCCTTGGACACCTCCAGAGACGGGGCAGCCACAGCTGCTCTGGGCACCCCGTGCAGGGCCTCCCCAGCCTCCCAGGGAACAACTTCTCCCTGATACCTAATCTAGATCTGCCCTCTAAAAGCCATTTAACCCTACTCCAGATGTGACAAGCTCACTGCTGGCTGAATGAAGGATAAACTTGCTCTTTCCAGACAGCAGCTTTTCAACATTCAGCCTTGTCACTCATCTGCTGTGTCTAGGATCCTTCCCTGTGAAACTCCTCAGCCCAAGGGACTGTCACCTGGGAAATATCCTGGTTTTCCCCTGCCCACACTTGACTGTGCTTGTGTTATGCTGCTTTGCATGACAGTGTTCTATGGATAAATGTGGGAAGACAGAGATTTCCTACTCCTGATAAGATTGGGGTATTTGTGACTCAGTGTTCAGGATGCTCAGACAGAGAATCCCATTCCTCCACACCCACACTGCTGAGCCTGCAAGGAGCAGAGGCAAATGTGGAGCTGCAAATGAAATCAGGACAAATTTTGGAGCAGCCAGCAGCTCATTTCTGCAGCACTTCCCTGCCCAAATGCCACACACAGGGCTGAGAGGGGATCTGTGCCTTCCTGCCTGACCCTGCTCCGTTCAGCCAGAGTCTGAGCTGCTCACACTCAGTTCTGGTCCACGGGGGGAAAGCTTGGAGCGAGGATCCAGGTGGGATTTGGTCTCTGTTCCATGAGCTCTTGTCCAAGTCACCCCCATCCCAGTGCTCACTTTGCCCATCTGTGCTACTTTCATTTGCTCACCCCTTTTTCACATTGTTCATGCAGGCTGAAGCCCCACATCCCCCAGTGTTTATCAGTGCCACAACCAAAAGCTGAATAATGCAGAAACAATTTACCTTTGAGGGTCTGCCTAAATATGAATTCAGAGTTTACAAATCCAGAAGTTAGAAACTCTTGTGGATCAGCCTGTGGGAAAATTTTGCACTGTGTTTTCTCTGCTAAGACAGAGACAAAATCCTCGAGGGCTTTTCTGCAGGGCCATGGTGGGATGCTGCTGCCCAGGGACATTTTTTGCAGGGGCAGGTGACATTTTTTGCAGGGGCAGGTGACACTGCTGCCCCAAAGGCAGAGCTGCTCTCCCCAGCAAGAGGAGCAGGGCTCAGAAAGGAGGGAGCTGCCTGAGTTGTTTGCTGTCACCCTGGCACACCCAGGCCAGAGTCCAGACATGGGGTGTCACTCTGTACAGGCAATTTCCATCCAATAAAACCTGGAGCACGAGAGGAGAATGGAACAACATCTTCAGGGAGGTGCCACTGAGCTCTGCAGGTCACTTCCTTGAGCAGGGGCAGAAAGCAGAGACATCCACTGATGTGATTCTGGGCTGGAAAACAGGTTATTTGCCTTATTTTACCACCCATTTAATGGCTCCTGAAGAAACCTGACTAGGAATTCAAGGATTCTTTTTCTGATTTGAGTATTTGAGGCTTTTCTGTATAAAATCTTGTTTTACATTTCTTTGGGATGAGTCAGTTGTCTGCAAGAGTGTGATGTGAACACAGTTTGAAGTTTGTTCTGTTCCAGCTCCTTCTTTTGAGCCCAGCTTTAGCAAAACACCACGAGATCCATTTTCCTTCTGAGATGTCAGAAAATGCTTTTTAATATCAGTTTCTTTTCTCCTCCAGGCATTGTGACTACAGAGAGACCATCATGTCTGAAACGTGCAGCATTTTCCTCCACAAACTTTGAGAACATCCTGACGTGGGAAACAGCAGCAGAAATTCCCCCTGGCACCGTGTTTGATGTCCAGTACAAACAGTGAGTGAAGTTTGCTTTTTTGGGGCTGCTCTTAGGGGTCTCAGAGAGAAAAGGGACCAAGAGAGAAAAGCTGATTTTGCTGTTTCTCCTGCCTGTATTATGGTTCTGCTTTGAGGAGAAGTCAGTGAAGGTCAGGATGATTCAAAGTGGGAGATGATGCTCATTTAAGCAAATATTTTACATCTTGGGTTGCTTTGCTCCATTACTGCTCTCACCTTCAGCAACTTCCTTCTCTCTATTCCATTTTCCTCCAGTCCTGTTCAACCAAACAACCCCAAACCCTTGTTTTGACCTCAGGTATGGAGAGAAATCCTGGCTCAGCAAGCGTGAGTGCCAGAGCATCACCCAGCTCTTCTGCAACCTCAGCAGGGAGACAGAGAACTTCAGGGAGCATTTCTACGGGAGGGTGAGGGCCAGGGGCTGCTCCAGCAGCTGGGTGCGCTCCGAGAGGTTCGAGCCCCGCAAAGAGAGTAGGTGCCAAAAACCCTCCTGGGGCCACAAAACCCCTCCCTCCTGGGGCCACAAAACCCCTCCCTCCTGGGGCCACAAAAATCCTCCTTCCTGGGTTCTCTGCACCACCAATCTTCCTTCCTGGGGTCACAAATCCTCCTTCCTGGGATCTTTGCAGAAGCTTCTCTTTGAAATGGAGAATGTAAACCCTTTTCCTCCAAATTATTATTATAATTTTGAAATTAAAGGGCTCTCAGGCAAAGATATGGCAATTAGGAATAACAGTTTTTTACTAGGAAAATTAAAATAGAAATGCAGTATTACAAAGAGCAATCCCAAAGCACTGCCAGAGTCAGAATCCAAGCTGACACCCGTCAGTCAGTCAGGGTGTTGGCAGCAGTCCCATTCAATGGTGGCTGCATCCTCCTGCAGTGGCAGATGTGGTTCAGCTGGAGCAGTGCTCCTGGAGAAGGTGCAGTTTGCCTCTGAAGGTCCAGGGATGATGTGGAAAGGTTCAATTTTCCTCTGGACTCCAGTGGAAAGAAGGTATCTTGGTGTCCAAAATCTCAGTTTTTATCTGGGTAGGAAATGTTTGGCTCCTCCCCTGGCTGGAGCATCTCCCAGTGGGATGATGTAATTTTATCAGCCATGCACTGGGACTCAGTGGCCATGAACAGGAGATATCTCCTGGAGGGAGGATGGGCTGTGGGAAAGATAAAGATGATTGCCCAGCTGGTTTAAAGCTGGCCCATTAGCAGAGGATATCTCCCACGGAGATCAGGGTCACTGCCCCAGCTGGTTTAACAGCTGGGGACAGAATCCACATTTCTGCCCACATCAACCCAACACATGTACAAACAGAAAGAACCATTCCAGTGGGTCTGGGGTGTGTTTGAGACATTGATATGAACACAGCTGACACTCTGCTCTGCCTTTCCCAGCCATCATAGGGCCACCACAAGTGGAATTCATTCCCTACGTGCGCTCCATAAAATTCCTGATCCGCCCTCCCCTCACCCCCCTGCGGGGTGAGGATGGCCAGCAGCTCACTGTGGAGGACATTTACAGCAAATTTGGGGCTGTGGATTATCACCTGACAATATTCAACCAGAGGACACAGCAGCAGGTAAAGCACAACCTCGGGATGCTCAAAATCCCAGCTCAGAGAGAAGGATCTCGGTTTGCACAGGATGGGGGAGTCCTGGAGCCTTTGACTCTCAGGACAACAGGAGCTTTAAGCTTTTTTTCTTAAATTCTGGGGAAAAAGGACTTTCCCAGAGTATTCTATAAGTAGCAAAAAGTAAAGCCATTGGTGACTAAAAATTGCTTCAGAAACTGAAATGCAAAATTAAACACAGAAATAATAGAAAACAAAATCATATAAACATGATTCAGAAAAAAAATCAGAGCTCCATACATACAGAATAATTAGAGCCCTGTAAGACCTCATTAGTAAATAATGTTTTATGCTGAATTTTGCAATCTGAATTGAAGAAAATTTAATCTTCCTCAAAAACAGATTTTTACCTTTCTTTTCAACAGTGGACAAAGAATGAGCACAGCAAAGAATTTGAAGTTTCCAACTTGGACCCAGACACTGAATACAACGGGACAGTTTATATGTGCCTGCTGCAGAGAAGGAGCAAACCTCAAGTGTTTTGGGTCAGAACACTGGCAGGTGAGGCTGTTAACTCTGCTGGGAGTTGGAAAGTCCAGCTGGGATATTTGAGATACAAAATACATTGATTTGCAGCACTGAAGGTCTTAATAATTTTAAAATTCATTCCTATGAGGCTAAACCTGTGACATCCCCTAGTTAACTGTGATATTTTTCTAATCCAGTTTTTCCCACTTGTTCTCTCCCCAGACAAGACGTGGGTTCTCTACTGTCTGGTGGCCCTGGCGTTCTGTGCCGGGCTGGTTTTTGCTGCCAGTGCTTATGTGATCTACAAATACATCAAACAGCGCCGTGCCCAGCCCAGGGCCTTGGTGAGTGCCCTGCAGCCAGCCTGGACATCACTGGACCAGCCCTGCCCGGGGCTGCAGGGACCTGACAGATCACTTAGTCCATGCCCTGCTATGGGTTCCACACCTGCCACTGCCCCAGGTGGCTCCAAATCCTGCCAGGGATCCAGAGCTGCTCTGTGCCAGGCCCTGAGCACCCTCTGAGCAAAGCATTTCTCCCCAACATCCAATCTCAATCCACCCTCCTTCATTTAAAGGGTGGGTGAGTTTAGTTTTACTGATTACTGATGCTTTAGGGTGCCCACACTGAGCCCCTTGGGTTAGGCAGATAAAGCTGAGGCATCCCAAATTCCCAGCTCCCCTGGAAACTCTGGGATTCTCACCTATGCCTCATGCCCCCACAGCAGGAATTGAGTTTTCATGCTAATGAGCTCAAGGATTTTCATGCTATTTCCATGCTGCAGGGCTAAGGCCAAATCTTGCAAAAGCAGGAGATTTTCTTCCTCATATTTCAAGACTGCTCAGTTGATGCACAATGAGAAACGTTCCTGTGAATGGTCATTCTCCAGTGAAAAAAAAAAAAGGAAAAAAAAAAAGAGTTCTTTTGTCACCAGAGCAGATCCCTGGTGGTTGTTACTGGCTTTGCCTGACACTTCTCCAAAGAAAAATGTTAGAGTAACTGAAGCAAACCTTCAAGGTCACCACTTCTTGTTAATAACTGCTGGTTTTTTATCTTCTCCACCAGGACTTCAGAGGAATTCCATCGTTCCAGCCTCTCACACTGACAGTGGAGCACATCATAAAACCCCTCAGCTTATCCAAACCTTCCCTCTCCATCCCTGAAGTGCAGCTGGCCCAGATGAGCCAACATCTGGACTGGGCCCTGGAGCCAGCAGTGCGCTCCTGTCCCTACCAGCAGCAGGCAGATGTTCCAGCATTGCAGGGGGACATCCCAGCTCCCAGTGCTTACACCCCTCAGGGGGCTGGGCAGAGAATTCCAGGCACAGGGAGCAGCCTGGCCATGACCTATGGGCTGTGTGTGCAGGGCTCAGAGCACGACAGGAGCTCACAGCCAGAACAAGGAGTTCCTCCAGACGCTTCTGTGGATGGAAAGCTCCAAACCCAGGGGCTGGGGAAGAGCTGCAGCTGCTGGGATTACAAAGAGCAGCAGCCCCTGTGGAAGAGCAGGGACAGACTGGAGTCAGTGGTGATCCAGGGGAGCCCTGGGCAGCCCCAGCTGCTGCTGCAGAGTGAGGGGCTGGGCAATGCAGAGTGTGTGTCCCCAGCTGTCCCTGTCTTTGCTGGAGCAGGGAGGATGCTACAGACACCAGGCAGAGCTGCCCCTGCTGCTGTCTGCAGGGAAAGCTGCCCCAGACTGTGCTCCAGAGCAGGAGCTGCTGCCACCTCTGTCTGCAGCCCTGCTTCTCTCAGTCCGGACTGGGAACGACCTCCCTGGAGAGAAGCTGGGGCAGTGGCTGCTGCCAGAGCCTTTCCCACAGGCTGCAGCCAGAGTGCAGCTGCCACAGACTGCAGCCACGGGAACGTTCCCAGCAGCAGAGGAGCTGAGCTGCACAGAGCTGAGCCAGGACACGGGCACTCCCCTCGCCATGCTCTTCAAAGATCTGGACTTGAAAGTGCAGTGGGATGAGGAGGACAGCACCGAATTTTATTAGGATGACTTAATGGTGTTAAAATCTAGATGATGTTTTCTTGCCTGAAACAGGAGCAATGCAAAACCACAGCTGATCCTGGCTGTATTAACAGCTGTCACTGTTCCATTGTGGGGTTTGGTGCCTTTACTGATAGAATTATCTCTTGTTACTGCAGTACTGTACCTTTGCACTTGAACAACAGGTCTGTACTTTCTTGCATATTCTCAAATTTATTAGGGATTGGATTACTTTAAAAGATCTGTTAAGATTCAGTTTCCAATCCCAGGTTCAGTTTACTGAAAATTTAGCAAAATTCACAACAGAAACTGTGTTTGCTCTTTACCAACACCAAAAATCGAGGGCTGAGATGTTCCCTCCCTTTGGAGAAATTCAGGAATGCAAACCTGGAAGTATTTAATGTACCACGGTACAGTAAAAGAAGTAAATAGGTACTGGTGTTCTACCCTTGGATAAAGGACTTGGAAAAGAATATTCCATTTGCCTGGAATGGACTTTGCCTTTAAAGGAGTCCTTGAAACTGTGTAACAGCTCCTGATGCAGCAGTTCTGTGAAATATGTCCCTATCCCTGTGGTTTTTAATACTTGTACAAAGATAAAGCCTTTTTTAATACCTGTATAAAGATAAAGCCTTTTTCATCTCTGCAGCAGGTTAATGCAGCCTTGGCACAGTTCTGAGATTTCTCAACTGCTGCTCCTTCCTTCCCCTGCAGTGCTCACACGTTCCCTTCCTGCCCTGAGAGCCCCAGGGATGAAGCACCTGGATGTGAGGATTTGCAGCACCCTCCATTTATCCCAATTTATCCACAAAGGAGACCAGGGAGCTCTGGAGCTCTTCCTCCCACCCCTCACTGCCCATGAGGAACCTGCTCCATGCTCCTGGCACATCCTCCACAGCTGCCATGACCATTTTTGGGGAGTCAAAATCCTTGGAGCACTTGGAGCTCCACCAAAAGCAAGCTAAATTCTAATTCAGGGGCCAGAGGAGGTGATTATTTTTCATTCAGAGGAAAGCACAGTTCAGCCTGTTCATTTCCACTTCATGGTGAAAAAATGTGCCTGAGGACATTGCTTTTAGAGAAGTGAAAGCATTTACAGGAAAAAGCAAAGTTTGACAGGTATGGGGAAGTATTTACCCAGAGAGACCAATGCTGACCAGAGGTAAAATTCAGCTGTTCCCACTCCAAGTGCACTTGGGGGTTTTCTCAGCCCAGGAAAGATGAAGCTAAAGGCAAAATTCCACTTGCTTTGGGGTGATTTTGCAAATAAGCCATAGGCTCATGGAGATTTTTGATGATTCAAGCCAGGATTAAAGAAATAGTCTTAGCAACTTTACAGGCCAAGGTTCAGCTCTGAGCTCCAGCACCAACAACTGATGAAGGTCCAGAGCCCTGTGAGGCCAAAAGGTGAAAATTCCAAGTGTGGTGAAGTGTCAGGGAATCAAAGACTGAAATAGGTGCATGGCTTGGGCAGTGACCAGGACATTTCCAGGGAGCTCCCTCCATACCATTCACCCCCAAGGGTTTGTGGAATGTCCTTTGATCTACACTCTGTGCCCCCAAAAAAAACAACACTCAGAGAAATGCTGCAGCTCCTGGAGTTGTTCCCAAGGACTGGAGACCCCAGGGGTAACATTTTTTTCCACTGAACCCCCCTGGAGAGGCATTTAAAGCCAGTGATGCCAATTACCTTTTTCAGCATTGCCTGTGGGCTGCATATCTTGTGTCAACAGCATTCCCAGTGAGTAATCAAATGCCACAATATGAACATTTTGGATTGTGTTGTGAAACACAACCCCCAGCACAGGATGAGTATGGGCAGAGGAGTGTGGAAGGGATGGGGGCCTTGGGAGAGCATTTGAATCTGCTGCTAAAATTATGTTATTTTCTATTTTAAAAGCCTTTCCAAAGCCCTCTGCAGAACCCATGACTGTAATAAATGTGTGAATAAATCTGGGAGTGCATTTTTAGAATGCACATAGGTGCCTAAAAATGCAAAGTGTCCCTGAGCTGGACATCACCTCTCCTTCAGGGCTGAGTGAACAAAGGGCAGGAATGATTCCAGCCCCATCCCATCCTCTCAGTCCCACCTCCCAGGGCTGTACTGCCCAGGAATCACAGCCCTGTCCTGTGGAGGGACCGACTGCAATCCTCAGCTTCCTGCTCTCGTCATGGCTCAGTCAATATTGATCTTTAAGGCCTGGATCTTCTGAGCAGAGGGAGATTGATTCTTGTCTCATGAGTCACCTCCTAAATTTAACACACAGATCATCCCTTCTCCAGCTATTTCTCTTTGGGAAAGCTTGGAGAGAAATGTTGATGCTGTTGAATTTTATTGCTGCAGGAACACATCATCTCTGCTGACCTCACTCAGAACCAAACAGAGCCATTTGTGCCCAACAGCTGCTCCAGGAGCTCCTTATCTCCACCTCCTTCTGTGCAGGAACATTTCCAGATAAACAGCAGGATTTCAGCATTGTTCCAGAGGTGTCCCCATGCAAACCATCTGTGCCTGACAGTGCTCTGCTCCTCTGCCATCCTGGCTGCTCCAGATAAGGGCTCTGATGGCTCTGCACAATCAAACTGCAGGTTTTGTCACAGAGATGATAAAAGCCACAAGGAGCTGTGTCCCCAGCACGTGTCACACGGGTGGCAGGTGAGGGCTGTGCCTCAGTTGTCACAAGGACACCAGGGGAGCAGGTGGCAGCTGTAACCCTAGAGCAAAGCTTTGCTCTTTGTCTTCCCAGCTAAATCTGGGAGCTGGCACTGCTCACTGCCCTCTGGGAGCTCAGCAGGGATCCTTGCCCAGGGATGGACACTCTGCAAGCCAAGGATCCCACGGCCTCTCCCTGTCTGTTCCTTTATTCTGGCACTGGAGGGGGTTTGAACACCATGAAAAACCACTGGTGAGTTTTTAACAAGTTCTGTGAGGGAAATCTGATTCGAGGGATGAAAGGAAAGCTCTGGATTCTGGAGACAGCATGAAGGAGAGCTCACAGAATATCCTGAGCTGGAAGGGACCACAGGGATCATCAAGTTCAACTCCTGGCCCTGCACAGACATCCCAAAATCTCAAAATGTTTGGGAGTGCTGTCCAAACCCTCCTGGAGCTCTGGCAGCCTTGGGGCTATGCCCATTCCCTGGGCAGTGCCCAGCACCTCTGGGGAAGAACCTTTCCCTAAATCCACCCTAAATCACCCTGAACCAGCTCCAGACATTCCCTCAGTCTTGCTCACAGAGACCAGAGATCTGTGCCTGCCCCTCTAAATAAAATACATTTTATAACAGAGGGTTGATGTGACAAAATGAATGAAAATACTAATTTTAAGCAGAGTAGATGATAATTACACATTGCTTCTCATAAAGCACTGGGGTGGCCATGGATTCAAAAGCAATGAAAGGAAAGTATTTCTTTGACAGCTCAGCTCACACCAAAGTGCTTCAGACATCCAGCCCAGTCCCTCCTTTTATTGCTTTCCTAGGAATGTCACAAACACAGCCACTGAAGGAACTTCACACCTGGAAGTCCTGGCAGTTCTGGCACTGGTCCTGCTGGGTTTCCTCTTTGGATGGTGAAGCAAACAAAGTTCCTAGAAATGGCTCCTGCTGGTTCTGTGCCAGATTTTATAGTGGAATTCATTCCCACAGGGCCTTCTGATACCACAAGAAACATCACCTGCTCTTCACATTGCTGGCAAGGGTTTTCCCCAAATTGCTGGAAGTACAAGACCACCTCAAATAAATGGAAAATCAGCAATCTCTGTTCTCTGAGCCTGCACAAACTCTCAGACACCACCATGAGCTGCTGGATACACAGAGCTCACCTGCTTTTATTTGCTGGAAAAAGGGAATTAAACAGTCACAGCCCAGCAACACCTGGAGCTGCTGGTGTAATCAGACACTGCCAGGATTCACCTGGAGCTGGCATTCAGTAAAGAGATGTCAAAGCAAACGGTGTCACTCTGCTGGGCAGCAATGGCAAAGTTTCCATTCCTGGGCAGGGTTAAAATATCCATAACTCAGTTGAGCTGCTGAAAGAGCAGAGCATTATCCAGTGCTCTGGCTTTGGTGGATCTGGTGGGTTTTGCTCTTCTGCCTGTGCCTCCTTCCACCCCTGGGCAGGGCTGGGGCCAGGCTGGCACTGCGGGGAGCAGTGAGTGTCCCAGGGCCATCCCCATTGTCAGGGCTATATTTGACTGCAGCATGGCACTCCAACATGGGGAACATTCTTTTGGGGAGAGTCATTCCCGTGTCAGCACCAGCCAGAAGGAAACTCTCCTTTGTCCCTTCCCTTGCCTGGGGCCGGGGCTCTCCCTGCAGCCTTCACCGGGTGAGTTCGGTTTATCTGCAAATTAACTTTATTCTAAGATTTTCTAGGATCCTCAGAGCAGCATCAGTTGTTTTGTGTGACAGCTTTGATTTGCACTGCAGAAATAGATTGTGCTCTGTGGTTGTATCTGCTTTAATGATTGTTTTTCCAGTGTTGTTATAATGAAAATCCTGGTTTGCTTCGTGTTTTCTCACCAGAATCTGCTTTGTTTTACTGGCAGGTTTAGAAAATAATCTGCATCTGAATTGAAAAGTGTAGGTTTTAACAGTGTTTATAAAACAATGAAATTTGTTCAGGGGAAAATAAAAACCATTACTTAGTAAAAATGAGTCTGTATCAGTAATTATTCATGAGCATGGAAAGCTCTGATGCCCTGGATGACAGGGCTCATTCTGCAGCTGAACCACTTCTGAAAACAGCAGAAGCTCTGAAATTACAATGATTTTTTTTTCATGAATGCCTGTTTTATTTTCTTCTTCTTGTTGTTTCTTTCAAAGTTAATGCCTATGAAGGAAATATTGTCAAGATAATTCTGTATTTTCATTTGCATGTTGGGATATTTTGCATTTGCCACAACTCTGCTTTTCCATGGACTATTTTATGAAATTTCATGGACTGAAAATACGAAATTTATTTACATCAACAGTAAATTGTACAAGTACAAATTAGTAGGAGAAAATAATACTGGGAAAAGCTGAGGGTTTGTATTTTTATCAAGTTCAGATTCAAAAGCAGCAAAGCTCAAATCCAGGTGGAAGATTTGCCAAGGGAAAATCTCAGTCATGGAACACGAGCTAGGGAAAGATTTACAGCTATGCTCCAACAAATTCTATTCAGCAACAATTACATTTGCAAAGCTGCTTTTCCAAAGTAACCTGAGCTGTTAGAACTGTCAATGTGCACAGTGCTGCTGGTTGGGATTTAAGTGCAGGGAGGGGGAGATGAGGAGGGATCCACCTGAAAAATTGACTTTAATTCCCACACATTAGGCAGAGCCTAAAAGCAGCTGTGGGTTCCCAGAGCAGAGTTGGGAACAGGGATGGAGGGGAGCCAGGAGTGCCAATGTTTGCTCCTTTATTTCACCTGTGGAATGGGATTTCTCTGGGACATTTCCTTGGTCACTCTTTGGGAAAATCCTGACAATCCCAAAGGGAGGATGCAGTTTTCTCCATGATTTTACCACCTTTCCCTAAGAGCTCAAGAGGAACACCTGAAGGATGCAAAGGACTGGAGAAAGACTTTTCCTCCTGGGCTGCTGAGCTGTGACTGCTCTGTGTGCAGCCTGGGAATGGGGAATTACAGATTTGGGGGTGGGGACAGGAGGCAGAGCTCTGGTTCAGCAGCTGGAACTGGTGGAACTGCTGAGAGGTGTCCCTGCCCATCAGATGGGCTTTAAGGCCCCTTCAACCCAAACCATTCCAGGATTCCTGGAGAAACACAGAGTAAGACCCTGGAGAAACAAATCTACCCACCAGGGGCTGCCTGCTCCCTGAGCTGGGACAGCTCCATTTCTCCCCCTGATCCCACTTCCCACAGAAGCAAACCCCTCTCACAGTGTGGATGCCAGCAAATATTTTCTGTATGAACCTTCACTCACAGCCCCTGAACACCAAAGCAGAGCCAGGACTTTAAAGGATTCTGTTGAAGTGTCTGATTTGAATGTTTTAATCTGTTCCAGCAAGAAAGTTTGGCTTTGACATCCCACCATGAGAACTCGAGCCTTTTTCCACCACAGAGAGGAGGAGCAGAAGGAGGAGAGGAAACAGAGCTTGGAAATGAGCTCCACAACCAGGAAAAAAAGGTTTAAAACCAGGTAAGAGCCAGAGTTTGGGGACAGGCTGAGTCAATCAGGTGCAGACAGGGCCTTCTACACATCCACAGATTTGTAGGTTTTTGAGTTTGAGAAATGATGGAAATTATCTGGATTCTTTTCCATGAATCTGCCCCTGGAAGTGAGGAAGAGGAGACTTTCAGCCCTTCAGACCTGTCCATAGCAGCTGCCCTTGCCCTGACCTCCGAAACGGCCAAGTAAGTCAGGAATTATTGTAACCACTGTAGGCAACATCACGGCTCTGGATCAGGGTCACAGCTTCCAATTTATTCTGCTGGAAGCAAAAAGAGCAGGTTCAATCCAGAGGTTCTTCCTTTAAAAACACCAGACCTCAACTAAAACACAGGAAATTTAATTATGGTGCCATGTGATAATGAGGAATATTTCCCTGCTTACATGTAGGGGCGTGAGAGAAATCAGATTTTATAGGAATAAATAAATGAATGGTAACAGATGGGATTCTCCCTCTTTCCTAGAAAATCTCAGCCAATCTCTCCTCCCTTTTGATCCTTTTCCCAGCTTCCTCCCTGGGATTAAAAGTGGCCAAACAGTGGAAGTTTGATCTCTTCTGGGAGTGCTGGGGAATAATTCCCTGGCATTCCAACCCACACTCCATCAGCTGGTGTTTCTGTCCTTAACACCCTGATTTAACCAAAAAATGTGCTACAAACAAGAAAAAAAGACCCCAGAAAAGAGAAAAAAAGTTTTATCTTGACTTCTGTCTTCTCTTATCATGATGTAGTTCCAGGGAGTACAATCTCAGAAGGGAAGCTGACATGCTGGAGCTGGAGCAGAGGGGGCAGAAGAGGATTTGTTTTGGGAATGACATGGAGAAGATGGAGGAGGAGGTGCTCAGGCTCTGCAGGCTGCTCCGAGTGAGGGCTGACCGGAGGGGGCTGTGCAGGAAGGTCAGAGCAGACCCCTCTGCTGGCAGAGGCTAAAGCTGGGCTCTGGAGAGGATCCCACACCTGAACAGGTGGCAGGGAAACCCCAAAATCCCTCCAACTAAAGGCCTTGCACCCCTGCCACTGAAATATTATCACAGGTCCCTGATGTCACAGAATTTGTGTAACATTATCTCCCTTTGCAGTGTCTTTTACCCAGAGTCTCCCTGTAGCTGAAATGTTATCACAGGTCCCTGATGTCACAGAATTGTGTAACACCATCACCCCCTTGCAGTGCCCTGACCCAGAGTCTCCTTGATACCGAAGTGTTATCACAGGTCCCTGATGTCACAGAATGTGTGACAGCATGCCCTTGCAGTGCCCTGAGCAGAGTCTCCCTGCACAGGCCATGGAGCAGCTCTGCCAGCAGAAGGAGCTCCTGGAGCTGCTCTCGGGGCGGCCGCCCCTGCTCTGGATCCCGCTGCGGGCACACGCCGTCTGGGAGAGGATGGACGTCACCCTGGCATGCAGCACCCTGGGCTGCCCTGTGCCACAGGCCACCTGGTATGGCCCCTGTGCCACCTGCTGTGGTCCCTATGCCACCTGGTATGGCCCCCTGTGCCACCTGCTATGGCCCCTGTGCCACAGGCCATCTGGTATGGCCCCCTGTGCCACCTGCTATGATCCCTGTGCCACCTGCTGTGGCCCCTGTGCCACCTGGTATGGCCCCTGTGCCACAGGCCATCTGGTATGGCCCCCTGTGTCACCTGCTATGATCCCTGTGCCACCTGCTGTGGCCCCTGTGCCACCTGGTATGGCCCCTGTGCCACAGGCCATCTGGTATGGCCCCCTGTGCCACCTGCTATGGCCCCTGTGCCACCTGCTGTGGCCCCTGTGCCACCTGCTATGGCCCCTGTGCCACCTGCTGTGGCCCCTGTGCCACCTGGTATGGCCCCTGTGCCACAGGCCATCTGGTATGGCCCCCTGTGCCACCCGCTATGGCCCCCTGTGCCACCTGCTGTGGCCCCCTGTGCCACCTGGTGTGGCCCCCTGTGCCACCTGCTGTGGCCCCCTGTGCCACCCTGCTGCCACACAGCACAGGGCAGTGCCAGGGGGAGGGAGGGAGAGCTGCAGAAAACATCTCAGTGTCCAGTCCCACTGTGAGACCAGTAAGGACACGGGGAACTGGAAGCTGTGACAGCCCAGGGATCCTTCTGGGGCAGGGCTGATGTCTATGGGGGTTCCCCATTTCCTGGACATTCCTACAAGGCTCATTCTGGGGCAGGGCTGATGTCTATGGGGGTTCCCCATTTCCTGGACATTCCTACAAGGCTCATTCTGGGGCAGGGCTGATGTCTATGGGGTTCCCCATTTCCTGGACATTCCTACAAGGCTCATTCAGGGCTGATGTCCATGGGGGTTTCCCTGTTTCCTTTGCTTTTCCCACAGATAAATTTGGGATTTAAGTCTAAACCAGAGCTCCTTTCAGCACTAAATAATCACCACAAACACATCCCAACAAGGCCTGGCTGCCATGAGGGCTTTAGCATTAATCTGCTGCTGCTTCTACAGTTTGTAAAATACAACACAAGTGCCATTGACTCCCTTTGTATTTTAACCAGCTTTAAGGGGAGAGTATTATGGACTGGGCCCGAGTGCAGCACACACCATAAGCACCAGAAATCAAAAAACCAATTTGCAGGGTGTACTTCAATCAGTTTGAAGTGACTGACCATTCCCCCTCTGGAAGGTTTGAGTGTGCAAACATTTGCATTGCTAATGACTCGTAGGCAGCAGCTCTGCCTGTCCTGTGCCCTTCCAGAACGACCTCTCTGAATTATTCAGAGAGCAAAGAGGATCTGAACCTCCCACACATCCTGGGGAACACGAGGGAGAGAAATCTGTGAGCTCCCTCCCAGGAGCTGCAGGGAAGGAAAACAGAGCCAGGGCTGAGCAGCCCCACAGGAGCAGGGGGAGGGTCCAGGCAGGTTTGGATGGAGGAGGGAGATCTGGAAAAGAGGGACTTGTGTCTTCTCCTCTCTCCTGTGCTGCTTGGTGTGGGTCCTTTCCTGACTGCACGTTTCCTTCTCCTCCACCAGGTATAAAAATGGGACCCCCATCGATCTCCGCCAAGCCCCAGCAGGAAAATACAAGATCAAAAATGAGTTTGGGATGCTGACCCTGCAGATCAGCAGGTAATGGCTGTGCCCTTTCAGCTGAGGGAGACCTGCTCTCCCGAAATTCCCCAATCTAGGTATGACAAACAAACCAAGTAATTCTTCTGGAATCTGACCTTGCCTGCCTTTAGGCTCTTGTGTTTGAGCTAAAGCTTTGCCAATCTCCACAGCAGTTCACAAGGTTTAAAAAAATCAAAGCAAAATCAAACAAAATTTAATGGTTTCATTTACTTCTGCTCCTCTTTTTTATGCATCAGCAACATATTTTCCTTCAGGATAAGGAATGCACATTAAGAACTTCATGAGCAGACAAAAAAAAAGTGATTTGGGATGGATCAGTGTAATCAGAACAACATCAGTTCTGATCTATGAATTATACAGAGACAGAATAATGCAAATCTTCAGTGGAATCAATTGTTCCACAGGCCTTTTGTTTGTTCAGTACTTAAAATATTTTCCTTGTGGGTCTCAAAAGAAAAACTGACAAGAAAAGTATCAGAAATCCTTGTAATTGAAAGGAAAAGCAGCTTCTGGATGAAAAGCAATCACCTCTGGGATTAGAGAGGAATTTTGTCCCCTGAAATATGAAGGAAGAGAATTTTTTTTTCCAGATGCTCCATGGAAGATTCTGCTGAATACAGTGTGGAGGTAAAGAATCAGTATGGGGAAGCTTATTCCTTTGCTACAGTGCTTGTCAGGAGTAAGTACAAATATTCCTTTGGGTTTAAACTTTCAAAAACTGCAGAGTCTTCCAAATATTTTCATTATTTGATAGGCACACACAAGCACTCTGGAGAAGGACAGAGCAGCTTCTCTTCCTTAGTCACTTCTGGGCCCAGCCAAAGTTTTCCCTTTCAGATTCCATAAGGACACAGCTGTCCTTTCACTGGGATAAAATTGTACTAAATTTAGGTGCTTATTTCTTCTGGACTGCTATGAAACAACCCCACAGTGGAACATACAACAAAGAGTCTGCTAAAGTTGAGCAAGAAATGGCTCCCCAAGAACTGTGGCACCTCTCAGTGCAGTATTCCAGATTTATTTCATGTTTTTCCCTGAAATCAGTAATTACCAAGGGCAAATGAAATATTTTCTTCTTTGATCTGTGCTGTTCTTAAAATAACTGGCCCAGACTCCACAGATACACATTGTGCACAGCCAAACTCAGACATGGGGAAGGAAGTAAATAAACCACTAGCACTTAAAAAGGGGAATCATCTCAAGCTTTAGGAAATATGCAGAGTAGTCTCACAGGAGCACAGTTTAGCTGTTCATATTTCATCTATTTATATCTAAATTACAATTGTGTAATAAAAAGCATAGACAGAATAGTCCTACAGGAGTGTAGGCAATGGAACCCTTCAGTGAGAGTGACAGAATCCTCTGTCATGGGTTATTATCACATTTATTTGATAATTATTTATTTAATATGCCATATTCTGACCTGGATCCTGTCTGGGATGCAGATCCCTGCAGATCCAGGATTGTAAAAGCAGTGTATTATCACACCTTTCAGGTCCTTTAATGAAAGACTGTCAAAATTCAGCATTATCTGGAAATATGCAGGCATTTACCAGTTCTAAAGGGACAGGCATAACCCCCAGAGAACCTTCCTGTTCATCCTCCCCAGATTCCCAAATTGCCCCTGCCCTAATGCAGGAATAGTTCTCAGGAGGTTCTCACAGTGTGGCCACAAAGCAGCAAAATTCCACACCAAGAATTCCATCCTGCTCTCAGCTCCCTGTGGAACCTTTAGGATCAGAGCAGGGGTGAGGATGGAGCAGCTCAGGGGCCCCCAAATTGCTGCTCCTCCCCCCAAACCCATCCCAGTAACCCGAGTCTTCCTTCTGCTATCTGCATTTACTGCTCTGAAAATAGAGATTGCAGGCAGCCCTTAATCCTGCCTGCACTGGGAACATTCCTGGTGCCCCAGGCAGCCCGTGGCATCTCCTCCCCTGGCCCCTGCCTGGCTGGAAGGGTCCCTGGGATCCTCAGCTCCCTTTCCCTCAGACATCACTGAGGGTCTCTCAGGACCCAGGATGAGGCTGGTTCACCTCCAGTGCTTTGCATTTCCTTTATATTTCCCTCACACTCCTCATTTTTTGGTTTGCTACTGCCCAAAATTCAATCACTGGAAGCACAGGCTTTATTTAATGGGCATTTATCACAACTTGAGAGAGAAGTACCTCAGTTTCATCCGAAGTGCATCACTTGGATTTCAGCCCCAAACGATTTCACACTGTGCTGGTGGGCCAGCAGCCACATGTGACACCTGCAGAGAATCCAGAATCAGCTGATTTGGGGACCCCTCCCTGAGCTCCAGGCACTGCCCCAGTGTCTCAGCACAAACATCTTCCTCTTGGTTAAATCTTGAAGTCCCAGTCACTGGCAGCTTTCAAGAATCCCACATCATCCTCTGGGAATGCTGTTAAAACCCAGGGGATTGTTTTTATTCAGATCTTTCTTTTATTTTATTTTGACCTGCCTGTTTGAAAAGGCAGGAGCCAAAGTGGCACAGCCCTCCTTAGCTCTGGATATCTGGGTGCACGTGAGCATTTGGAGCAGGATTGCTTCCACTGGAACAGTCATGGGAACAATTTCCTCTCAGACAATCCCCAGAGGCTCGTGAAGGGCATCAGCTGTCAAATGGATTCAAGTTTTACCCCATGGGGACACTTTAAAGGTTCAAATTAAGGGCTGGCTTGAGGGAAAAACAATTTGCTGGGCATCACTGGGTGTTTTTAAAAAGATAAACACTCTGTTGAGATTTGCTAAATGCATTTTCCTCTTGTCTTATAGAATATTATGGAAAGGAGTCAGGATTTGATTCAGAAATATACAAAAGTGAGTAAATCATTGATGTTACTATTAACTATTTTTATAGCCTGATGTAATCTGGTTGTTTTTTCCCTGAGAGTTTTTCCTGTCAGCCTGACTGCACGTGCAAAGTGCAAAGCTCACTCTAAATATATGACAATAAAAATACTACAGGAGGGAGGCTCTGGAAATCACTTTATCATGCTGGCTTTTATTCCACAGGATCCCTTTTGGCCAGAGAGGCAGATTTTGCTTTCCCACTGGAACCTTTGTTTGCAAGAGAAAAGGAGCCTTTCACCCTGTGCTGTTACTTCTCCTCTGATTTACTGGACCACCAACAAGACATCAGCTGGTTCAGAGATGGTTTGTAGGCAACAGCTGAGGTTATGTGCATTTACCTCTGGGAATATCCTACTGGAATTCATAACTGTGATTGACTGTTCACAGAAAAAAAAATTAAAAAAATTGAAATTCAGATTCCTGAGCTGTTCTCAGCTCTGCTCAAGCTACAGATGTTGCTAATTTAGGATTCCTGAGCTGTTCTCAGCTCTGCTCAAGCTACAGATGTTGCTATTTAATGTTTGTCTTTTCCCCATTTGTAAAAGATGACACCATTGAAATGTTTTGGAGGTAATGACGTTCCTGTCCATAAGAATATTTTAAGAGCCTTAGTTTGAAAAGCTGTGAGAAAAGCTTTTGGCTACTCTGTGTTGTTCTGCTGGCAACCCAGCATTTGGGTCTTTCTGTGGATCAGAGCAATCTGGAGGCACAAAAATAATACCAGGAATGTCTTAGAGACCCCTCATCTCGCTCTGTGCTCTTTGAGGCACTCAGAAATCAGCATGCTCGCTCCTAACCAGGCACAGGCAGGTGATTTTCCTTTCCCCCTGCTGCAGGGGAGCTGCTGCAGGGCTCGGAGCGGCTGCGGGGGCGCGAGGCGGCGCTGGCGGTGCCGTGCGCGCACAAGGAGGACGAGGGGTTCTACAGCATCCGCGTGCCCTCGCTGCGGGGCTGCAGGGAGCGCAGCACCTACGTGTTTGTCAGAGGTATCTGCAGCACCTCCACGTCTCCTTGGCATAACGGGATTCCCACCCCCCCACACGAAAACAGCTCCTAATTTTGTGTGTGGAATTATCACAGTGACCGAGTCGCGTTTTCGCTGGTGGTTTGGGTGTTAGAAAATAGGGTTTGTGTTACTGGGATAAGCCCTTACCTTAAAATTAAGGTACTAAGTGAAAATTTTGGAAGAGAAAAGAACACAACCTAACCTGTTGGAGTCAGTGAGTTGGAGGTCTCTGAATTCTTCAGAGAGAAATCAGAGTGCAGGGACTGAATTAAAGCCTGTGGATGGATTGAAGTGTATTAAGCCACTCACACATAAGGTAAAGGTGTAAGTTTAAGTTTTAGGATAAGTAAGTGAGTCAGTAAGTTTTAGTGTGAGCTCTAATGCTTTTAGTAAGTAAAAGGTTTAGATGCCAAAGTAAAAGTGCAAGCTCTAGTGAAGGTTGCAGAACATATGATGTTTTCAGTAGAGGTTTCAGGACCGTGGTTGTAGACAGTGCTTAGACATAAAACAGCTATAGTGAAATATTGCTGACATTTTTCAGATAAAACAAGATAGGTCATATGTGCAGTCTATACGTGACCTGGCATGCTAAGAAACTGGAATTCTAATAAGTTAAAGAGTGGTGATTCAAGTTTGTGTCTTAGCTTGTTGGAAAGATTCTATATAAAAGTTTGTATTGAGGAGAGTTAGTGTTCTTCCCATTTGCTTTTGTGCTTTTTCTGCTTCTGCCATCACTTTTCTGCGTGCCTTTTAAGACTGATGTGCTTTGTAATAAATAACGTTTTTAGCTGCTTCACTTATTTAAGATAACCTGAAGAAGTCAGTGCCTAGAGCACTGGAGGTCCATAACCTCACACTGACCAGCCTCACCTGGTGTTCTACAGATGCTGCAGCACCCACAGCTGGTGCCCCAGGATCCCCCCTCAACGTGAAATGCCACGATGTGAACAAAGACTGCTTGATCCTTTCGTGGGTGCCACCCAGCAGTGATGGAGGAAGCCCCATCCTGGGATACCTCATTGAGAGGTCTGTAAGGCCTCATCTTTGAGCTGAGAACCCTCCTGTGGGTGTGGAAATAGAAGGGAGGACTGTGGGCTGTGCTTCCCTGCAGGTGTGTGGCTGGCTCCCAGGAGTGGCTGCAGTGCAGTGCCCAGCCCGTGAAGAGCTGCAGGTGCCCAGTGCTGGGCCTGGCTGAGGGACAAACGTACCAGTTCCGGGTCAGGGCTGTCAACAAGGCTGGCACCAGCCACCCTTCAAAGGCCACTGACCCTGTCACAACCCATGACCCCAGCAGGGACAAGAGAGTGACAGGTTGGTACCAAAGCCAGGACAATTTGTTCCTTCAGGATCACAGGAATATTATTATTCTGCAGGAATAACCAAGTGCAGATTGTCCAGACCCTCCCCATTCCCACAAATGCCTTTGCTGAGCCCATCTTGGGAGCATTCTGAAACAGAAAAAGCTCAAAACACCAGTGTTTGTGATATAAAATGTCTGTAATTGTGCAGAGAAGCAATGACCCAGTACTAGGGCACCTGCTGTGGGAGGGTAACACTGCTCTGTTTGTCACTGCAGTGATTCCATATGACGAGGGCAGGACCATAGAAATATCCAAGGATGACCTGGAGGGTGAGTTCAAGTTTTCCCAAAGTGTTTGTCTCCTTCTTTATACTGAAGAATCTTAATTTATAGTAGGAGAACAGAATCCATTTTAAAAGAACTTCATTTTCCTGCCAAATCATCACTAAAGCCTTTTCTGCCTTCCCATAGGACACATTAAAATTCCCTTGCCACCCACCAATGTTCATGCAAGTGAGGTCAGAGAAGATTATGTGGCTTTGGCCTGGGATGAACCAGATCCAAGAGGCAGAGAGCCACTGAATTATTATGTGGAAAAGGTAAGAAAATATATAATATCACACAGGAGGGGAGCTGCAGAGCAGAACCATTTCTGTCTCAGGTAAGGTCATGGCACAGGTGAGGCCATTCCCAGCTAGGAACTGGGGACATCCAGCCTCAAACCTGGCTGGTTCAGCCTCCTCCAGCCCCACAGTGCCCTGAGCCACAGCCCTGACTGAGACACCAGCTCAAGGACTAATGGTTAACAAGGAATAGACAAGGAATTTTAGCACCACACAACAGTGGCAGAATTCTAACAGGAAGAACTGAAAGGAGGAAAAGCTGTGAAGAACTGCACAGTACCTCACTGTCCTGCTCCCCACTCATCATCCTGTTGGTTAATTGCTATCCTCTGCCAATCTCCTTTCATGCATTCTTATTTCTCACCTCCTGTAGCAAAGGGGCCCTCTGCTGCCAAGGGTGAAAAGACTGGGGACATCAACAAGAAATATGTAATTTATGGCTTTGGTTTTAAAAAATCCTTTCCTACAAAGCCCAGCTTTGTTACTGGTCAGGAGAGCTTTGTGCTCACGGTAGGAGCTGTAAATCATCACCTTTTTCGTTGCAGTCGCTCGTAGGCAGCAACTCCTGGCAGATGGTGAACCTGGATTTGCCAGCAAATTCCCCAAGGTTTGCACTCTTTGACCTGGCCAAGGGGAAATCGTTCCGGTTCCGCGTGCGATCCGTCAACAAGTTTGGGATCAGCGAGCCCTCCCTGCCCAGCCCACCCATCACTGCTGGGGCAAAACTGGGTAATTACTGCTCTGCTCTGCTCTGCTCTGCACCAACTGAAAGGAACGAGGGGGATCCCCTGCCCAGGCTCTGCTCTAAACTTCACAGGCTATGGTTACACAGCAGTCACTTTGATATAAGGAAATCTCTTGAAGCCTTAAATCCTTCTTTAATTGCTTTGCAGTTGGTCAGGGCAGTGTTAATCTGAGCAAGCAGTGATAGGGAATTACATTTAATAAAACAGGAGCAGTTGAAGCCTGTGTTTAATCCAAGGATGCTTCCAGCGGGCTGTGAGGGAGGTGACAGTGTGCAAGGAATGACAGAGGCTGCAGCAGCCTGGCTTGGGGGCTCAGGCAGGACAGCAGCCTCTGCAGGGCTGCTTTGGGTTTGGGGTGTTTTCTCCCTGAGCTGACAGTGAGAGGCCAAAGGCTGATGCTGGTGTTTCTCTTCTGCAGAGGGATGAGCACTGACTCTTTATCTGTATACTGTCCCACACTGAAGCTGCTCCAGTGTTCACTCATAAATGGGAATGCAGAGTGAAGGTCCCAGCTCAGGGTGGAGCCAAGGACAATCAACAGATGAGCTTTGTTCCTCGTCTCCTTCAGAGGAGGGTGTGTGGGATAACTGCAGAAATCAGTGGGAGAGGAAGAAGACACCTGGCAACCCCAAGCACAGAAACAGATCCTGTAGGGTGGGATCCTGTCCATGGCATTTTGCTCTAATTCCACAGAATCCCAGGTTTGGGCTGGAAGGGACATCAAAGCTCATCCACAGGCAGGGACCTTCCACTACCCCAGGCTGCTCCAGCCCCATCCAACCTGGCCTTGGGCACTTCCAGGGATGGGGCAGCCACAGCTTCCCTGGGCAGCAATTTGAAAATGGTGCTCTGGAATGGGTGAATAAATCAAACAGGCCAACTCACTTATAATAGTTTTGGCTTTTTTAAATTATGGATTTTAACCCTCGCTACTTTTGTCCCTGTTGTTTGTTTGTTTGTTCCCCTTTTTAGCTCCTCTGCCTCCCCCATCTCAGGTTCTGGCATTCAGAGACACCAAGACATCTGTTGTTCTGCAGTGGGACAAGCCCAAGGGTGGCCTGGAGCCCCTTGGCTATTACATCTACTGCCGGGAGACGGGCACGGAGGAATGGCAAACAGTCAACAACAAACCAGTGACATGCAACCAGTGAGTTCAGCTCTGCTCAGGGATCACAGGGGCCCAACCTGGATTCTTTTTCTGCATGGAGTCGTGTTTCAGATAAAAAAAGAACTTCCTTCAGTCCCCACACACAGGCTGGCAGGCACACCAGCAGCACCACGGCCTCTTGGAGGGTTCAGGGCTGCTCCAGGACTCGTTTCTACACCCAGAGCTGGCTGGGTGCTCTGCACAGAGCCTGAGGCACCAGCAGATCCACATTCCATGGGTTTGCCTGTGTTCCAGTAGAGTAACTCGGTGTCAATCACATGCAGAATTTACAGTCACTCTCCAGCTGAGGGGGGATCACATGTTAAGCAGCAAAAGTCCATTTAAAAAATCCTGTTTATCTCCCTGCCAATGGTGATTCCATCTGATCCATACCCAGTGCAACTTATCACATTTATTTCACATGACACATTGATTTGTAATGACAAATAATTATTTGCAAGGACAAAGCCTTATTAAAGTGTGTTGCTGCCTGTTTCAGCACTATTTACCTGTGCACAGGCAAACACAAACATTTTCATTTGCTCCCCCAGATTTACTGTTCCTGGGCTGCAGCCTGGGAAGGAATATGTGTTTTGTGTGAAATCTGTCAGTGAGGCAGGACTGAGTGAGAGCTCACCAGAAACAGATCCCATCGTTGTCAGGCCAGCAATTGGTGAGTAGTGACCAAAATTAAACCCCTCCAACCCCCATCTGCCAGGCACAGCCACCACTGAGAAACAAAACAAAAGGGAACTCATTTTCTTGTACCCTGCAGCTTCTGCCAGCAATTACATTTGCCAAGCGTGGACAGAGTTAATTAATTAGCATTTTGATCTTGCAGTTTGTTACATTTGTGGTGTTCATCTGGCTCTGGGTACAAGTGACCATTTTAAGTGCTCAGTTATGTGATGTGTGAAAATCAGCACTGGGAATTTCTCAGGGAAATTAGAAAATCCTACAAGCAGCCCACCCAGGCTGTAACCCTCTATGCTCCCATCTTTTCTGCCACACAAGCCTAAGGCACTCCTGAGGCACGTCCAAGGCTTTTGCTGAGATTCCCAGTGGGAACATGGACACTGTGCTGTCATTGCTGTTCTGTCTGTCCCCCTGTGCCCAGCCTGCCCCTCAGCCCCACGTGGCTTTGTGCTGCTGCACTGTGGCAAGGCTGAGATGACCATTGGCTGGAAAGCCCCGAAGCACAAAGGAGGAACAAAGATCCTGGGATATTTCCTGGACCAGCACGACCACTCTGAGCCAGACTGGCACGAAGTCAACACCCAGCCAATTCCTCGGCGAGTCTGCACGGTATCCATCCAGAGCACAGCTGGGAACAGCTGCACCCAGGGTTCAGCTGGGATTTTTCTGCTTCTCCAGTGCCCTGCTGGCCTGAACTAACCATGTCTGCCCTTCTGCCCCCCAGGTCAGCAGCCTGCAGGAGGGGCACCTGTACCAGTTCCGTGCCCGTGCCATGAACAGGGCTGGAGTTGGGCAAGTGTCTGAGCCCAGTGACTTGTTCAGATGTGAGGAATGGACAATGCCAGAGCCAGGTATCCCTCATGTAAAACCACCCAGGAAAATCAGCTGTATTTGTTATCTCCTCACCCTTCCAAGGGTGCCATAGAAATGGAGAGAAAAGCCCACAAATACTTCCAGGAGATGTTCTGATGCAGGGTGTTATTCCTGCATTCAGATAGAGCAGCCAGGTATTTTTAATAATATTGTTCCCACAGAATAAAGAATCAGGACCTAAACTCTAAATCCCTTTTTCTTTATGTCCTGGTTTGAAGGACAGGTGTTTGCTAATAAAGGCAGAAACTTTTTTTTTTAAATGGAGAATGTAAACTTCCTTCCTCCAAATTATTATAATTTTGAAATTAAGGGACTTTTAGGTAAAGATATGGGAATTAGGAATAACAGTTTTTTACTAGGAAAATTAAAATAGAAATGTAAAACAAAAAATAGAAACAGTATGACAAGGAACAATTCCAAAACACTGCCAGAGTCAGAATACAACCTGACACCCCATCAGTCAAGGTGTTGTAGCAGTTTGATTAAATGGTGGCTACAGTTTTTTTGCAGAGGCAGATGTGGTTTAATTGAAGTAGTAGTTTTGTAGAAGAGTGTAGTCTATATTTTTTGGAGGTTTAGGGATGATGTGGAAAAAGGGTTTGGGTTGTTTTTTTTTTTAATTTAATGGAAAGACAGTATTTTGCTCTTTAAAATTTTAGTGTTTTTATCTAGGTAGGAAAAGCTTGGCTCTGTTTTTTTTGGCTGGAGCATTTTTTAATGGGATGATGTAATTTTATTAGTTATACAGTGGGATTAAATATCTTATTAGCAGATTACATTTTTTTGGAAGGTGGATGGGTTGTGGAAAAGACAAAGATGATTGCCCAGCTGGTTTAAAGATGGCCCATTAGCAGGTAATATGTGCCAGGAGATCAGGGTCACTGCCCCAGCCTGGGTTAACAGATGGGGACAGAATCCACATTTCTGGCCACGTCCTGCACTGCATCCCAAGACACCTTGTCCCTCTGTTCCAGGCCCTCCCCACGACCTGAGGTGCTCTGAGGTGAGGGATTCCTCCCTGCAGCTGCACTGGGAAGCTCCACTCTACTCAGGGGCAGGACCAGTCACTGGGTACTTCATAGAGATGTGTGAAGAAGGCTCAGAGGACTGGAAACAAATAAACCAGCAGCCCACAGCCAGCACACACATGAAGGTCTGTATTATTTATATATGTATATATAAATATAGATTTTAAAATATATAAATGTATATATGCATATATAAATATATATATTTATGTATTAGTTATATATTAATTATATGTGTAATTCCTGCTAATTAAATTGTAACAATTTTAGCAAAAGTGTTGCTTTATATTGACAGAAAAATTGTATTCAATTGTTATCAAGGAAAGAAGGATAAAAGAGCTTTCTAAAATATTCTGTATTAATATAACAGTATGTAAGTGAGATTTTAGCTTGACTGATTTGGTGTGGTGTGAGAGGAATGGCCCTACTCATACCCCGTTTTGCTTTATTCAAACCAGACCTCAATTATACTAAATTACTCACTGCCAAATTTTGTATTCACTTCAATATATGTAACTCACATATTTTGATTGCATTCATTTATATACAATTGCTGTAATTAATAAATTGCTGCTAAATTTAAATTTTGTTGTTTAATTAATTAAACAAAATCAAACATATCCAAAAATCCATTTATACCAGTACCTGCTCTCAGTGCCCAAGTGCTGCTGCTCTTAGTCTGACATGAATTGCTGGCTGTGTTTCCTGCAGGTTTCAGACCTGGACCCAGGGAAATGTTACATTTTCCGAGCACGAGCACTGAACAAGGCTGGAGTTGGAGCCCCTTCACTCCCCTCGGACCCTGTGGTGCCTAAAACCAAACCTGGTATGACCAAAGCCATGAGACTGGGCCAGTCTGTAAATAAATGTATGATTTGGGTGAAAAACTGCTCTGTGAGACATCAGCTGCTTGTTTCACAGCAAGAAACACCCTCAGGAAAACAAAGATGGACAAATCAAACTGCCCAAATCACAGCTGTGCACTGTGTGGTTTGGTTTTGGGGCTGTTTTTTGGGTTAGATGTGCAGCAGCTCAGCCCTGATCTGCTTTGGTAAGGAGTGTTCTGTGGGTTTTTTGCTCGTACAGGCACAAATGAAATTGAACTCGGGGTGGATGAAGAGGGTTTCATTTATATGGCCTTTGAAGCTCCTGAAAAGAATGATGACTCTGAATTTATCTGGACAAAGGACTATGAGGGACCTCCAGATGCTGATCGAGTGAGGATTGAAGAGGAAGGCAGCAGGTGAGCATCTAAGGCACCCTGAGAACATGAACCATGGACTGGAGAGAAAAGGCCACATTAAACACCAAGGGGAAAGGTGAAGCCAGATGTTTCCCTCTCCTTTCCCTGATCCCCAGGATCTGTTCTGTGCACTCTGGGGAGCAGCTGCCATCATATTCCCAACAGCTTTACCTTGCTCCTCAGTGTCAGTTATAAATTCCAATGAGTTCTGTATTTCCTGTTCTGGGTGTATCAAATTCTGTTACAGGAGTTATCATTCCTGAGGAAAAAATAATTTTTGCTATTATTCTTTTTACTTCTAGATCAAAACTGATACTGAAGGAGCCCTCAGAAAAGGACCTGGGTGTGTATTCAGTGGAGGTCACAGATGTAGATGACATCTCTGCCAGCTGCACTTTAACAAAAGAAGGTAAAAACTGATACTTGTCAACAACCAAAAACTAATGTGCCCTCATTTCCTAATCTTAGATGTTTAGAGGAAAGTTCCTTGCAGGAGAATAGTGAGTGACTAATGTCACTTAATGGTATCACTAAAAAGATGTTTCCCATTCCTTGAAGGCTCAAGAGCAGTTTCTTTTACAGTCCCCTAAGGAAAGATTCCCTGCTCCTGCAAAGTCATTTTTCCACTGCAGTTCAGATTTCACATTTGGCTCTACTGTCTCAGTGGTTTAAAACTCCTTTAGCTCACTCCCTGAATTGATCCAACCAACATTTTATTCAGATACAACCAACAGTTACCTTCACCACCTTTTCTAGCCCTCCCCATTATTGAACATTTTAACTTCTCTTCGACAGAAATAAAATCCATCAACAAATTCAATTAAATTGATACAACTAATTTGTTTTAGCCTAGTGCTGACTTTTTTATCCTCTGCATTTCAGATCTGGAGAAGTTATTGAAACGCAGCCATGAAATCAGGAACCCATGTAAGTTGAAGCAGCAAAAAGCCACGAGCAGAAAGTCAGCCTTGAAAAAAAGGGAAGCCAGGGCCAGCCTTGGAAAGGGAAGCCAGCCCAGCCCTGGCTGAGCCAAACCTGTGCTGTGCCAGTGATTTCCCTGTGGTTTTCTCTGTCTGCCAGTGATCCAGCTGATATCTGGCTGGAACATCGATGTTCTGGAGAAAGGGGAAGTGAGGCTGTGGCTGCAGGTGGAGAAGCTGTCCCCAAATGCTGAGCTGCACCTGATCTTCAATGACAAGGAGCTCACCAGCACCCCTGTAGGTTTTATTCTGCTTTTATTCCTGGTTTACTTTCCCACTGCTGAATATGGCACATCCCCAGATTTCTACATTCCCATCAGATACTGATGGGGATTTGGAACTGAACAGGCAAATCTCATGAATTCTAAGAGCAGATGGAAGTGATTTGTTTCTCAGTCCAGAGCACTGGAAATAACCCTGCCTCGTGTGTTACAGCACCCCCCAATCTCCTCATACATCCACAAAAATGTTCAGGCCTCCTCCTTGTCCTCCCATATCAAATTAATATTAGAACATTTTAAAAATACTTGGAATGAGAGGAGCAGAGGGCAGAACAGATGAGAATGAAGCACAAATATAAATCATGGGCTGTCAGCTCAGTGCAGAGCAGCAATGCCCAGACAACAACCAGGACCCCCAGAACAAAGGCCAGGACCAGGCAGAGCAGCTTGGAGCTGTCAGTGCCCTGTTGGCGGGGGGTTAAATCAACATGTAAACAAGTTTATCCAAAGCTTTATCTCTTCTAAAATCTGTCTCCTCTCCACTGGAGAGCTGACACGGACCTGCACAATGAAAATCATTTGTCAGGCTTGTTGGAAGGACAATATTTGCTCAGAGCAAACAGGGCAGTGAGGCAGAATTATATTTGTGTTCAGCACCTGGCACTTTGGGGTGCAGGCACCTCAGCAAGAGGGGGAAATATTCCTCATCCTGGCCAAATATAAAATTACACATCACAGGTTATAACTAAATGCAACACTTCATTGCCACTAAAAATCCCAGATATTCTGGGTTCAGCTCTGTAATATCCATCCAGGAAGGATGTTTTGGGGTAGGTGGTTTTACAGAAGTTTTCTCTCTGCCTGGAAGCAATTCTACCATTCCCACACACAGAAATAACAGAAGAATCCCCAGCATGGCACAGCACAGTGCTCTGCCTTCCTTATCCTGTAAAATGAGGGGACTTTATGAGGATACAGGTACAAAATGAGTGAATATCTGCTGTACAAAATGCTGTGCCAGGATCTGACCTTGGAACATTTCTACTGTGGAAAAACTCTTCAGTTTATCCTATTTCCTTTGTTTTACCCAGACACACAAAATCAACTTTGTCAGAGAGAAAGGCCTTGTGGAACTGATAATCCAGGATTTCTGTGCTGATGACAAAGGGGTGTACACAGCCCAGCTCAAAGATGGGAAAGCCAAAAATCAATTCCCCCTTGTTCTCCTGGATGAATGTAAGTGGAAATTCGGGATCAAATTTAGACTGCCATGCTCAGTGGAAAGTTTGTGAGGCACTTAAGGCCCCAAAGTATTTCCAACAGTTCTAATGGCACACTGGGAATGGGGAGAGCAAATTTTAGCCCAGATTTAAAGTCCAGGAATCATTTAAGAAATGATCTGAATCTCTCTTTACCATAAATTAAAGCTTTTGGTCTTATAAATAGGTGATTGATGATAAAAGCAGTCTGCTGAAGTGGAATGCTTAGTTCTTTCTTCCAAATGTTTTACATATTAGCTTGCAGTGGTGAACTGTGCCTTGGCACAGAATGGAGTGTGTGCAGTCATTTATCTCAGGGCAGGATCAAGCTGGAAATTCAGTGTATTTAAGCAGCTGGTTCACTGCACTGAATGCAATAAAGTGTCAACTGCACTCCAGGACAAGGCACAAAAGCTCACACAGCTCATGCAGTACAGAGAGCCTCCTAAAATTAATTAAAAATAGAAAGGAACAAGATTCTCATTCAAATCCTTCCCCAACGAGTGCCTATCTCTGGTTTCAAATGACTTTCCAAAGTTTTCTAAGTTTTTGACTGGAAAATGTCTCTGAAATGTCAAATCTCCCTGACTCCCTGGAGAGACCCAGGCACTTTTCCAGAGGGATTCAGCACTTGCTGGGCTCAGGAGAGAAAATTAATTTGATGAGCTGTGCTCTAGAAGTGCCCATTTCACTGACAATGTAAAGGACAGATACTAAAGTTCGATGTGGTTGTGCTCTCTGCCTTCTTCAGTGTTTCTTACTTTTCAAATATTTTAATTTCAGGTTTTCTAGCCTACCTTTTTATATGGTGAAATCTTGTATTTAATTTGCTAAGTGCTCAATGGTCAAGTCTTCAGTGGCTCTTTTGTTTTAATGAAAATAAATGCTGGGCTCTCAGCACAGCTCTAATGCTAACACCTTTTGTACAGGAAATATCCAATAATGGGGGTTGTTGACTTTGTCCTTTGCTGTTCCACAGCTTTTGATAAAGTGGCAGAAGAAGCTGAAGCAAAAAGGAGACAATGGAAGAAAAAGCAGGGTAAGATCAGGCAAAGGTTAAAGACTTGTCAGAACGAGGCGAGGATGGCAAAACCCAAGTGAATTTATTTCACTTCATCATCTTTTTAAGCTGATTAAGACTCTAAGATAAAACTCCTTGTTTTCAGATACTTTGCCCTGCCCTTAAAAATCAAAATAATGAACTAATTTTAGCTGAGCTAGGGAGATTTATCAGTGGAGATGTTCTGCATCATTGCTCTGGACACCTTCAAACTCTGAAAATTGTCCAACCATTACACACATTCTGTAATTAAGACTCACTGCATTTCCTTGTAAAAAACAGGATTTCTAGCTGAGTTTGTAAAGACCCATGCATTCCACTTTAACCTCTCACCTTATGTTGGTGAGAAAAGAATTTTATAAATCAAGTTCATTGGAAAAATACAATTGGAAAGGTGATTCCCTGCTAGTGAGGATGAAAATATTCCCTTCATAGCAGCTGTGACCCCACATTATAAATCCAGTCTCCTTCTCTTCCTCAGGGTTGCTCAGTACAGGATGAAAGGATCCAAATTTATTTATTTCAGTTTCCCCTCCTGTACCCTGTGGAAGTTGGGAATTCCCAGCTGCACTGCGGGAACCCAGCACTAGATGGAAGCATTCCCGCAGGAACCAGCAAAGGCACCACGAGAAACTTTTTTCTTTTTCTTTTCTTTTTTTTTTTTTTTTTTTTCTTTTCATTTTTTCTTTTTTTCTTTTTCCTCTCCTCTCCTCTCCCAGGTCCACATTTCATAGAGAACCTGACCTGGAAAGTTTTGGAGAGCTGTGAAGTGCTCCTGACCTGCAAGGTAACAGAATTCCTGAATTCCTTCAGCATTCCATTTCAGGTGTAATTTTCACAGGATATGAGCAGTGCTCCTGCCAATGCTTTGCTGCAGACCACTGACAGTAAGGAGATGGTTTATTTTGGGCAGAAATTTTAACAAAGAAGGGAAATTCTCAGATGCTGGAGTAATGTAAGTGATGATTCATATTAGGATGTCCAAGAATTAAGAAATTAAATGTATTTTGATTCTAAATGTTGACTTCAAACAGGCAACAAACCTGAGGAAGGACACCAACTTCCAGTGGTTCTTCAATCACAAGGCACGAGCTGGGGGAGTGTTTGATCCACAGACTGGGAAGGGAACTCTGCAGATCTCAAAGGTGAAACACCAAACAGCTCAGAGGCTCACAGGAAAATGGCAAAAAATATGGGCTGATCTTATTCATATTCCATGTGGGTTTTGGGTAGTGAAAGAAACACTGAGAAAGGCAAAATAGAAAAAACTTTTAATGTTGCAGTTAAGTTCTGAATCTGAATTCTAGTGGAATTCATGGCAGGGGGTTGGAACTAAACAATCCTTAAGGTCCCTTCCAACCCAAACCAGGCTGTCACTCTAAAATCCTAATAAGAAATAAGATGTTTTTAACAGTGGGTGGCTGTTGGAAGTTTAATATCCTGAGAGGCTGAAAAGAACCAAAGGGATTTTCAGGTTTCACACAGGGACTGGGGGAAAAGCTGAGCTACTGAGCCCCAAACCAACAGGTTCTGAACCAGACCCCCCATCCTTTCACAGGAATTTTTAGGGCAAATTAACACTTTTTTCCACCTCATTTTTGCTCAGTTCAACCAAATTCATTGGGAAGAAAAAAAAAATCTCAGCTTTTTCCCCTTTTCCAAATCCTGCCCTGTTTCAGTGATATGGGAAATTTCCTTGGGAGGAGTGTGGTTTGTTTTGGGGCTTGTTTGGGTTATTTTAATCAATTTTACACGTGCACACACGTGTTTGGTAGGTAACCAAAGCAGATGAGGGCCTGTACAAAGCAGTTGTTTCAGATAACAGAGGAGAGGACTCCACCCAGCTGGACCTCACAAAAGGAGGTAAGAGAACCTCGGATCACACAGTCAGACACACTCACAGCCCTGCCCTGAGCTCATTTTGGATTTCAAACCAAATATCCTCACTTTCTATGAAACCTACATGTCCCACGTGCTTTTATAGGAGTTAAACCCCCATTAAAAAGTTACTGGACAAAGTTAAAGAGTTTCCTGCTCTACATGTTAATGTCATTTCCACCTGAGGTCATTTCTCAAGCCACGACTGCATTAGAAATTCTGTCAAGCCCCACAGATAAAAGCTCAGGAATGTTTCACTCACTTCAACCCAGAATCAATCAGAAGGTTCTGCTGCCCAAGATTAAATCCTGCCCTGACATCTGGAATCCATCATTTAAACCTGCTACATAAATCTCCTGTCTGGGCTGAGTGTGAAGGAAGATAGGAGCATCTAAATTTAGTAAGAAATGCCCAGCATCTGAAAACAAACGAATCAGAGGCAAAAGCTCCATTCCCAGGGAGCTTTGGCACAGAAAGCAAATAACCCATGGATATAAAACATCCTAACCACAGTGAATGAATTGGCAGTTTGGATGAGATTTGCTGTAATTGTATTTACAGACATTTAAATGTTTGTCTTTCAGCCTTTGAGGAGCTTCTGAAGGAGCTGTGCAGGATCAGTGGTATGTCAGCTCAGCCCTTCAGCAGGGGGGAGAGGGGGTGGCACAGGCCCAGCTCCAGAGCTGTCCCTGCTCCTCTGGTGGGATTTGGGGGTGGGACAGTAAATCTGTGCATTCCTGCTCCATTTCAACCTTCCTGTTCCACCACCAGCTCTTTCTGCCACACCTCTGAAAATCCAGCCCACTGAGGAAGGCATCAAAATCTACACACATGTCAAGTACTACACAGACTACATGAAAACCACCTGGTATCACAAGTAAGTCCCCCCAAAAATATTTGCAAAGCTTCTGGGACACAGTTGCTTAGAACTGTTTATCCAAAATTAAACATTTAGGCCTGAGCTCATAAATTTTTCAGGCAGCTGTGGATTTGTCTGAGTAAGGGCTGAAATTCACTCTCATCATGGAACATGTCTGGGAATTCCAGAATGAAAAGTCATGTTATTTTTATCGTAGCACTGCAGAAATATTTATAAGTGATCATCTTTACCAGAATAATAATGATGCTGCACTTCACTTATGACACTTCTCAGTTACAGCCTCCTTGGTTACAGACAGAATTTTTTCCAACACTTTATTTTCACTACTTCATGTTTTCCTAAACCACTCTCTTCCCCCACTCTGAGTAAAAAATATTCCCAAAATTGCAAAATTCTTCCCAAACACTGACTAATTTAGCCTCATCATGTCTTCCTAAGTAGAGAGCTGATGTTTTATTAGATACCACCTACACATGTAGATAAGGAGGCGAATTTTTAATAACATTCAAGGGCTAAATACTTAAAAATGTTCAACATCTAAATGGGATTCAATCCCTTAAATAAGAACTAAGAGGTCTTTTGTAGAGTTTGTGAAGCTTTGGCAAACTGCCTAAAAGTGCAGCCCCATGGGATTTCCTCTCTCCATGAAATGAATCCTGACTCCCACACTTCCAACCACTACAGGTGTAGAAAAAAAATGAAGGTTGTGATTTCTCCAGCTCTCCTAAATGTGACTGAAATGACATCACTTGTTTACTCAGGGAGAAACAACTGGAAAGCCGTGACAGGATGAGAGCTGGGAGCACCATGAATCAGATCTGGCTGCACATCCTGGAGCCCAGGGAGGCTGATAAGGGCAAATACACCCTGGAGTTATTCGATGGGAACAGCTCCCACAAACTGTCAACAGACCTGGCTGGGCAAGGTGAGCTGAGGCACAGCTGAGCTGCTTTCCAGGAGCCCTTCAAACCCTGGGCAGGGATTCCCCTGCCCCCTACTGCAGCTGGAGCTGATTTCCATTTGGATTTGGGGTAAGGAGGACAGGGAAGAGCCCAGAGCAGCACCAGGAGAGGGGAGTGGGCAGGAGAAGGGATTGGAGCCTTTAGGGAGCCTTGGCACTGCTGGGCAAAGGATGAAAAAGGGCAGCTGCTCCTGGGATGTGTCCAATTCCTCCACTGGACAACAGAGCTCACAGGTGGCATCTTGGGAAAGAAGAGTTCAGTTTTACAAAGGCTTTTCCAAACTGTTGTTCTGAATTTCTCTTTGGAAAGAGAGAACTCTGTCCCACTTATTTCAGCAATACACAAACAGAGCTGTGTTTCCTTAAGGCAGGGACAGATACTATCTAGAGGATAATGACATTTATCTATGTAATCCCAGCACTGATAACAACAACGTGATGCTAAATCTCCTGAGTCAAATGACACAAAAGGCAACTCTCCCTAAAACCTCTCATTCTTGCAGTTTTTGAAGATGCCCTGGCTGAGCACAGGAGGCTAAAGTAAGTTCCTGCCTAAATATTTTCACAGCTAAATCTATTTTGAGTCTCACACTCTAAATTGTTAATAAAATGGCTGAGAAATAAAACCAATCATGTTCTCTCCCTTTCAGGGAAGCAGCAATAGCAGAGAAGCGTAAGTAAATGAATCTCTTCCCTTGAGTGAAACAAAGCCAAGTTTGCTGATAAGAAAATCTAAAAGGTTGTGTTTGTCATTCCCAGGTCGTGCCAGAGTCGTTCAAGGTCTGCCAGATGTTGCCACCATCATGGAGGACAAGGTAATGTTGAGTAACTCTATTAACTGGTGCCTGCACAGGCACAGGAGGATCACTGATGGGGAGGAAGGATCCTTGTTTTCCCTTTCCAGCTTTCCTGAGCTGCTGCACTTGCCAGAGTGGGAAGTGGTGCCCCCTGGCTCATCTTCACAGCCAGACCCTTTCTGCTGTCCTCCCATTGCACAGGATTGGACTTTCAAGTGCTGGGCCTGATTTTCCCCTCAGAGCAAGTCCGTGCTTTCATTTCTGAGTCACATTCCCCTTTACACAGGCAGCACAAAAACCCTGCAAAGTAACTGCAAACTCCCCACGTGCCTGTTCAAGTGCCAGTTTACAGCATAGGCAGCTATAAAAAGACAGTAAAACAAACAGGAGTCAGGGCCAGTGAATTCAGGCACGGTAATCCTGATTGTACTGGGAGATATCAGGAAGAGGAATATCAGATATCAGTGTTGGAATGTCACCTAATGAAAATATGAGAACTGATTTTTATTGTTCTTAATTTAAAAGATGTGTGGATGTGGCATCTGGGGACATGGTTCAGTGGGGCCTTGGAAGGGCTGGGTTAAGAGCTGGACTCGATTTTAAAGGTTTTTGTGGTTCTGTGAACTGAATTTCCCTGCACATTCACAGCTCCTAATCCATTGCTGTTCTCTGTTTCACAACAGACCCTGTGCTTAACTTGTTGTGTGTCTGGAGACCCCTACCCAGAGATCAGCTGGTTCAAAAACGACAAGGTCATCGTGTTCAAGGACAGATACAAGATGGATGTGAAGGGGCCAATGGTCACAATCACCATAGAGAAGGTCTGCAATGAAGACACAGGAAAATACAGCATCTATGTCAAGAATAAATATGGGTCTGAAACAGGGCAGGTCACTATCAGTGTCTATAAACACGGGGACATCCCAATAGCAACAGAGCAGGAAATCCCAGCTGGGATTACCACAAAAAAGCCTAAATGAATTCATTGTCTCCTTCTATTCAAAAGGAATTTAACTCCTTCAGATGTTGTTTGGTGTCTCTGCCCTAAAATTCAGGCTTGTGTTTCTATGTTTATTTTAGCAATATTTCAGTATTTTGGCATTGTTAGAGAACAGTTCTTGTGTGTGTGCCCACACGTGTGTACACTGCATGTTCACCTTCCAGAGACACTGACTGGTGAATCTGTGTGGGAAACACCAGAGGATTCACACATGAGGCTTTCAGTTGTATTAAATTACTATTTGTAACAGATTTTCTTGTACTCTGTGTGTGTGTGATTAAACTCAAACCCTTGGTGACATCTCAGCACTGCTTTGAGTATATCCATGGTGAAATCACTCCAGCTGTGGGTGTATGGGAAGTCAGGACATGCTCCACACATAAAAATGGCCCTGCAAATCAGGAATTCTCACAGGTAAATGTAATTACAAATCTGGCTCTTTCTGTGTGAATCTTCTTTAAAATTACCTACTATAAAAAGGGTTGTGAATTGGTAATAAAAAGCTGAGCACTGGGTTTCTATTTAAATAGAATGAAAAGTTACCTTGGAAAGGTCACCCACCCCTGGGATACAAGCTCTGTTTGAATTAAGCAATCTAATTGCAAGACACATAATCTAATGAAAGTCTTCCAAAATCAACAGTCAGGCTTGCACAGACAGCAAGGAACAGCACTTAAGGGCTGGAATGAGTGAGGAATTCCTTGTGCAGCTGGTGAGAAGAAAAAATAACTCATCCTATTTGCTTCCTGCCCTCACTCTCCAAGCAATGTTCCATGTTTTATCTTTCATCTTCTATTAAAACAAAAAGTAAAAAGAAACTGATTTTAATTCAATTCAGAGTTAGATGCACATCACTGACATCTGCTGGATAAAGTCATCACATGATTTTCCCTGTCTTCAATGGGAGGACACAAGCAATGTGAGGCCCACAATTTTGAAAGAAATAGAATGAATTTATTCATTCTTTATGCACCATTTAAGGTTCAAGTGCCCACAGCAGAGAATATTGTGACAATTAGGAAGTTCCTGCTGTACCACACCAATTACCTTGATCTACTGTAACTTTATCTGAAGAATTCTACTCAAGACACAGAAAAAGTGCTAAACACAGAAGTTGTACCAAAAAGCAAACAAATGAAGCTGCACTGCAACACTTTCCAACAACGATGGGCAATACCCCACAACAAACACAACACCCTCAAGTCAAGGTAAGAGCAGCCTGAACCAGAGGTTATGTTCATCAAGAACAAATAATTGATTAATAATTGCTCTTTCCCAGTTAATAATTAGCTCTCTGACAATATTGGGCTGGCCCTTCTCCTTCCATAAAGAGCATCCCAGTGAGCAGGGAGAGCCCTCGCTGTCACCATGGCTTTCACTGGCACCTGGCAGATCCACACTCAGGAGAACCTCGAGCCCTTCCTCAAGGCTCTGGGTAAGTGGCTGCTTCCTCCTCAAATCATTGCCACCACACCTTTTATTGCTGCATTTCCATGGGATTTTTCCTTTTCCTTCTATGACAAACTCCCCCTGCTTGGTTAAGTCTGTTTGATCTCATTTGGATGTGAATAGATCTGAAAGTTGTGTAAATGGATGGAGGAAGGTTACAGATAACCCCAAACCCCTGTTTTAATGTCAGATTTCCTCAAGAAAGAACAGCTGCAACACAACCGAAATTGTGTTGATTGAATTGTAATTTTATAAACAAATATAACTCAAAACAAGCTGTCAATGACTTATTCAGCTTCATAATTACTGGTACAGAAGCCCTTTGTGCAGCACAAATGCTCATCAGGAATCTGTGAATAATTCACACGTGTGATGAGTGGACAGTAACCTGTCAGTGATTTTCACCTGTGATAAATGTCAGTAATCACCAATCTTTTATCAATTATCACACAGTGATCATCAGGTGTGAGGATTAGGAGGTGCCACATCAATAAATAGGCACTTACCTTTGTCAACAAAACATTTCCAGTGGGGTTTTTAAGAGTAAACAGGAGATATTCAGGAGAGTAACATGCAGTCAGCCTGGTCTGACAGTGTGACAGAACCAATCCCTCTCCTGGTGACAACGACACCTTCAAATCATGCCAGGGACACCCCAAAAAGGGAGTCTGAGGTACTCCCACTGTTGCAGCTCTGACTGGACAGATAACCCCCCACCACTCCCATCTCCTTGAGAAAATAAAATAATGCACGTGTGGTTTTTTCATGGACAATCATCAGCCCATGGCCAGCCCTTAGGAAAATAAATTATTCATAATCTGACACATCAGCAAATATAACATCAAAAAATAACCAGACTAGAAGGAATGGAGCAAAAAGCTCACAGAGAAGAGAGGAATCCAAAACAAGATTTGTCTTTTAACTTGAATATCACCTTCCAGTATTGGTTTGGATCTTTTGTGCCTTTGTTGGAGAAAAGAATTTGCTATTTCCCTAACAAAAAGTCCTGTTTTGGCTGGTTTTGCAGGGTTGCCAGATGACACTATCAAAATGGCCAAAGATATTAAGCCTGTTATTGAAATACAGCAAAAAGGCAATGACTTTGTTGTGACATCCAAAACACCCCACAAATCTGTAACCAACTCGTTTACACTTGGCAAAGAGGCTGACATCACCACCATGGACGGCAGGAAGCTGAAGGTAAAGCATTCCAAGCATGGGATATCTCTTTATTTATCCCTAAACCTGCATTTCTGTGTGAGTGGAATTTGTTTGGGCCATTTCCATTTGCAAACATTTCTATCACTTCAACAAACAGAAATGTTCCTAAAACTCCTATTCAAATTAGCAGCTGTCATTATGAAACATCAGTGTGATTTATTCCCTATTTAATTAGTCCTCTAGTTACTTCAATTGAACTCCAAAATATAATTCTTTTAAAATATTTTTAAATGTTCCAACAGTGCACTGTGAACTTGGTCAATGGGAAGCTGGTGTGCAAATCAGATAAATTCTCTCACGAGCAGGAAGTGAAAGGAAATGAAATGGTGGAGGTAAGTGCTAGAAAATAAGAGCATTTGCAGAAAAATGCTGAAGGAAAAAAGTTGATTAGTTCATAGTGTCAGCAGAGTGTCCCTGTGGATACAGACTGCTCCAAGGAGCACAACCAACTCCAGCTTTTCCTCCATGCAAATGTTGTACATGTATTTACAGACAGGTACTGTGACTGTACTTTCCTGTGGACTAGGATGGATTTAATGAATTACAGACACTTGTGCCACTCAGCTGTAAATAGATTTCCTGAAGTTTGAATGTGTATTTGTCTCCCACAGACTATAACATATGGTGGAGTAACACTTGTCAGAAAAGGCAAGAAAGTCTGAAGACAGATCCCCTCCTGTGTGACACCCTCACCTACCTGAAATAAAGTGCACTTTCCACAAGGTGTGATCTTTGTTTTATCTCAGCAAGCAGTACAGGAAATAATGATAATTCCTGCCCTCCTTTCACACAGCACTTCCCTTGTTACAGGACTGAGTTTTCCTCTCTGTCCTCAGAGTGACACAAATTTGCCTCCCAGGCAACCCAACCTGGACATAAATCACATTGTTCCAGCTCCCCACAATAATCCTTGGGAGCAGCCAAAAACTACAGAAATGCTTCATGATTCCTTACACACAGACTGAACACACTCAGCTTTAGTTCCTGTGTCTAATAAAGTTTAGTGTTTAACCAAACCCCATTCCCTACGACCTGGCCAACAGAACAATCAGGCATTTGTTGAGCTGATCTGTACCACATGTCCCAAGAATAGAAACAGCAATATTTTAAAAGCTGTGAACCACTCACAAATCATTAACAATAGGGATGGCTGTTCTCAAACTGAATTACACAAAACTACAATTAAGAGGCACTACAAGAGCAATGAGAATTAAACATTTCTTCCAATTTGCAATGAACTCCCAGTATCTTGTCATGATCCAAGTTTGTGAAGCTCAAGTACACCAGACTTTGCTCAGACCCTGTGTCTGTGTTAAATAAAACACACAAGAGCTGTGCCTAGAACCATTCCTCTGCTGATTAGATCCTACTATTATATCAGCAGCCCCATTTCATAATTCAAGTCACTGCAGATTTGTTAGAATGGGTTTTGGGTGTAACACCTCCATGAAGAAAGTTGCTGGACTGATAATGGCAGTTGGAGGTTTTATCCCAGTGAAGAGTGCAGAGTTTACAGCTCCCATGCTACAGGAGCAGTGTGTGAGGGGGAGGTTGTGTTTTAGTTAATAACACAACGTGATACAGGCAATTTGGGAAGTGTATTCTTATTGTGGGGTAAGGCTGCTCTCAGGGGGAGTTTCACTGGCATAAAGGATCTTTGTGCTCATTTTGCTTCCCAGGCAGCTCTAATGCCAAGCACACTGCTGCAGCCAGAATGAAATTCCATGTGAGTTACACAGAAATAAGATCAACAGCACAGAAATCGGGGCTGGAAAAACTCAGGGAGGAGGAGGAGCACTGGTGCTGCAAAAAGCCACCCAAGAAAGAACTCAGCACTTCTGTCTGGGAGCTGCTGCAAACACACCTTGAAACCAAACACAGCGTGTGGTTTCCCAGCAGGAAATTCACAGAATCCTGCAGCTCTGCAATGATCTAATGCTGTACCTGCAAACTGGTGGATGGAACATGCAAAAAACTTCAGGTTTATTTCTAAACCAAGGCAGAGATCATTCATTACTCATCTAAAACCTGTTACAAAATTATTGCTATAGAGATGACACACTAAAAGCACAGGAACCTTATTTAGAACTTGAACTAAGTCATTCTTAATGGCTAAAATTCTAAAAAATTTAAAAGAATACCTCATCTGGCTGTCTTCACAATTGCAAGGGATTTTGGTGCCAATCTTTCCCATCCTTCTGGCAATGTCCTTCTGCCACAGAGCAGCCCAGGTTTAGGTGGAATATTCAGTGCAGGTCCTTATGTGAAGCAGTCAAAACCTGAAGGATTTTGACCAAACTGAGATCTCCATGTGTGTGTGTCCTATGGCCAAAGGAATGAGCACTCCCAGATGGCCCAACAGGCTGGGATCATAGCTCTGGGTTCACTATTCCACAAAAACAAGTGAATTTTTCTGTGGAGGACTCCACTGGAGTATTTATAATCAAACTTGGATCTTGTTCAAAGTTTTGATTCTCAATCTGACAAGCTCTGACAATCCTGGCAGATCTGTCCATCACCAAAGTCCACTCTGGTAAATTCATTGTTTCAAGAATGTCCATAAAAAACATTTTTTTTTCTTTCCTGCTTTGAGCCAAGCACTCCCAACACAATTCCAGTCTCTAATGTGGGTTCTTGGCTTGTTTTTTATGTTCTTTTAATGGTTTGTGTGAGCAGATCTGTGTTTATATTGCACAAGGTAACAACTCGACCTGCTGCTTGCATATAGAAAAATGTTAACTGTAAATATTAATTGCAAAAAACATGGTCAGAGATCCCCATCCCTTCTCTGTTGAGTCTGCACACAGATCCTGAACATACAACCACATAAATTCCCTTTTTTTTTGAAGTGTAAATGGCTGCACATCCCCTGTGTTTGTGACTGAACTTCATCTGCCATTCAAACTCGAATCATCTGTCACTCAAAATCTGTAAAAATGAGGCACTTCTTAGTGTGAGATTGTCAAGATATGAACAGCAATGTCCTCCCACCAGTTTTCATTCATGAATATTAAAAATAAAAATGAAAATGCACTGCTGGCAGACACCAGGGCTGCATCAGCTCAAAGTCTTTCTGTCCCTGCAGGAGTTTGCTGAAAATCCTTCGTATGAAAATGAAGACACTTTTCACTGGATTTCACTTTTAACTAAATCCTGTGACTGTTGGGTCACAGATGTGCCTTTTATCCACCTTGATGTGAGTCACACATAAGCATGGTAAGAAATAATTTCTCCACCCACCAACTGCATTGTTTTCATCACACAAACGGCTTTAATGGGAAGGGCAGGTCCTGTGCAAACAGTGTGATGAAAACTCCCGGGGCTCTGCAGGGCTCTGGGTAACGGTGCTCTCCACAAAAATTGGATTAATTAATCTGTGTGCAACAATAGTTACACCCTCCAGAGAGACACTGGTCATTTATTTCAGAGTTGCACAGTTGGGGGCTCTGTAGGATTCCACACATCGAGCACACCAACGATCAGAATTTATTACTATTTAAACATTTTAAGCAAACAAAAGGAATTCATGTTCCTTGGCTACAAGTCACAGAGTTCTGAATTAGTATTCTATCCTCTGCTGGTTAATTATTCTGTTGTTTGTCATGCTAATCAGTCTCATTCTCTGTCTTTCTGTCCTTTTGGGTCAGTGGTCTGTGGGTTGGTGGTCACGACCTGCCCCTGCAGATGTAAAATGTAAAATTACATTTTACCCAGTTGGATATCATTTCAGCACAGTTGCTGAGCTGGGTTTATTAGTTTCTGTCTTATCTTGGGAGTTCTTGCCAGATGGCCCATAAATTCTGCATTCCTTGTGTCCTCTATCAGCGGGCATCCTTTTTTCTCAAACTTTACTAATCTCCCCTAGGTCTGAGATCATCGAGGCATGTCCAACCCTAAACCTTAACAAGGCAGTTCTACCAATTTCTTTTTGTAACACAGGGACATCCCTCAGAGCTTGTTGGCTGCTGTTTCATGGGTTACATCTCCCTTCTTGTTGATAAGGCTTGAAAGCTGAAAAACATCAGTCATCAAAGAACGTATTTTCTTAACAGAACTCTTATGTACTCCACATTTTGCAACAACAAGGCCACAGAACAGCGATTCCTTTGATGTCTTAAGTTTTAGCTTTGGTATTTTTCAGATTCTGTGCTGCCCTGGTGTGTAGCTGTGGGTTTCATATTGTTAGTTAAGTTCTCCTCACAGTTTAGTCAGACAAAACAATCCTTTTCCAGCTTGAGACAAGGGACAACCATTACAAGCGTGAGGCCCAAAAAAGCACAAAAAACGGGGAACTGAAGAGAGCAAGCCAGGAGGATTGGGACTTCATAACCTGAAGCTGCAATTGAACAATTAACCCAAATACGTAAATGAACTGAAACTTGCAAAAGTTTGAAAACTCATGACTGAGATCCATCTTGGATCCATCCTGAGTGTAGCCCTGGCCAGGCTCTTGTACTGCCCAAGGTGTATCCTTTTAAGGCCTTTTAATAAACACCTACTTTATTCTTTTAGCTCTGTCTAGTCTCTGTTCTCAAGGCATCACCCTGAGCCTCAGGAAGGGCGTTATAGCCCGAGGCCGTGGCAGGTGGCGGTGCAGGAGGGCACAGCAGGGAGCCGCGGCGCTCTGAGGCGGCCGCACAAAGCGGGATCGCGCCCTCCCCTCACGCCGAGAGCGCCGCCGCCATCTTGCCCCGCGCGCGCTCCCCCTTCCCGCTCTTTCGGCGGGAAAAGCGAGCGCGGGGGGGGGGGGGGCGGGAGAGGGAGGGGGAGCAGCGCGCATGCGCCGCGCGCGCCGAAGGGCCCGCGAGCTCCCGCGCGCGGCCGGGGCGCATGCGCGCTGCCCAAGCGGGGCTGGATTTTGGCGCCGCGCTTGGCTCTCGCCGGAAGCCCCCCCGCGAAGTCTCGCGAGAGGCGGCGCGCGGGCGGGCGGTGCAGCTCCCCCGGGGTCGCCTCAGCCGCTCCCGCCGCGCTCGCTCCTTCCCTCCCTCCTTCCTTCCCTCCTCTCCTTCCTTCCAGTCTTTCCCAAGCGCCGCCGACATGTCCCGCTACCTGCGGCCCCCCAACACGTCGCTCTTCGTGCGGAACGTGGCCGACGACACCCGGTGAGTGGGGGCGGAGCGGGGGCTCGCACAGGCTTTGGCGGGCTCGCTAGGCCGCGGCCGCGGGGGTCCCCGCAGCCGGGGGAGGGGAGGGGGCGAGCCCGACCCGCTCTGTCCTCCCTTCTCCCTTCTCCCTGCCCTGCCTCCCATTTTCCTCGCCGTGCTGCTCCTTCCCCGCCTCTCCACGCGGATCCGTTTCCAAACAGCGTCCAGAAAGAACAAAGCTGGGCCGCAACAAAGTGAAACTCCCGCGGCCGCCTTTGAGTGCGGCCAGCGGGACGTGCCGCCGGGAACAGCCGCTGCCGTTTGGGATGCTCCTCTGGAAATGCTGCTAGATGGGAGAAAATAGAGCATTTATGCCCAGAATTGCTGGCGTAGCCGGTGCCGTTAGTGTGGGAGCCGGTTCAGGTGGAGTGTTCTGCGCTCCTTGCTGTGTCCCGGGGCTCTCAGGACGCAGGGGAGCAATGCTTGATCTCCGTTCTAGCCGCCTTTCTCCCAGGGAATTCAAACCACAAAACCACCATTGCACAGGTTCTTACTTATTCCTTACATGCTTTTAGTGAACTGCTGGTTTTCCTCATTTCGCTTTGGTGGTTTAATGACACAAAACGCCTTTGGTGTTTGTTATCAGCTGAGGAACATTTACGGAGCGTTGTTGGCACAGAATGCATTTGTCGGAGCATTCCCGTGCTGTTATTTGTGTTTAAAATTTGTGTGGAGATCCCTGAAAGGTCTAATCCTATAAAATAGGAGTTTTCCAACTCTGCTTGGGCAACCTGGGCCAAAGTTCTTCGGCACTATGGAATGAAATTAATTGAGAACATTGTGATGAAAAAAATTCACATTAAACTTTGACGGGGTTTTCCCATTAATTTATTCTTTTTTCCAATAGTTTATTTTACTTTAAGAATAGCTGAGGATGATTACTTCCAAATTCTTTACAATAATGTGCATCCTGTTGAGGATTCACCTTAAGCACAGAGTTCTTGGAGGTGGTTTCATTGTGGCATCTTCACACTGGTGACAGTTCCCCTCTGCCAGCACTGACTGTGGAGATTTGTTTCCCAACTCATGCAAGAGAAATGTAAAAATACTAAAAACCAGTAGTAACTCCCCCATACCACCTAAATATGGTATTACATCAATCTTCTCGTGCAGGGTTTTGTCCTCAAATGTCACAAAATTCAGTGTGGGGAGGTGATGTGAATGAGAAACCTCTGCTGAGGAGAGAGGTTCCAGCAGTAGATGCAGCTGAACAGTTTTGTCTCAGCTCTCTAAAGCCAGCTCTTTGAAAAAAACTATCCTGAGGGCATGGGTGGCTGCTCACTGAGATCTGTTCTATTTGATGTGGTTGTGAGTATTGATCATCCTATGGAAACGAGTTTGGGTGCCTGGTCTGTTCTCATAATGTTTATTTGGATCTCATAATTGATGTTTGTGTGTTGCAAAATCACTTGAATAATAACAACAATAATTTAACAATCCTTTCCTTCACTTTCTGCCAGCCTTGGCTGCACTGAATGAACTGATGTGCATCACTTCTCAGTTTACATTTTTACTTTAGGGTTGTGCTGAAGGTTTCAAACTGCCTTGAGCATCCTGAGACTTGAGTGTTTTGTGTGCTGCCCAAACACTTTTCCCCCCCAAAAAAATATTTCACTACTTTAATCCTCCACCAAACACTCCCACAAACCAGGGCTGGTGATATGAATTGCAGATTTTTGTTGGTTTGATTTTGTTTGGTGGGTGTTTTGCAGCCCCTTGAGCAGTGCCAAAGCCATATCAGGTGTTTGTGGTGTTGCAGGTCCGAGGATTTGCGCCGTGAGTTTGGTCGTTACGGGCCTATAGTTGATGTTTACGTTCCACTTGACTTCTACACTCGTCGTCCCAGAGGATTTGCCTATGTTCAATATCCTTTCTTCAGATGGCTCATTAGTGAGGGGTGTTGAAGTTTGAAATTCAAGTTTGTGTAAGAGGTAACCAATCTAAATGAAAAAGCAGTTTACTTTTGTGTTGTATCTAATAAGTGTCTTCCTTATGTCGTGGTGTTTCGTTATTTTTGAAGATTAACTTCTCTCAATTGTTCTTTGCCTTTTTTTGCAAAACTTAAGTCCAGTAATATAAAAGCTTGCTTCTGTCACTGAAATTAATAATTTATGATTTAAATGAAAATTTATCACTGACTCAAAATTGTCTAGCACGTTTTTATTATCACTGGTGTGTAAGTAAAGTTGTGCTTAGCAAAATGTGGCTGCTATTCATTGTTAATTTAACAAATGGAAACTGGAATCACTTGATCAAAATCAGATTGTGTAAAAAATGAGGTGAACTTCTTTCTTTAATATTGTCCCCTAATTTGCTGTCCTCTGTTGTTGCCTCAGAATGTAAAGCTGTACAGTATTGGCGACCCCAAAGAGAAAGCATGAAAGAACCTTTAGAGTAGAGTTCAACAATTAAGGCAAGTAGACAAGCCAAAGACCTCTTAAGGATCAGGCTTGAAGAGAAGGGAGAGTTTGGGAAAAGAAAAAATAAAGAAAAGCTGGAAGAAGGACAAGCCATAATGGGAGACAAAGCTTCGCTTTATCTACAAAAGGGGGAAAAGGTTGTTTTTCAAAGTTAACGATAAAGCCATCTGTCATTTTTGGCCAAGCATCTCATGACAAGTCCTTCTGACAAGCACTTAAAGAGTTAAAGGTCAAGATGAAGTTGAATGGTGGCCAAGATTAAAGGAGTCATACCTGATGTATCCTACAGAATAACAGTCTTTCTTCTGTCTGTCATGTAAGCAGTGATTTGATGAATTATTCTGGTTTAGTCCTTTGACAAAACCTGTAATATTTCTCTTGTGAGTGCTACTGTAACTGTGGTCTGAATGAAATGGAAATTTCTCTCCTGTAGAGATGATGCTGCTGAGAAATAAGTGCCTGGAGGGCCAAGGCAGCTCATTGTTTTGGGTCCCACAAGCTGGAATTAGGGGTGTAAATTCCAGCATTAAAATGTCTGTCACTGTACCTTGGCCCTGAGTGCCAGTGCAGGGCTCAGTGTCTGCTCTTCTCTGCACACAGAGCTATGACATGACATCAGTTAAACCTAAAATCAGTTGTTAAAAAAAAAAAAAAAAAGGAAAGCTTTATTCCAATTCTAAAGTTAATAGTTAATATTTGCTGTTGGTATGTCCAACATAATTTAAGAACCAGGGCTTAATTTTAATAAACTCAATGTAGTGAACTAAATTACCATTAATAAGTGTATTTGAAAGGATACCTTTATTTTCTTTGCATAAGTACAAGTGGGAGAAGAAAAAAATTAACAGTACCACATAGCAAGTTCCTGCTGATGGTAAATTCATAGTCATATGACAAGATTTTAATTTTATTACAGGAGTTCTCAGATATCTGTTTATTTTAAAAAATTAACACTAGAGTAGCATAACAAAAGAGCTTAAAAGAAAACCTAGCTGTAAAATGGGAAAATAACTTGAAAATTTTTACTTTTATTTGAAATACCAAATCTATTAAACTGCTCAAATTGCCAAGTACCTTAACACTGCCCACATTTGAAGATGTCCGTGATGCAGAAGATGCTCTCCACAATTTGGATCGAAAGTGGATTTGTGGTCGGCAAATAGAAATCCAGTTTGCACAGGGGGACCGCAAGAGTAAGTGCCTGCAAGTGTCACAGCCTGAACTGAATTTCATTTCACTTCAGCACCAAACCTGCACGTGCTGCTAATTGTTGTGATATGTTCTGATTGTATAGAAAAGCACTGCCTTTCATCCAGTAATTAATGAACTCGTTTGAATTGTAAATGGATAACTAAGTACAGCAGTCACCACAGTCATTCTTTGGAGCTTTCTGTGTGATTTCCAGGATTGAGGTAATGTCTTCATTTTCATTTGGCTTCAGGATAAAAGTCAGTTTCAAGTTATCTCCATACAAGGTGGAGCAGAACCTGTATTTTCTGAACAGATAAATGTAAAGAGAATTTAAGTTTCTCAAATCTGTTGTTTGTGTGCATAGTCTTAATTTACAGGGAGATGCAGATTTGTAAAAGCTGGCACAAACCTGCTGGTCTGAAGCTGGACTGTAGTACTCATGTGATGCCTGGGAATAAAAGGACCTTAAAGGTCTTTAGTTACAGCTCTGAGAAACAACTTGACTGTCCAGTTCTCCCTGGAGTCCTCACAATTATCTTCAATGGAGTCAATGGAAATTCTGTTTTCCAAAGGACAAGTTTCTCCCCAGTGTATAAGCATTGGGATTTCTAACAAGTTTCTGAACAAAATTAACTAAATCCCCCTTAGTGTGTAGCAAGCAGCACTAAAAACGTAAAATTTGAAGCCATTTAGTACATAGGATGTTTGTTACAGTGTGTTTAAAATACCCAGAGCATGGTCTTTGGGTTTGAATTTGATTCAAAGGAAGGATAGCTGTGCTGCTTAGAGGAAATACAGTAGAAGACTAGTAAGTTCATTCATTCTTAATTACTTTAATAACTGAGCTGTAGAGTGAAAGTGAATTGTTTTACTGGGGGTTCCTTTTGGAATCTGACTTGACTTAGTGTGGCATCCACCAAAGGCTCTGTATAAGCTGGGCCTTTAATCATTAAAGACAGCTGTGGATCAGGTGTGATGGTGCTGTGCAGTCAGGGAAAAGTGTTTAATTAGCTTTCACTCACTGGGTAAATTCAGGAATGTCAGAATGTGTCAGTCATGGGTCTGACCTGCTGTACCAGTTTCCAGCTGGCCTGAAATCACCTTGGCCAGCTCTGTGTTCTGGTTTTAATGGAGCATTAGTCCTTTCTGACTGGTTTTGAGGGCTTTTTTTTTTATTTGTTTTGCTTTCTGGATTTTCAGTGCCCCCAAGGCTGCATTAATTCATGTCCAGTGGCTAAAGCAGCACAAAACAAACAGCACTAGAGCAGCCTCTCACCTGTCCCTTCATAAACATCAAATCACCAAGGAGCCTTTCTGCTCAACACCAAATACATGGCTTAGACCTCGAGGGGAAAAAATAGGGCATCATCTTCACCTGCAAATGTTGCTATTTTTACAGCACCAAACCAAATGAAAGCCAAGGAAGGGAGAAACCTGTACAGTTCTTCTCGTTACGATGACTACGACAGATACCGGCGCTCTCGGAGTCGCAGCTACGAGCGCAGGCGGTCGAGGAGTCGCTCCTTTGATTACAGCTATAGAAGATCCTATAGCCCCAGAAAGTAAGTGTCCCAGAAAGTGTGGGGCTGGCCTCAGCTGCACAGCACAGACACAGCACGCTGACTATTCCATTGTTACACTTTTGAATAATCTTTGTTTTTATTTGTTTTTTTCTATCGTGGGGATAACCGCTGGGAGTTGCATCCCCTTGCATGCTGCATCTGATCAGGAATAGGGGATGAGACGATTTTGTGCTTCATTGGAGAATAACTAAAAACAAATGCAGAGCTTGAAAATAGGATTATTAAGTATTTGTATGTTTACATAGGTATTTGTCACCGTTTACTTTTTCTGATGTACCTTTTTAGCAGTAGACCTACTGGAAGACCTCGTCGTAGCAGAAGCCATTCGGACAATGATAGGTAAAAAACCACTTTTTACACCCTTTAAATTGCAAACTAGATCACTGTATTCCTTTAATTATAGGTTAAAAAAAAAGTTTCTCCTGCAAAAACGGTAAACAATTTTTGCTGTACTAGATGTGTGAGAATAGTGTTTTTACATTCAAATCTCCTCTCTCCCCTTTATTCTGCTAGGTTCAAACACCGCAATCGATCTTTTTCAAGATCTAAGTCCAATTCAAGATCACGATCCAAGTCACAGCCCAAGAAAGAAATGAAGGCTAAATCACGGTCTAGGTCTGCATCTCACACCAAATCTAGAGGCACCTCTAAAACAGATTCTAAAACACACTATAAGTCCAGCTCAAGATATGAGAAGGAGTCGAGAAAAAAAGAACCAGCTAGATCCAAATCACAGTCAAGATCACATTCTAGATCTAGGTCAAAATCCAGATCGAGGTCTTGGACTAGTCCCAAGTCCAGTGGCCACTAACAGTGTGTCCATGTTGGTTTAGGCATGTAAGATTCATTTACACACAGTTCAGTTTACTTAAATATCAGGAATATGATGTTGCAACAGTGCTAAAAAATATTTTCTTTGTCAGTTTTCCCTGTAGCCGACAATGGTTGAAATTAAAAGTGTTGAGAAGCCACAGAGAGAGAGAGGGGAGAGAGATTGTCCACTTGGTTAAATGTCATGGGCAGCTACTGATTTGGTTGTGGTGTCTCTATGTATATTTTTGTAAAGATTTGCATTTTTAATGCTTAGATATTTGGTGGTGACTTGATTGATCGTAACTTGCAACATTGTCCTTTTACAAATGTCACACCCATAGAGAAATTGGTACCAGTTTGTGCTGGGCAGTTCAACCAGCTGTTGAACTGGTTCTTCAACTCTAAACTTTGTGAGAAAAAGGAAAACTGGACAGCTGTAGTGCAACACTGGCTGCTGGGAAATCAGACTGGCAGTTTGTTAACATGACTCCAGGGCAGGTTTTGGTGTTCTCTGCCCACCAGCACCAGCAGGTTGGCAGATGGAGCTCTTGGAGGGAGATTTGGGAGATCTCTCTTTACCCTGCTGTCTGGAGAGATGGTACTAACTAACCTTGCATGTACAACATGGGCAGAGTTGGGCTTGGAGCTCACTCAGAGCCTGTGTAGTTCATCACCCATTGGGATAGAGGCTTCACTGCCTCTGCCCTGGCTGCTGGTGCTGAAAGTGAGGGAAAAACCCACCTTGAAATGGAAATATCTAAATTCAGATTGCAGCAAACGGCAGAGCAACTAAATACTAGGTTGTGTGTACATTTTATGCAGTTTTTTGTATCTATTCTCAATTTTAGTGAGCAGTTAACCATAAAGTTGCTTAGTTTTCCTGCTGTTAGATACAAGTAGATTGTTTCGAGTTGTGTGTGTACAGTATATAAGAACTAAACTTTTATGCCAATGACTCCTGTGGTTAGTTGGTGTATTCATAGGTATCAAACTGTAGCCATCTCCCTGGGTTACCAGGCTTGCTTTTTACACAGCAAAAAAAAAAAAGCAGTTGGTCAAGCGAGTCTGAATCACTCCTTCCTCAGAATGGATAGTGGTTTGGTTACAAGTTTTCATTTTCCTTCAGAACAAATGTTTGAAGTTGGATATGAACAAGAGCTGCATTTCTAGTTACGTAGTTTATCACTAATACAGTGTATTTAGAAAATTGAACGTGAAAAATGACAAACCCAGTGTGTAATCTTACCAGTATTTCTCTAGAAGGCAAGATCCTTTGTTATGGAAATGGCTTTTGGCATTGTTTTTTTAATTTTCTCTTTGCCTTCAAAAGCCACCATCAAACACTTTAAGTGTTCTTGCTGTCTGATGTCTGTAGCATATAAAGACATTGATTTCCAAAAGTTCCTTTTTAGAGAAATGTTTCAGGGTTTGGGTTTAGTGTTTCAGAAGTGCAGATGGCTTTGGGATCTCGTCAGCGGAACGTGCTTAGGGGTTGATCCTAGAACCTTTGTACATTTGATAGTATTTCTAACTTTTTACTTTACTGTTTGCAGTTAATGTTCATGTTCTGCTATGCAATCATTTATATGCACGTTCCTTTAATTTTGTAGACTTTCCTGGATGTATAGTTTAAAAACAGCAAAAAGTCTATTTAAAACTGTAGCAGTAGCGTGCAGCTCTAGCAGAGGAAAGTTGTGGGATTAAACTTTGTATTTCCTTTCTTATAGAAGCTTCTAAAAAGGTATTTTTATATGTTCTTTTTAACGAATATTGTGTACTACCTTTAAAACATCGATGTTTTGATCAAAATAACTAAAGACCCAGCTTATTTTCTGCTTGCTGTAAATTTAGCAAACATGCTGTAATAAAAAAATGAAGGAAATACTGACCCACTGGAATTATTGTAGCTTTAGAATTTGACTCCAGAGCATGGTTAGGGGTAGAGCTATGCATCCCTTATGGAGTAAAATCCTTACTATGGTATTTCAGCAAAGGCAGGAATTTTTCATTTAGTGTCTGAATTAAAGTCACTTCACATTTTTGAAGGGGTACAAGACAAACTGAGAACACTAAGTAGAAGTTGAACTCTAATATATTGAATTTTCTTTGCCATTAACTTTCATTATTGCTGGATGGACTTGCCCCATAGGTGATAATTCAGATATTGTTAGCCAGGTTATGAAACTATGTAAAAGCAATGACTGAAGGTTCATACAGAATCAAATTTATAGTATCACCATTATCAATTATAATTGCCATATCAAAAGTGGTGCCAGCAGTGGTTTGTGGAAGGTGCCAATAGGGATGGAGCTGCCTCCTGGCACTGGTGTTACCCAGCTGAAGGTTCTGCCCTGAAACACAAAACTCCTCTGTAAAAGCACTGAATTGCTTTGATAAACCCACTGTCACCCTTTATAAGCTGAGCTGTGATTATTTCTGCTTCTAACAGCAGAACCCCCCCACTCTTTTCAGCTTTATGGATTTAAATTTATATAAATATAGTCTTCATGACTAAGTGCTGCTTGAAAGGGGTCCTGGTGACTGAGTGGTGGGGAGAGCGTGGCTGTGTCAGGGACCTGCAGGGATTGCTGTGCTTGATCCTGGTGCTGCTCCAGCTGGAATTGGAGCTGGAAGGGTGGGAGGAGGGAGGAGAAATCTCCATGTCCAGGCAGAGTAACAATAACTATTCCTTAACTGTTGTGTCAGCATGTCCTTATATTGTGTGCCTCAGCATTTATGTATAGCACAGTTTAATTTTTGTTTTGAAAAGCCAGATCATTGCAAGTATAATGTAGTGTCTGCCAGTTCTGATGGTTCTTTCTTTCTCTCCCAGAGGTAGGACTAAACTTTGACTTGACTTGTGTATATGAACAAGCCAGAAAAGCCGAACACAAACCCACGATGTTTCAAGAGTGCATGAATAAAGATGTTGTCCTAGTTCTTGCTCCCATGGAAAAATTGTGAAGAAGCTGTTCTGTGGGCCTTTCAGTTGGGGACGAGTTAGCAGGATGTGGCCAAAAGGGCAGGGAATGTTTATGCATTCATGCAAGTCAAGCCACAGCCCATCTAGATAACATCTCCCTTCCTTGATGCAGGTATCCCAGTCCTGCCCAAAAAAAATAAAAGCAGGAGCCTGTCTTGTTCAAGCTTCCTGCAGGTTATGCACAGCTGGAATGCAAGAACTTTGCAGGCTACAAAAGATCATGTCTAGGCATCTTTCTTTTGGAGTCTCAAGAATGGTGGGAATTACGTTTTTCTGTGGTAAAACTAGATTTTGTCATTCCTGCAAAATTTGTAGAATTGAAGTAGTGTGTAAAAAAAACCAACTCTGCTGAAAGTAATGGCTGTGCTCCAAAATATCTGCAGTGCATCGAGTGGTATCAGCAGTCATAGAAGGCTCTATTGGAACTTCTTTTTCACCTAAAGTCCATGCACCCAACTGGTAATTAAAAATCTTCAATTTAGTGGTTAAGTAGCTGGGTGTTTAATTAGGGACTCTGATAGCCTGGTCTCTGAAAGCTCAATGTTATCCTTTCTATGTCTTATCAAGATGTTTAATGTACAGTATCATGGTTTTACTCGAAGTGGAATCTTTTGGTTTCAATGTTGTTTTGAGCTCTCTGCTTGGACAGAGCTTTTTTTCCTGCCTGTAGAGTCTGGGCTGAGAGCTGGGGGTGTGCTCAGAGAAGGGCAGTGGGCACAGCACTGCTGCTCGGGCCTTGGCAGGGATGGTGCACATGAACATTTTGAAGTACAAAGGGATAAAATTGACCCATTTTTAGGACATAATCACCCATTAAGAATTGCTGGTTTTCTCCATTTATCTTGTAACTTGCTTAAAAAAGTCTGTAGGTCCATTGCTATAATATTTGTCTAAAGATGCTCTTGCTGCTGAGACTATTGTAGGAAGGGAAGACTCTGTACCCTGTAGTGTGTTTGATGGGAGATGCTGATGTTTTATTCATCCACATCCTTTCTTCTTGAGTTTTGTGTTCCATCTGTGCAAATAACCCTGTGAATTGGGAATAAAATGTACAAGATTTGACTATAACTTGAGAGCACCTTCTGACTTAATTAATCCAGCTGTAGTGTGTGGGAGAGGGAGCCCCAAGCGCTGCTTCTGCTTTTGTCAGGAACATTAATTAGTGTTAATTCCCAAGCCCTGTGTTCCCAAACCACTGGAAAGGCATGAAGGAGAAGGCTGCAGTTAAAGAAACCTCCCTTGGGAAGGGAACTGCCAAAAAATGAGGTCATCCCACTTTTCCATTTCCATCTGAAAACAAAGAGATGCTTTTAGGGGGTAAAAAAAAAAAAAGTTTATTTAAATGTTTTGTTTCCAATTTGTACAAACATCATCAGTAATTGACAATTTGAAGTAGAGAATAGATAATTAACTGGGATACAACTCAGACCCTGGTGAAGGTCCAGTTCACAACTCAAGTTTAGAGACTGCCAATTTCATGTGATTTAAAGCAATAATTTTGTAAACATTCAGCTCAGCTGCCACTGCATTTGGAATGTACAGAAAGACACCTCCAAACATTTCACAATCTGCAAAAGGCCTGTTCAAATTAAAGCACTTTGTTTTTAATAATCCTTGTCTTTTGAAAGAGCCCTGGCTGCTCCTGTTGTCACCCTGCAGCTGTTCCTGCTGCAGGATCAGCTGCAGGGCAGCAGCACAGGAGCCACCTGGCCTGGATTTTAGCAAAGATTGGGACAAAATGTTGTTTTACAGAGTATTGATGCATTTCAGAAACACAGAATGATAAAAATCCTTCTGTTTCATCAAGCACCCGAACACAGGCATTTGCATTTCTTGTGAAACACTTGATTTTTGGAACATTGCAGTGTTTTTTCATCATTCAACATACACCTCTCCTACACATTCACAACAGGAGGATCTAAATCTCCAGCAGCTTTTTTTTTCTTTAATTAAAAAAAAAAAATCTAAATAAGCCTCTTTTGCACTGATTTTACTTAAAAAAAAAGAGATTACAACCAAATACAATGTGCATATTCACTGCATGTGAAGTGCAAGGGCACAGCCACAAATGTCTTTTTTTTTGTTAATTTTTTTTTTTAAACAAAATATCATTTTTTAAAACCAGGCCACGTACTCAACATGGTCATCTTACATTCAGCAGTTTTGTACTAAAAATACTTCTGTGCAGGAAAGCCCAGCAAAAATTTACATATGCTACAACGTTTTACATGTATTTACATGGCTCTGTCTTCCCTGTGAGAACATCTAACACCTGCCCAAACTATTAATTGTTACAGGGGAACCAATTTAAGACCAGACTAAGAACTACTCCACCTTTTTTTATAAAAACTGAGAGAAAAATGTGGTTTAGAACTCCTCAGTGCAGTGGGCATACAAAGGATTTTGGGGGAGTTTTTTTGGCAGTCACCTGGCAATGCTAGGTCTTCAGTTGGCACTCATGGAGATTCCTGGGAAGCACAGCTGGAGAGGATTTATGGATCTGCCTGAGGAGTTCTTCCACACCTTTCCAGAACATTCCAGATGGGAGTCACTTGAAACACTCACCCACCACTGCACAAGTGCCACTAAAGCCCACAGGGGCAGGTGAGAGAATCAGCTGTGCCTCCCCTTGTGCCCAGGTGGAGGTTTCTGCTCTGCAGAGTGTTTAGCAAATCTCACATCAGTCTGAAAAGCAGCAAATAACCTGACTTAAAAGTTTTCAGTGCGTTTTTTTTCTTTTCAGTTCATGCTGCATTAAGTTAGGTAAAAGGTGGTTTCTAATAATTCAAAGTCACAATTCCAATTTTGGAACACAGTCCCATTCTTAAATACAGTAAATGGTGACTGCTCAGGATTTGACTGATTTTCAAGAAAATAGGTATTTCACAGTGAGCTGAACACAGCATTGAACTTTTGAGGTAAAATATGAGGGGAATGTAAACTTTCACCCCTCTCCAAGTGACTAACTACATGCAGCAAGAACACCTGGCCCTGCACACCTGTGCAGCTGGAGTTGGGAACAGCAATGCTCAAAAATTTGAAACCCTGACAGTCGAAATCACTTCTGAAAATCACACAAGTTACACCTCAGGCCTGGACTTTCAGTAAGGTTTTGAGCTGAAATGTCATTATTTCTTTATCAGAAGGTTTAAAAGAAACAGGTACCCAGTGGCTTGGTGGTTTAGGCAGAACACTTGGGGAGGGTGGCTCACTGAACTTGGCCCCAGCATAGTTCTGGTTGCTCTGAGGGGTGAACAACAGGGTGTGATTGGATAGAGCAGGACTCCAGTTGGGATTCTTGGGGAAGGGAACGTTGTTCTTCCCCCCTTTCTGCATGGCCTGCCATGCACCAGGAGAGGAGCTGCAGCCGTGGCCTCTTTCCTTCTTCACGTAGGTTTTCATCTGAGAATTCTGGTCTTTGTTCTTCTGCCTGTTCTTAAGTTGTTGATGGTTCTTGGTGGTATTTCTAGCCTGGGGAACGGGAATGTTGTATCTTTCTCCACCGCCCATCTTCAACTTAAATGTCACCTGTAAAAGCAAGATGAGTCAGGATTAGTCTTTTTTTTTAACAAAGTATTTCAGAGAATGTTTCGATTTCAAGCAAAGGGACAAAAAAAAATCAATCTAACCAAAACTCTCTCTAAACACACCACTTCTCAGAAAAGGTCTAACTGGAGTAAAGGGATTGACAAAACCTTGCTCAGAAAATGCAGAGCCAGATTTTATCATTATCAGTCAGTATTGAACGTAGGAGACATTTAAATGCAGCCTGTTAATACCTACAGCTTCGGTGATAAAGCCACTCCCCAGACTTCCTGTTAAGTGTGAGAATTGTTCTGATAAACCCAAAATGAACGGAAAACCACCTCAAGTGGAACAGATTTCATTCAGTTCCCAAAGCCCACACCCAAACTCCAGCACAGCACTTCCCTGCCGGCTCTCCTGCGATCTTTATTTCCCCTCTCCCACCCCCATTTACCTCTCAGTGGTCTGCTCCGATTCCACACTCTCCAACTCTTGCCCCCTTTCTTGTTTCCAAGCCTGGAAGAACAGGTGCTGCCTTGTGCTGGACTCTTTCCTTTGGCTGGGAATAGAAGTTTTCATGGGCTGATCTGCTGTCTTCAGCCAGGGAGCCGAGCCCAACATCGGATTCTCGGCACAGAAGCTCCAAGGGAGAAGTCCTGCTGCAGAAAGGAGAAAGACATTTCAATTTAGATTAAGGAAACCATTGTTTCACTTTGGGGTGGAAAAAAAGGCCAAGTAGAAATAATTCAGAGCCAGCTGTGTCTCTTTATGTGTTAAAGATGACAACATGCTATAAACAAAACCCCACCCAAAAATCACTGCTTTGTTTTTCTCTACTTACATAAAGTTCACCATCACACTTAGCATATGCCAAGTAACAACATTTTGCTCATACTTTATCTTAAAAAGCATTTTACAATCAAGAACGTTATCCCTTTCGTTTTAGTAGGGAAAAAGTACAATGGAAAATACTTGGGGAACTGGAACCAATACAGGAACTGCCCACAGTGTCCAAACCCTTCCCCAGCCATCACAGAACTCCATTTGTCATGTGTCAGCAATTTCTTTAACCTTCGTTAGCCGAGTAATTCCTTAATAACTCTTACACTAATTTCCTGTTTTGCTCCTGACTTGTCTTTTCCTGGGATCTCTGAGGTTTTAATCGACTCGAGTCTGGAGAGTGACAGGAGCTGGACAAACTCAGCAGCCCCCTGCCCATCCCTCCCCCAGCTCCAGAGGAGCCGCCCGGCTCCATTTCCAGCTTCCGCCTTGTTTGGCCAGAAACCAAAAGCCGGGATAACGTCACCGGCCCCGGCCCGGCTGCCGTCCGCTCCGGCCGAGCGGAGCTTCTCCACCTCCCAACTTTCTCCCTTCTTCTCCCACCGACACCTGAGGGAGCCGGGACCCCCCGTCCCCAACAACGGAGCACAACATGGCGGCGGCCGCGCCCGGCCCTTCCCGCACCGCTCCGCCCTTACCGACTTCTGTCCGCTCCGCTCGCCCACAAGCACGGACACACACACGGCCCTTCAGGAACCGAGCCCGCGCTGCTCCGCCGTCAGTGTCCGACCCCCGCCCTCAGAGCTGCCCCCGCTCCGCTCCGCTCCGCTCTCTCCCACACAAAATGGCGGCCGCCTCCTGCGCCGTTTAACACCCTCTCCCTCCTCCCCCCTCGGCGGGGCCGCGCGGCCGCAGCCAATGGGAGCGCGGCTCTCGCCGGCTCCGCCAATGGGAGCCAAGCCCCGCCTGTTGCCGGGCGGGCGCGGGGCAGAGCGGCGGCGGCGCGCGGGCGGGCGGGGCCGCCATTTGAATCCCCTCACGAAGGGCAGCGCGGGAGTGGCTCCGCTCTTTGTCCCGCCCGGCTCGGCTCAGCTCGGCTCAGCTCAGCCCAGCCCAGCCCAGCCCAGCCCAGCCCAGCCCAGCCCAGCCCCTCTCCTCTCCTCTGCTCTCCTCAGCCCCCCCCGGACACGCTGTCCGCCGCGCCCCGCCCGCCCATTACCACAACAAAAACAGTGCGGAACGCCCCCGCCAGCTGCCGCCGGGGGCTTCAAAGAGGTGAAATAATTAACAAAAAAAAAAAAAAAAGAGAAACGCACAAAACACCCGGCTGTGCGAGTGAGGGTTATCGAGAGAAGGGATTCAGCGAACAAAGAGTAAAATCCAGCTCCCCCAGCGATCCCCGCTGCGCTCCGATGTCAAATGGAAGGTCTGAGGTTTGGTGAGCCCGTTCCCCTCTCCTGCATTTAGTTAAACTATTTAATGTTTATATTTAAAGTACAGAAAACGACGTAGAGGGATGTTTCAGGTCAAAATACAACGAAAAGCTTCCCCAGGTTTAAAGCAGCGCTGTGGGTATGCAGAACCCTGGCTGCAGTTTGTGTTTATATTCACATTCTCTTATTTTGCCTCAGAGGTTCATTTCAAAGAAACAACACGCAAGATTTGGCCTTTACCGTGTGTTGGATGAATGAAAATTAGGTATACATAAGAAATTTGCACATGTGAGAGTGTTCCCCCACTACTGAGAGGCCAGTCTAGCACTTTACACCACATTAAAGGCCAGAAAAAGGAAGTTTCAAAGAAAATGGAAAAGAACGAGCTAAGTTCCAACCCCACCAAGTCAGGGCAGCACTTATAAACAAGACATGAACATTCAGAGTTTTGGTTTTTTTTATTAAAGACCCTGGATTGAGTTACCCTGAATTTTTAGCGACAGAGGGGAAAAATTACTCATTCCTGCTTTATCCCTGAAACAAAACTTTTCTTACTGACCTGGTGTGTCAGGGCTGTGACCCAGCCCAGGACAAGGCAGAGAGTCTAAAACGAAGTTTGTATGCATCATGAAGTTATTTAAAAAGCCAGCATATATTTAATGCACAAGATGTGTTGACATACCCGAGCCCAGACCTTTGTTCCTGTTCTTTATTGTATGTTTGCACAAAGCAAGCTGAAATTAATGTTTTCCTCCCTTTGCTTTGGATTTCTTGGCAGAGTGTTACAGCTGAGGTCCTTATAGCAGCTTTTTTTTGTCTTTAGATGGAAGACAACAATATCTGCTGTAAGCCTTGAAATTCCACTCATTAATAAACAACACTCCTATAATGCACATCAGCAGATTTTTGCTTTGTTTCTATCTCTAGTGTGTTTTTTTCTGCTAAAACGCAATCTCACCCCAGCATGTGGATGTTTTCAAGCCAGGACATGTCAGTGGGATTAAGAAACAGCATTTTGCAGGCTGCAGATGTTCTGTTCTCTTGTCTGGGGAGCACAACAGCGTGTACTTTTCAATTCAGATCAAGGATGTCACAAGGTCTGGCTGTTTGTCCTCACTATCTTTGAGATAGTTGAAGAAACATCTTGTCTTTCAGAGCTGGTTTTGGGGTCAGGCTGACACATTTAGCCTGGGGGAGCAGGAAATGTCAGTGATAAGCCATTTCTGTATTTGTACAGCAACTGTTCCACTGAAACAAACTGAGTCATTTGGAGGCCCAGCAGAAACAGGAGGGTATTTTTTAAACCAAAGGGGCAAATACCCCCAAACACAACAAAGTCCAGCTTGTAAAGTTCTGTGTTTCACCCTTCAGCTGTTGGAGAGCCCTGGGCTGGTTTCCTCTCCTGCAGTGGAAGGAAAGATGTTCCCAGGGCTGGGGTAACCACAGCACAGCAGAAACACTCAACAGCACAGACTGAATCCCAGGGTTCTGTCTCAGTTCTTTATCATCACCACCCGAGATTTCTTCAGGAGCTACTTCACTCCTTCAAATCATGATTTTAAAACCCTTTTTCTTTTCAAAGATGTAACATTTGTGACTCCTAAGCCTGTGACACTACATCGAGCTCAGTTCCTCATGGGCAGGCTGGGATATTTTAGCTGCCTCCAGGATCATGCTGTGCCCACCCTTCATGTCCTGCAGCCCTGCAGGTGCTGCAGACCCAGTTCCAGAGGCAGAGCCCCGAGCAGTGCTGGAACAGGACAGGCTTCCAAAGCCACCCTGCTGTGCCACGTGGTGACACACACTGGGTGACCTCAGCTCCTCGCCACAACCTGTGCACGGCGGGTTTCCATTGTGCAAGTGTCTGCTCTGTCTGGATTATTGCACTTCCTCCAGGCACTCCAAAGATGACTGCAATAAATCCCTCATGTTCCCAGGGAGCTGTGTTAGCCAAACCCTCCTCAGCTCCCCACCACGGTGACAGCACCTCAAGGATTTCCTCAGCCACCTTTATTTTTCACTGCCTCTCACAGCAAACATTAATCCAGCCCAGGGAAGCAGCTCCATCTGTGCTGGCACTGCCACAACCAGCAAGTCCCAGTGAAGACAAAGCCTCCAGAGCTTCATTAGCCCCAAATTAAGATGCTTCCAGCTGTGGCTGAGATGGATCTCTCCACACATGTGCTCCTGCCTGAGTGTTTCAGTGGAGCTGCTCAGCGTGGATGCTGCAGGAAATCTGCAGCACGGATGACTCATTTGTTAAATCAACACTGAACCATTGCCCCAGTTTTATTTCACAGTGACGAGTTTCCTGCAGTGGGTGACTTTCAGTAAACCCAAGATGTTTACTTTTTGTGGCTCCAAGAGCCCCATGACACACTTGAAACTCGTTGGATATTTCCACCTGAGCCAAACATTAACCAGATTGTTCATCTAAGTTTCCTCATGAGGGAAACGTGTGAGCTTGTGTTTTCTTTCAAATCTGCATGAAAGCACTGGGTATACAGTAATGTTTAGAATATCCTTTATTCTGCCTGGCAGAGAACCTGTGTTCATCAAATAAAGCTCAGGATATTCACAGCAGTGAGCTACAGGAGCTAAGCAGACATTTGAACCTCTGCAGGGTAAATAGAGAAGAGTCTCAAGAAGCCAAACAATGTGATAAAACTACAGACTTTAATTGCTTAAATCTCCTTATAAATGTATTGATATAAGCTTTGGACATTAATTAAATTGGTGTCCAGTACCTGAGTTACATCAGCTCCAGAGGAGTTCCCTCCTCTGCAGGGCTGGAGCTCGTGAGTGTGAGCTCACATCCACCTCTGCATTGTGCCCTGGTGTGTGTGGGTGTGCACAGCACCCAGCAAACAGCACCAGCAGCCAAACCACCCCGGACACCGACAGCTCAGTTATCCAAACCTGAGCCTGGGGGCTTTAAAGGGCTTGTGCTGAAGCAGCTTTGTCGCAGCTGACAGCCCCACTCTGGAAAACAAACACATCCAGGCACGACTCAGAGTCACACCCTGTTTTCTGCCTCGACAGCTCCCCGTGTGAACCCACACCGCCTCTGAGTCACAGAACACTGCAGAACCTTCAGCCCATTTAAATCAATATTCCTGGTTCAAGTCCTAGCAGCAGGGAAAACATTTTTACCTGAACCTTCCTCCCTCCACAAGAGCAGCAGAGATGTTCCTGCAGCAGGCCAGGGCACTGGAGAATCCCTCAGACAAGCCCTGTTTGCTGTCAGGAGCTGTGCTAGACACAGCAGGAAATCTGGGAGGTTTTTTCTGAGAATTTTCTCTACGAGTGCAGCAGAGTCACTCACTGTGGCTCTCTGAGTCACACCTTATCAAGGTGAGCAGTGCCCCTACCCTCAGCCCCATCTGCACCACCCAGTTTTCAAATTCAGCCCCAGCAAACACAACAGGCAGAGGAAGAGGAGCAAATCCCTGTTCTCCCACAGGGCACAGACACCGTTCCTGCAGGGGCTGGTGTCTGTCTGAGTGTCCCATCACAGGCTCTGTGTGCCAGCACGGCCCCAGGGCTCTTCACTCTGCTAGAGACAGAACCACCACTGCCTGCACTGCATTTCTTCCACCCTTGGTATGGGACTGTTCCCAAAGCAGGGTTATTCCAGGCTGGAAAAAATCCAAGCTGACCAAAAAGCCTTTACATTACAGGAATCAGCTCTAATGGTTTTTCTTTAGTCTGGCAGAATTTTTGCTACAAATCAGAGTCAAATTGAAAGCTTCTAACCATGCTGCAATAATAAGATTTCTTTCCTCTAACAGATTCCTGTGACACAACAGTTCCCTCTGCAGACAGAGGAAATTTGGGTCCACATTTCACAGAATGCTGCTGGATGTGAAGCTGTGTCAGAGCAGGGAATCATTTGGGGCTGGGTGCTGCTGCTGGAACTCAAGACCAGTATAAAAAATCTTTCTGTTTCTCACCTGCTCTTTACAGTCTCGTACCTGTTCTTGCAGATTTCTCAATTCCTGGGAACGGGAATGGAAGAATTATTTTTCGAGACACAGCTGACAACCCCTCGTCTCCTATGCTTACACCACAGCCCGTGAAGTTTCCAGAAAGGGGGTCCCAGACCCGCCCAGCCCCGAAAAGCTCGGGCAGGTCCCTGCAGAGGCAGGGAACCCCCTTTTCCCAGCCGGGGCCCAGGAGGAAGCGCTGAGTTCCCAGTTCTGCCTCTTTCCCAAGCTTTCCCCGGCTGCTGTCCGGCTCTCCCTGGAGAGGGCAGCCGAGCACCGCCGAGCCGCGGCGGCTGCTGCGAAACCCCTGAGCCACAAACGCGCCAAAGGGGCCGGAGGCAAAGCAGGGTTTGGAGAGGACGGGGTGGGACGGCTCGCGATTCCACCGAATGAGGGAACTGAGATCCCAGCAGGAGGGAAAGTTGAGTTCCCAGCTGGACAGTCGAGTTGCTGGTGCTGGGATGGGGCTGTGGGGTGGCTCTAGGGGGTGGCAGGGTGGGGTAAGGTGCATCCAAGGGTGGAGGATCACTTTCCTTCTCTTTCAAGGCTCCCCAGTACAGCCTGTACCGTCTATATCCACCCACAATGTGGCCAGTTCCTTTGGGATTTGGGGCTGGCACGGTGATATTGTCCCTGTGTCACCAGCAGCTGTCCCTGCTTTCCAGCGGCACCAGCACAACCCAGGACATCCTGGAGGAAGGATGGATGAGAGCAGGTACAGCAGTGACCACAGCCCCTGCAGCCCCCAGTCCTTCCTGACCACAGGCTCTGTGTGATTGGACACCTTAACTCATTTCCCTTCCATTTGTAGGGAGAAAATCACCTCGTTCCTCTGGCATGAGCTGATTCTGTGTAGAGAAATTCAGGGACACAGGTGAGGTCTGTGCTGCAGATTTCTGAGCTTGCCCTTGGACCTGCACACAACCAGGTACATGCAGATTTTCCCACATCTTGTTTTCTTCCTCCCCATACTTTTCCATGTTCCCGGAGAGATCAGGAGGAGAACCTGAATGTCTCTTGCCCCAAACTCTGCAGTTACATGGAGAAATGAGAGGGACTGGGAGGGTTATTTCAGCGAGCCTGAGGGTTTGGGTGGTTGTAGCTGTGGCACGAGCAGGCAGCAGAACACAACACCCAGAGGAGAAGTGAGGAAGGAAAGAAAACCCGACACACATTCTCCGAAAGAATGTGACAGAGAGCAAGGAAGCAGAGGAAGGATTCACACTGATGGATTTCCAGCCCAGGGGAATAAACCAGAATGGTTCAACGAACCCAGATGAAACCAGAAGTGCCGTGAGAGGAGAGGGAAGCAGGCGCTGTCCACAGCTGCAGCGAGTGCCCTGAGAGCCGGAGGGATGGGAAGCCCCCGAGCATCCGTGGGGAGGTGAGTGGTTTGTGTTTGCTGACCCACAGCATCCTGCAGCCCTGGCTTCTTTTTTTTCACATCATCCCTGAGAGCCTTCGGTGCTGCAGGCTGGGGAGACTCTGCTGCACGGGGAGATTCCCAGGATTAACTATCAGCTATTCGAGATAAACTGCAAGGCAATGTGTAACAGAGGGTGGGAAATTGGTTTTTAGGATGGATTCTTTCTTAAGGAGAAGGTGAAAGGTAAGTGCTTCATACCAGGCTTGGGTTAACTCTTCACAGCTGATTTTGGGAGTTGTTAATGTTGGATCAGTTCATCAGGAACTGAGTGACAGGACGAGGGGGAATGGGTTCAAAGAAATTTTTCTCTGTGAGGGTGGGGAGGTCCTGGCACAGGTTGCAGAGCAGCTCCATCCCTGGAAGTGTCTAAGCTAATTCCAAAATAATGGAAAAACTTCTGCAACTAAACCAAGAAACCACATATAAACTGTTGGTAAAGCAAAAGATACTTTGCTTTTTCAGCAAGTGAAATTTGCAAGCATTAGTGACAATTTTTGCATAAATCACTGCACTTGTTCATGGTAGGTGGTGATCATTTGAGATATTTTATTTTATTGTAAGTCTCAAAACTCTCAGACATTCTGAACATGAAACATTCAAGAGCAGCACTTTCAGAGTGCTGCACGCACAATGCACTGGCTGATTGCAGCAGGAAAATTTAATTTTACATTATCTAAGCAACTGGCAGGTAACTTTTTAATGAGCAGGATGCTGTGATGGCTGTGTGAGTGCAGAAGCCATCCCAGGTGGAGGCAGGGATGGTGCTGCTGCGTGCGAGGCGCCGCCGCCGCCAGCTGCAATCAATCGCGCGGGGCACTGAGAAGGAAAAGGACTTTTTCATTTGTAAATTTAATTTCCCCCGAAGCCAGTTGGAGTTATTGGGCTGGAGTGAGTGGGCTCACAGTAGATCTAATGGGAGGGGAGGTTTCTCTGCTGCTCTGGGCACTTTGCAGTCATTGAGGCTTTTTCAGGAATATGTTGTATTGCCAAGTATCTTATCTGGATTCTGTTCCTAATAACTCACTCCTTGTTCATTCACTGTGTTGTTTCCTGCAGCTCTGTTCTTGTTACTGGGGAGGTTCTCTATTGCAAGGACACATTATTTTGTCAAAATATTCCCTACCCTGGGTGTTACTGCTGGCAGGAGATGCTGTGCTATGATCAGAGTTAATCCTGTGCAGCAGCCCAGGGAATCTCAGCTCAGCTGCTGCACTTCCAAGGAACCAGTCCCTCTGTGCCACAGCTCCTGGATCTAAAGGAGGGCCAGAAGCCACTTGGCTTTTTCTTGTTGAGCTGAGCTGTCAGCCCATGGGGGCTGCCTGGCTGGGTGTGGGGAGATGCACAGCTATGCCTGGGGCTGGAATTCCCAGCGAGGTGGAGATGCTGCTCTTGGAAAGGGGGATTTCCACCCTGGAAGTGGGATTTGCCCCATGGAGGATGCTGCAGGTCAGCTCTCCCCCAGGAACCAGATATGGGCTGGCACTTTTCCCAGGAGCTAAGCCAGCCATGGGGCAGAGGCCATGGACAAACAAACCCAGGGGCTCATCTGACACGAGGATAATGTCCCTTGGGCAGGAAAAAGCAGCTTTGTGGCCAAAAAAGAAAAAAAAATTAAGGAAAGGCAGTGCAAGCAGAGGAGCTCTTGGCACTGCCTGTGTTTTCATGCTCATGCAGAAGAGACCTTTTGCTGGAGCAAAGCCCTGTGCTTTCCCTCAGGGACTCAGGAGCTGCAAGGATGGTCTGGGGGAGCAAAGAGATCTGTCCTTGTTGCTCAGCCTGAGACAGAACAGATGTGGGAGAGGAAGATTGAGGCTGGGTAATTGCTGTGAGCCCAGCACAGGACTTTGAACCTGAGGTTTTTTCAACTTAGTGGAGAGAGCTGGGCCAGGACAGGCAGCAGAGGAGTTATTTTAACATTATAAGCAGATTCTCTCCCCGAGCAACACAACATCAGGGATGGCATTTTGCTGCCTTCACTCCCTTGCCTGGTGTTCAGTGCTTTCCAGGCTCCTAAGGATGTTAGCTGGATATTGCACAACTGCAGGTTTGAGGATTTACAATGGTCCTGGGAATGCTGGCTGCAGGTAATGGATGCCAAGGTGATGCTGGAGGCTGCTTAATGAAGAGATGTCTTGGATTGGATGCTGGGGCTTGGCTGGGGAGGTTTGGAGGCTCGAGGCAGTTGCTGTTCCAGTGGTCCCTGGTGAGCTCTGCTATATGAAAAGTCCATCTGTCTGCTAAATCCATCTCTCTCCAGAGGGAGGGATGTTGTCAGGTTTAATAACAGCAGTTGGTAATTCCTGCTGCCTGTGTGGTGTTCCTGTGAAGGGCTGCAGGAAACAAGAGCTCTGAGATCTGAGGGCAATGTCCTGCTCCTGTGTTGTTACCCCATGCAGGAGCCTGATGTAAGAGGGCAGCTTGTTGCAACACTCAACACATCAGCCCCAAATCCAGGACTCCTCCAGGCTGCAATGCCAAGAAATCCCAATCAGGATTGCCCTGCTCTGCCTGTAACATGCACTGAACCCCCTGCAGTCACTGATATCCCAGCACTGACAGGCTCAGGAGTCAAATGTGGGGCTGGAGCTCTTCTCTGTCACCTCCTGGGCAGCCTCTCGAGTCACTGGCTGTATTTTGCAACTCCTGAAACACAGGAAGAGTGATGAGTATCAGGGGAAATCAGTGGGGAAGGAAGTCCCAGTTATAAAACTCGTGTCACTGCTGAGATGTCACGGACAGAGGTTTGTTGGGCAGTGCTGGCTGTTGTCACCTCCACCAGCAGCTGAATTTCACACAGCAGGCAGAGGAACCACAGATGGAGATGGAACCCACAGCCCTGCCCCTGCCCTGTGGCTGTCACATCCTGGCCCTGCCTGCGTGTTTGGGACATTTCCTCTTTCACAAGAGAGCCCAGGGCAGGGAGAGGCAGTGACTTGTTTGTTCTGAGGGAAAGGGAACTGGCAGCTCCATGCTCTCCTCTCCAGCAGAGGGAACTCACGATCCCATTGCCTGGATGAGGGATCCTGGAAGGTTTTGGGAAGGGGGGTCCTGTTCCATGGGCTTGGGCACAGTGTTTTGCTGTAATTCAGGCAGGTTTGGGGTATCCCACAGCTGCCTCTTGCTCTCTAACCCAGTCCAGGATAACCTTGTTCTCTGAAATCCAAAGCAGCACAGCTTGGTTTAAACACCAATGCAATCCACAGAAAGGAGGTTAGAAAATAACACCTGAAGGATAAGTTATGAAGATGAAGGGGATTAAATGCATTGAGCTGCAGAGAAAAACCCTAACTCCTGCTGCAGAATTCACTGAGTAGCTCAACATCTGCCCTCTGTAAAATCAGGCACTTCCTTCTATCACACCTCTGCTGATGCTAAAAGTATTGATAAAATTAACCAAATTCTAGGTATGGACAGGGGCTCTTAGGCTCAGGTGGTCTCAGTCCTGCATGTCCCCATTTGTATGTCCAACCTGTACTCTAATATTGATCTCTAATTAATCTCTAATCATATCTATTAATCACTCTGACTGTGTCACATGGAAGATGGAGGGGGAAACAACTGCAATGAGCTTTGTAAAGCTGCAACGGGCAAGCTCAAATATAAACCCAGCCTTGTTGTTTTCTATGTTCAAACAGCTTTGGTGAGGAGTAAATCCTTCAGAGTGCACTTTGTGTTCCCAGATGAGCTGCACTGAGTCCCTGGCAGGGCAATCCTCCCATCCTTCTCCATCCAAGCCATCTCCCAGGGCAGCTGCAGTGAGACAGGCTGTTCTGCAGGGCCTGTCTGCCCAGGGCAGTGTCCCCATCAGCAATCCCTTCCAGTGCTGCTGGCCCTGAGCAGTGAATCCTGCAGGAGTGGTAAGAGCTGGCTTAGGATTCTCAGCACTGCTGCTTCCCTCTTGTGGTGAGGAACCAGTCTGGGAGACTGAGGTGGTACAGCCAGGGTGTCCTGGGCTGTGGGAAATGGGTCTCAGCCAAAGCAGCAGTGGGACAGAGCCTGGAGCTCTGCTGGGAAAGCGTGGAAGTTGGCTCCAGTGTTTGGGCTGTGGACCTGTAAGCAGCTCTCTGTGGGCTGATTTCATTTTGCTTGCTTCCCTCTAAAGACAGAGAAGTGTCTGGGTTGAATTTGTTGCTTGTTAAGTCCTCTTCACCTCCACCTTTTTCAGAGCATCTGAAGAAGTGCAGAAGGAAGCAGAAGGTTCTCTGTGAGCCCCCAGCTCCAGGTAACCACCATGGATACTTGCAAGGTACCTGCAAACGCCTCCAAGTGCAGTGGGAGCACCATGGAGTGCTTCATGGTGCTCAGCACACAGGCACAGAAGATTAGCATTGGCATCCTGTGTGGCCTCTTTGGGACAATGTGTGTTTTTGAGAACTCCTTGGTGCTTTACCTGATTTTCTCTTCCCCTGGGATCAGGAAAAAGCCTTCCTACCTCTTCATTGGCAGCCTGGCCCTGGCTGACATCCTGGCCAGCATCATCTTTGTCTGCAGCTTTGTGAACTTCCACGTGTTCAACGAGGCTGGTTTCTCCAAGGAGGTGTTCCTGCTGCAGCTGGGAGGGGTGAACACATCCTTCTCAGCCTCCCTCAGCAGCCTGCTGCTCACAGCCCTGGACCGCTACATCTCCATCAGCCGGCCCTCGGAATACAAGCTGCTGATGACCAGGAAAAGAGCCTGGACAGCCCTGGCTGTGCTCTGGGTGACCTGTGCCACCATTGCTTGCCTGCCCCTGCTGGGCTGGAATTGCTGCGTGCTGGATTCTGTCTGCTCCGAGCTGTTCCCCTTTGTGGATGACAATTACCAGTCAGGCTGGGTGTGTTTCATCATGGTGCTGCTGGGCTGCATCGTCTACGCCTACGCCCACGTGCTCTGGAGGGCTCGCCAGCACGTGGCCTACATGGAGAAGCACCAGGCACAGGTAGGCAAGCAAAACACCAGGATGAGGATGGATGTGATGCTGGCCAAGACCCTGGTGATGGTGCTGGCTGTGCTCATGCTGTGCTGGTCCCCCGTGCTCGTGCTCATGATCTACAGCATCTTCGCCAGGCTGAGCGACCACCTGCGCAAGGTGTTCGCCTTCTGCAGCACCCTCTGCCTGCTCAACTCCATGGTGAACCCCATCATTTACGCCCTGAGGAGCAAGGAGCTGTTCTCCTCCCTGAGGAGGGTGTTCTCCCACTTCAGGAGGCAGCTGAAGGTCACTGAGGAGAGCCCAGAAGCAGAGAGCACCCACAAGTCCTCTGTGATTGAGACCGTCTGTGAGGACACACACACAGTGTAGGGAGGCACCTGGGGGAAATCCACACCCTCAGGCTGGAAGGAACAGTCTGGATCACTTTTCTCTTCTGATGGGAGTTGAGGGATCAGCTGCAGCTCCTGCTGGTGCCACCCTTCAATGCTGGGACATAAAGTGCACAGACTTTGCTCTCAGCACAGGTTGGGATTGTTGGGGTGTCCTGTGCAAGGCCAGGAGTTGGACTGGATGATCCTTGGGGTGTCCCTTCCAGCTCAGTATATTCCATAATTCTGTGATAATCTCCCACCAAGGGAGGTTCAGGTTGGATTTAAGCAGGAATTTCTTTGTGGAAAAGGTGGTCAGGCTTTGGAAGGGGCTGCCCAGGGAGGTTTGGAGTCCCCATCCCTGCCAGTGTCACCTGGACTTGGCACTCAGTGCTCTGGGCTGGTGACAAAGTGGGGTTTGGGCACAGCTTGTGTGAGGTCCGTGTTCTGGGAGGGCTTTTCCAACCTCAATGGAACATTCTCACTGTGGCTTGAGGACTTGGCCAGAGCTGGGCCAGACAGGATCCCTGCAGACAGCACATCTCTTCCAGCAGGTTTCAGGAGAACTGACCTAACCACACAGGTGTTTGTTGGATGTTATGTGATTAAACATATAAGCCATTTTCCAGGTTCTTATTCCTTTTCTTTCCTAGTGTACAAAGTCCTCCAGGTGACAAGATTAAGCCCAAACTGGGGCAAATATTTTGACCATGAGGAACTTGATTGGGGTTGTTTTTTTGCAAACTATGCAAAAGCAACACTTTCAGCTGAATGGACAATGAAGTGGGACAGGACCCTTTCACCAGTAACCTGCAGCAGCTGGGCTCCTGCCAGCTCCCAAAATGCCTCCAACAGGGATGAGCCTGGCTGGGGCATGGCCACCAGGTCCTTGCACTCTGCCCTGTGTCCCAGAGGATGCACCCAGCCCTCGGGAGGGTTTGGGAGCCCTGCCCAGGCCTGTCCTGGCTGCACAGGAGGGTCTGGAGAAAGGGACACTGAGGGGAGACTTACCAAAATCTGCAGGGCATTGAAGGGGCAGCTCCAATCTTTGTGACCATGGACAGGATCCAAGGGAATGGCTGGAGCTGTGCCAGGGGGAGTTTAGGGTGGATTTAGGGAAAGGTTTTTCCCGCAGAGGGTGCTGGGCACTGCCCAGGGAATGGGCACGGCCCCGAGGCTGCCAGAGCTCCAGGAGGGTTTGGACAGCGCTGCCAGGATGCTCAGGGTGGGATTGTTGGGGGGTCTGGGCAGGGCCAGGGCTGGGACTGGGTGATCCTTCCCCCCTTCCCGCTCGGGATATTCCGTGATCCTGCTCCGGAGGCCGATCCTGTTCTGGGGGATAACGGCAGGGCCCTAAACAAGCTCTGATCTGATTAGTGCTGCTGGCTCAGTGGGGTCAGGGCAGCCTTGCGGGGAGCCGGAGCTGTGATTCGTGATGCAGTGGCAGCAAACACCGCGGATTGCTGCGGCCGAACGCGCCGTGGCTGCTGCAGGGTCGGGCCGCAGCCTCGAACCCGCGGCCCCAGGGAGAACCGCGGCGGCGGTGACGTCACGCGGCCATGACGGTGACGTCACTGGGCGATGGCGGCGCGGGCGCTGCTCTGTGTGGCGGCCGCGCTGGGCCCGGTCCTGGCCGAGCCCCGGTACCGCCCGGACTGGGCCAGCCTGGACGCGCGGCCGCTGCCGGCCTGGTTCGACCGGGCCAAGGTGGGGGTGTTCGTGCACTGGGGCGTGTTCTCCGTGCCCGCCTGGGGCTCCGAGTGGTTCTGGTGGCACTGGCAGGGCCTGCACGATGCCGCCTGCGAGCGCTTCGTGCGCCGCCGCTTCCCGCCCGGCACCACCTACGCTGACTTCGCGCCCCTTTTCACCGCCCACGACTTCCAGCCCCGCCAGTGGGCACAGCTCTTCCAGCGGGCCGGGGCCAGGTCAGCGCCGGGGCGGCCGGACTTGGGTCCCTGAGGGGATGGGGAGAGCCTGAGGGGATGGGGAGAATCTGAGGAGATGAGTGCCATGGCCGGGGGTCCCTGAGGGGATGGGGAGAATCTGAGGAGATGAGTGCCATGGCCGGGGGTCCCTGTGGGGATGGGGAGAGCCTGAGGGGATGAGGGAGAGCCTGAGGGGATGAGTGCCATGGCCGGGGGTCCCTGAGGGGATGGGGAGAACCTGAGGGGATGAGTGCCATGGCCGGGGGTCCCTGAGGGGATGGGGAGAATCTGAGGAGATGAGTGCCATGGCCAGGGGTCCCTGAGGGGATGGGGAGAATCTGAGGGGATGAGGAGAGCCTGAGGGAATGAGTGCCATGGCCAAGGGTTCCTGAGGGGATGGAGCATCCCTGAGGGGATGGGGAGAGGCTGAGGGGATGGGGGAAGAATCTGAGAGGATGGAGAGACCCTGAGGGGATGAGTGCCATGGCCGGGGGTCCCTGAGGGGATGGGGACCACTGAGGGGATGGGGAGAGCCTGAGAGGAAAGGATGATGGGTCTGGGGATCCCTGAGGGGATGAGTGTCATGGCCAGGGATCCCTGAGGGGATGGATGATGGATCTGGGGGTCCCTGAGGGTATAGAGGAGCCATTTCTGGCAATCTGTGTGGCAGACAGGAGAGCATGTCTGGGAGGTTCAGAGGGAATGAGGGGTCGTTCTAAGGGTCCCCGAGGGGATGGAAAAGCTTGGGAAGCATATGAGGCTGTTCTCGAGGATGCAGGGGTTTCTGAGGGGGTGGAAGGGGCATCCCTGAGGGATTGGGGGTCTCTGAACAGTGCTGGAGATCCCTGAGGGTGCTGAGGAGATGACCAGTCTTGCTCCTATGAGTATTGACTTCATTCTTTCCCAGCATTAAAATCCAATGAAAGCCTCTCTTATTCTTGTATTTGCTTCTGAATTCAAGGGATAGTACAGAGTGTGGTTATCCAGTGGGTTTGCAGTGAGGCTGGGAAATATCTCAGTTGTTCCTTTGCCATCCCAAATCTTTTTCTCCTCTCAGATATGTGGTCCTGACCACCAAGCACCACGAGGGCTTCACCAACTGGGGGTCACCAGTGTCCTGGAACTGGAATTCTGTGGATACAGGGCCCCACCGAGACCTGGTGGGAGAGCTGGGAGAAGCCCTCAGGGAGAGGTAGGGCCCTGCCAGAGCTCTTCTTTCAGAGCAGTGAATCCTCCTGCCTGGGCTTGACAAACAGCAGAAAACCCCTGAGCTCAGTGTGAAAAATGCAGTGCTTGCAAATGATGAAAAATAATAATGCTAGTAATTTAATTTCTACTGCTTCTTAATCCCTGCTGAGGCCTAACTCTGCCCTCTGTGTTTTGTCCTTCAGCAACCTCCGTTATGGGCTCTATCACTCACTGATGGAGTGGTTTAACCCTCTCTACCTCGCTGACAAACAAAATGACTTCAAGACCCAGAACTTCGTTTTAAAGAAGACCATGCCAGAACTTTATGACCTTGTCTTAAAGTAAGAGCCACAACCAGCTCAGAATCACCAGCATTTCCTGGTTTCATTTCTGTAGAGAAAGGTGCAAAGTGAATGCAAAGAAGAGAAATGTTGATTTTTGCCAAGGCAAATTCTCTTTGCTAACCAGAAATGATTTGTGGTAATTTGAAAAGGGGTTCTCTTTTGCCCTGTGGAAGATCTAATCTGTAGAGTAAGGCTGGGACAAATTTTTCCTGCAAAAGCAATTCCCTTTAATCCTGCCTTTGTGCAGGGTGGCTGGAAGTGGAACAAACTTCAGTATTTTGTAGAATAGAAGAGTGAATTTGCATCCTTGCCTTGTTTTCCCTTGATGACAAAAATACAAGGCTTGGGTTTGTGGGTTGTTGTCCCAGCTCAAGAATATGCTTCATAATCGCCTTTGAGGTGCCAAATTCTGGGATTTTTTGGAAGAACTGCACCCTCTCTTGAGCTGTGGATCAACATCTTGTTCTTTGCTGCTGCAAGATCCTCCCTTAGAGCCCTGTGTGAAGCAGAAAATGAAGCAAAAACCTCCTGGTGATGTCAGGCAGTGGGAAGGGGAAGTGAAATGACCCCACACCCAAGCAACACAGTGTGGCAGGAGCAGATAAGCCATTTTGAAACAGCATCTATCTCCCTTAGATACAAACCAGATCTGATTTGGTCAGATGGAGACTGGGAAGCTCCAGATTCCTACTGGAATTCCACCTCTTTCCTTGCCTGGCTCTATAACGACAGCCCTGTCAAGGTACTGCTGCCCCTCGTGGCACTGGGTGGGTGTGGAAGGGTAGGAAGCTGTGGGGTGTGTGATCAAACCAGATCCTTGCCATTTCCAAATGTGTTTTATTCTCTGACAAAAAGAATAAAGACTGTGCTGCTGTGACAGCTCCACTGCCCTTTGCATGGGAGACTCAGACCAGGAGCTTTGTTGCTCTCTGAGTGAGCAGAGGGAGGGATTCAGCCTTTTCATTACACAGGGAATTTTTAGGTGCTTCCTGAGGGGCTGGCTGCCCAAGAACAGAAGGTTCTGTGCCCTGAGCTGTTTCCTTCCCTCAGGACACCGTGGTTGTCAACGATCGCTGGGGTCGGGACTGCTCCTGCCGCCACGGGGGTTTCTACAACTGTGCTGACAAGTACAGGCCAGGCACCCTGCCAGAGCACAAGTGGGAGATGTGCTCCTCCCTGGACAGGCTCTCCTGGGGCTACCGCAGCAACATGAGCCTCGCGGAGGTGATGGATGAAATGAGCATGATTGAGGTGAGAATTGCGAGGTGATGGATGAAATGAGCATGACTGAGGTGAGAATTGCTGGGAATTCGAGGTTTCTGGGGCAGTTTCTGTCTGAGGTGAAGTAATGCAGTTTGTTGTTTTGCTTTATCTGCCACAGGAGCTGGTGCAGACTGTGAGTTTGGGTGGCAACTACCTCCTCAATGTGGGGCCTACAAAAGAAGGGGTGATTGTCCCCATCTTCCAGGAAAGGCTCCTGGCCCTTGGGAGGTGGCTGGACACCAATGGGGAGGCGATTTATGAATCCCAGCCCTGGAGGGTGCAGATGGAGAACACCACAGACACGGTCTGGTAAGGCCTCTGCTGCTCAGACCAGCTGAGCTGATGGTTATTTCTTATCTTTTCCTAAATTTAGTACACCCTGTAGTCTTGCCATTAGGGTTTCATCAATCTTTCTGCAGTAGGGAAAAAACAACCCTTCCTTTAAAACATGTCCATGCTATGGCTGTCAGGATTGTTTAAGTAGTGGACCTGGCCAAAAATGCCTACAAAATGGAGTTGCTTTTATTTCCTCCAGTGTGTTCAGCCCAGAAATGTAGAGCAGGGATCAGGATGAGGCTGTGTATCCACCCTGGCTGAGGCCAGGACAGGCACACATGGACTTTGTTTGGGTTTCATCAGCCAGCACTGAGTGGCTGATGGTGGGTCCAAAGTGACAGATTTTGGAGTCAGGGAAAGTAGGTGACCCCTGTGTGGTGAGAGAAGGCAAGGCAGTGTTCCTGAGCTGTCTGGAAAGGTCAGGTTTGTGTCTGGTGCCCCTCACCTGCTCAACTCCTGCTCCCTCAGGTACACCTCCAAGGGACCACTGGTCTTTGCCATCTTCCTGCTCTGGCCTAGGGACAGTGTCCTGTGTCTGTCCTCGCCCATCCCATCCCCAGACACACAGGTAAGGGACTTGAACAGGACAGCACTCACGGGGAGCCCATCTGGGGCATTTGTGGCTGGGAAGGGCCAACCTGGGTTTATTTAGGTGGGAGGTTGTGTGCTCTGGGCTCCCTGCAGCATCCCAGCTGATCCCCAGGCTTTGGCTCACGTGGGATGTGGGACAGGAGTTGCCAGGACAGGCTGGTGGCTGCCAGGGAAGATTCCTGTGCTGCAGTGTTTTGATGCAGGGGAGGGAAGCAAAGAGGCAGAGAGCAGGAGTGGCTGTCGTGCAGCTCAGGGCATGCCCTGCTCGTGGCACGTGTCACTGTGACGCAAATGGCCGAGTGTCCTTTGCTCTGAACAAACAGGGACAAAGCATCAGCAACAAACAAACCCCAAACAACCAATGCAGCCTGGTGTGGCCTCAGAGCACCCTGAGTGTCACCCCTGTGCCACGTGAGCCACGCCTGGGCACCTGCAGGGAAATGCTGGGCTGTGCAGGGGGGGCTCAGTGTCCCCTTCCTTCCCTCCCTCTGCAGGTGACACTGCTGGGCTTTGCAGGGACTCTGAAGTGGCAGAACCAGCCAGGGAAAGGGATGCTCATAACCCTGCCCTACATGCTGCCATCTCCTCTCCCTCCTCAGTCTGGCTGGGCCGTGAAGCTCGAGGGAGTGAAGTGATGCTGTGGGGGGACACAGCATCTCCCACTGCCTTTCTTTTTGATTGAATCCAAGAGGATTTTTAATGTTTCACGTTGAATACATTGTTTTTCACTTGAGAGAATCTCTCCTCCAGTCTCTGTTGTCTTGTGTTACTTTGGTGTTGGTTGTGATCAGCTGCTTCCATGATGAATAAATCTAATGGAAGTTTGCTGGAAGAAATCATCTGTAAAAAATATGATACAAACCCATCAACAAACTTTTATTAATATGCTGCTGGAGACAGCTACAAGAAAAGGTTTTGTTCTTAGTGAATTTAAGAGACTCCACCGTTGTGAACTGCACTTGAAACTTTTGCTTGCACTGCTGAACTTCTGAACTTTGTGTTCCAGTGAGGGCAGGTTTCCTGCGTGGGTGTCGAACTTCTTCAAAAGGGTTGAACAACGTGTGTGTGAGTGATGACACTGCTCCCAGGAGCGCGGGCTGTTGTGAAGGCACCACAGCATTGCAGCCAGGCTTTGTTCTGTTCCTGTCCGAGCACAACCCGCCAGGACACTTGGAGCTGAGCAGGAGCAGCGCCGCGGGGCTGGGCCACGTGCGGAGCTGCTGGTGTGCGGCTGTTACTCAAACGACAAACATCCAACGGCCCCGGCTCCAGAGAACCGCCTGCGAGTGCCAGGGACCGGTGGTGACGCCGTTACAAACAAAAAAATGGGACGAGAAGGGACAACAGAGCGATGGCCTCTTTGCCTCGCGAGCCCATCACGCCGGTGACCCCTGGCGCGGAGCGGGGCCCGCCCCAAAGCAAACAGCTCGGCCCGTATAAGTGCGCGGCGGGCGCGCTGCCGGCACTGCCGCAGCAGAAGATGCCGCGCTGTGACACGGGCCCCGCGCCGCGGGACGGCGCCTGGGCGCAGGTACGGGATGGCGACAGCGACACCGGGACGGGGACGGAGGGGACAGAGGGACCCGGTGCCACCTGGGGAGACACGTGATGCGGCCACGCCCCCGCGGGTCACGTGCCGGGGGTGGGGCGGTCACGTGGCCGCGGGCGGACATGGCGGCGCGGCGGCTGCTGCCGCGCTGGGCGGGATCGCTGCGGCCCGTGAGGCACCGGGAGGGACGGGGAGCGGGGAGAGACAGGGGGTGATAATGGACCGGGAGAAAAAGGGACCTGGGGGAGACCGGGACGGAGCCAAACGGGGCTGGGGAGGAGCGGGGCCGGTGCGGGGGTCGGCGCTGACCCCGGGCAGGGCCCGGTGCGGGGATCGGCGCTGACCCCGGGCAGGGCCCGGTGCGGGGATCGGCGCTGACCCCGGGCAGGGCCCGGTGCGGGGATCGGCGCTGTCCCCGGGCAGGGCCCAGCGGGGATCGGCGCTGACCCCGGGCAGGGCCCGGTGCGGGGATCGGCGCTGACCCCGGACAGGGCCCAGCGGGGCTCCGGGGCTCCGGGGCTCGGCTGATCCTCCCCCGTGCCAGGTGAGCTCCGCGGCGGCGAGCGGCGCGTACCCGAAGCGGGTGAAGGTGGTGGAGGTGGGACCCCGCGACGGGCTCCAGAACGAGAAGGTACCGGCGGCTCCGGCCCCCTGCACATCCCAAAAACCAAACCCAAAGCTCTTCTCCAACCAAATCCCCCAAACGCCTCCCTGTGCTACCAATGGGGCGGGTTTTCTTTAAATGCTGCTTTTTTTGATGATGGAAAGTTGCTCCTTTTCTTTTTTTAATGGTGGAAGAGTTTGTTGTAGAAATAATAATAACTTTATGTCGTTTTTCTTTTCTTCTTCTTCTTCTTAGAATGTTGTGCCCACCCCAGTGAAGATCAATTTGATCAACATGCTGTCAGAGACAGGGCTGCCGGTCATAGAGGCCACCAGCTTCGTGTCCCCCAAGTGGGTTCCTCAGGTGGGTGTTCAGGCAGGATTTGCAGTGCTGTGTTCTAGAAGTACAGTGATTCTGCTTGCTCCCAAATCCCTGGTACTGGGCAAGAACCAGCAGAGGAGTTAAAATATGCCAGAGCTTCCCTTTGGAGGCTGGGGCAGAGCAAAGGGGCAGGCAGGTCACACACTCAGAGCTGTTTGTGCACCTTGGCCTGGCTGGGTGACCCCTGACCCCTCACTGGGTGCACTTCTGTTTGCTTTTGGAGGCTCTGATCCCTAAATCTTCCTGTTCCCTGTATAAAAAGGAATGTTAATGATGGTTTCCTGAGTGGCAGCTGTCACCCTCACAGACATTTCCTGGTTTTGCAGATGGCTGATCACACCGAGGTCATGCAGGGGATTAATAAATTACCTGGGATCAGTTACCCTGTGCTGACTCCAAACCTGAAGGGATTCCAGGCAGCGGTAAGGGCTGGGAAAACCTGAGTATCCACTCTGGGCTGCTCCCAATCCCACCTGATCCTGTGCTCCTGCACCTCTGGCTTCACCCTTTTCAAGGCAAACTCACATGTGTCCTGTGCAGAATGAACTGAGGGGAGGGTTGGGTTGTTTGGGGGAAAAATACTTTTATAAAATGAGAGAACTGTAGTCAGAGATTGTAGATCACAGAGTCATTGAGTTTGGAGAAGAGCTCTGAGATCTCCAAGTCTAAATAAGCAAGGCAGATTTATTTAGGAACAGAAGAGTCTCTGGAAAGGGAAGTCTGGTTTGAGACATCTCTACCAAGAGGTGCCACTGAAACCCTTGAATTAACACTTGGCCATGAAATCATGAAGTTGTGGCTCTGTTTGTCATTTCCCTCACAAGGAAAATCACCTGGCTTTGACTTAACAGCAGTGCTGGCTTAAGGGTTGGACCTGCTTATCTCAGGGGTCTTTTCCACCCCCAGTGGTTCCTGTGATTCCAGTTTGGGATTTTTTATTTGCAGGTGGCAGCAGGGGCCAAAGAGGTGTCGATCTTTGGGGCAGCATCCGAGCTGTTCACCAAGAAAAACATCAACTGCTCCATCGAGGAGAGCCTGGAGAGGTTTGATGAGGTCATGAAGGCAGCAAGGGAAGCCAGCATTCCTGTCAGGGGGTAAGCAGTTCCTGCTGGAATTCACCCACTTGTGGTCATGCATTCTGCAATAATCCAGAATCAATTTGGATCAGATATTCTTGGGCAAACATCCCACATGGAAATGCAGAGATCACACACCCACACCCCTGTGGGCTCATCTTGGCAAACTTCACACCCATGGAAGAAGAAATTGTAGAAATTCTGTAACCTTTGGCCACTGGACTTCTGGAATATGAAATTGATTCTCCCATCTTGTAGACATGGAAAATGCACAAGTCCTGACTGATTTGTCCAGTAGAATCCCACTGCCCTTTTCCAGCTAAAAGTGGGTTTTTTAACCACAGATATGTTTCCTGTGTCCTTGGATGTCCCTATGAAGGGAAGATTTCTGCAGCTAAGGTTGCAGAGGTGAGTCAATCATAAACCAGAATTCCTGAGAGGGTTTTGATTTATTTTTAATTTTAGGGATGTGAAGTGGGCACTGGGGGATGTGTCAGACCATTTAACCTAAGGGAATGTCCAGATACTCAGAGACAGAATGGGGAGTTGAGGGAGGTTTGGGCACCTGGAGGTTTCTAATCCCAGAGAAGAGTGTCCAGGGAATCATGGAACAGCAGGAATGAGTCCTGGGGAGGGAAGGAAGAGTCCAGGGAGTCCAGGTGCAGCAGGAATGGGCTCTGGGGAGGGAAGGAGGTGTCCAGGTGCAGCAGGAATGCTGTGGGGAGGGAAGGAAGAGTCCAGGTGCAGCAGGAATGCTGTGGGGAGGGAAGGATGCCCTCTCAGTGCCCTGCTGGCTGTGGCACAGGTCTCCAAGAAGATGTACTCCATGGGGTGCTACGAGATCTCCCTGGGGGACACCATTGGCGTGGGCACCCCTGGCAGCATGAGGGAGATGCTGGCAGTGGTGATGAAGGAGGTGCCCGTGGGGGCTCTGGCTGTTCACTGCCATGACACCTATGGACAGGCTCTGGCCAACATCCTGGTGGCCCTGCAGGTAGGATTCCTGATCTGATTGCACACCATGACCTTAAAGCCCATCCTGCTCCACCCCTTGCCCATCTCCCACTGTCCCAGCTGCTCCAAGCCCCTCCAACCTGGCCTGGGGCACTCCAGGGGTGGGGCAGCCACACAAACAAAGCAGCTTTCCTTGGGTTTTTTGTGCTTGTTTGGGAATTGCAGATTCTGTGCTTGCAGAGCAGCCCCTGACTCTGTGTTTGTTTATTTGCAGATGGGGGTGAGCGTGGTGGATGCTTCTGTGGCTGGCCTTGGGGGGTGTCCCTATGCCCAGGGAGCCTCTGGCAACGTGGCCACGGAGGACTTGGTGTACATGCTGAATGGGCTGGGCATCCACACGGTGAGTGGCAGCTGCCCTGGGCTCTGAGCCTGCTGGGGGCAGCTGGGGGGCTCCGTGGGGCTGGGGAGAGAATTCACAAGGGTTGGAGTGACAGGACACAGGGAATTCTCCTTGACAGAAGGCAGGTGAGATGGGATATTAGGGAAAAATCCTCACTGTCGGGGTGGGGAGGGCACCCAGAGCAGCTGGGGCTGCCCCTGGATCCCTGGCAGTGCCCAAGGCCAGGCTGGACATTGGGGTTTGGAGCAGCCTGGGACAGTGGGAGATTCCCTCAAGGCATGTCCTCCTTTCCCATGCAGGGAGTGGATCTCCAGAAGCTGATGGACACAGGCACCTTCATCTGCAATGCCCTGAACAGAAAAACCAATTCCAAGGTGTCTCAGGCCTCCTGCAGGCTGTGACACTGAGAGGAATTCCTGCTTGGATCAGGAAGAAACTGAGGATGCAGCACTGGCTGGGATTCCTCTCTGATCTCCTGAGCTCCCTCCCAGCTCAGCACTTGAGAGGAAGCTCAAAATCCACCAGAATTATGAAGAAATGAAAGAATACTCTATTCTGTTGTATTACATTGGACCTTGAGGCTGTCACCCCGTGCCTTAGAGAAGGGAGGACGTGGAGGGGCTGAGGAGAGCTCTGCCCTGAGCACACCCAGCAGCTCCTGCCTGCAGAGCCAGGGACCCGCAGATGTTGCAGAGTCTGCTCCAGGTCAGGCTGTGCCCTCCTCCCTTCTGTGCCCTCCAAGGCTGAGCCCAAAGCCTCCCCTGGTGCTCAGCCTGCAGGGACTGTGCTACTGCTACTGCTCTGTGTATCTGTTGTAAGATACCTCGAATTACCAGGAGTAATAAATACATTATTTAATAATCTAAACTATTAAAAATTTGATTCAGCTGAACCAACTAAGGAGCTGTTGCTGCTGGTTTGGTTCCAAGTGCCTCTTCTAGGTGGAAACTCAGCAGCATCATGGGCTGAGGAATTCCTTCCACCCCCAGAGAGCAGAGAGTGTGAAACACCCCGACTCTTCTATTTAAAATAATTTATTGAACAGTTTATTTGTGAGACTGGAGATGAGCACATGAACTCTGTCCTTTCAGGGTCTGTGTACTTCCTCTCCATATGACTTCAATAAACTGTAATAATTACCAAGCCTCCGCTAATAACGCCGCAGAATTGGGCAATAATTCTGGATTTTGGGCAGTAATTCGGGATTTTGGGCAGTAATTCGGGGTTTTGGGCAGTAATTTGGGGTTTTGGGCAGTAATTCGGGTTTTTGGGGCAGCGTTCTCCTCCCGCCGCCAGGGGGCGCTGCCGCACCGGGCTCTCCGCGTGGCCCCGCCCCTTCCCGCGCGCAGCAATGGCCGCCGTCCCCCCGCGGTGTTTTGGCCGCGCCGCCGCTCCGTAGCCCTGACACGTTTCCATGGAGGAGCCGCTCGCGGGGCGCCGGGGGCGGGGCCAAGGCCCGGCCTTAAAGGGGCCGCGCCCCGCGCGGGGCTGAGCGGGAGCGGCGGCAGCGGCGGGTGAGAGACCGGGGGAACCGGGCGGGAACCGGGCGGAACGAGCAGGGGCACGGGCACGGATGTGCTGCCCTGCCCTGCTTCCTTTGGTAGGGAGAGCCGAAACCGCCGCGATTTGCGGTATCCCTGGGTCTCTGGGACAGTTCCGGTCCCCGGGGTCCGTTCTGCGCCCCGGGACCCCTCCGGTCCCTCCCGCTCCTGTCCCCGCTCCCCGCTGAAATCCGCGTTATTTTACTTTCCCCGCCCTCTCCCAGCTGGCCCAGGCTGTTTCCCCCAGCCCGGGACGGGGCGGTTTGCGGGGCTCTGGCTGGGAAGGAATTTCCCGGTGCGGGTCCTTCCCCGGCTCCTGCCCCTCCCCAGCGCCCGCGGGATCGCTGCGGTTTGCGGGTCCCAAAGTCCTCTGGAGGAGGCGAGGAGCGAGGCTGGGGAGAAACGGGGAATAGCTGAAGGGCAGAGCCGATCCCCCAATCTCCCTACGGAGACCACCCCAATTAATTAATCGCTTAATTGATAATGAGAACTCCTGCCCTGAGGGGTGAGTTTAACAGGAAGAGCTGGGCTCGTGTCCGGGCTGTGCCAGCTCCGTGTCCGGGAGGTGTGACCGGCAGTGCCCGGCCCTGGGGCAGCCCCGGCGGCAGCGCTGACGTGACAGGGGCCGGGCTGGATGTGACAGGGGCCGGGCTGTGACAGGGGCCGGGCTGTGACAGGGACCGGGCTGATGTGACAGGGGCCGGGCTGGATGTGACAGAGACCGGCTGTGCCCTCCCCGCCGCTGCAGGGTTTGGGGCTGTGCCCTCCCCGCCGCTGCAGAGTTTGGGGTTTTTCCCCCGCAGGAACCATGGCAGAGAAGATCCTGGTGACGGGCGGCGCCGGCTACATCGGCAGCCACTGCGTGCTGGAGCTGCTGCAGGCGGGATTCGTGCCCGTGGTCATCGACAACTTCCACAACGCCATCCGAGGTAGGGCAGCCGGTCCCGGGCCGGGCTGGGGCCGCCTGCAGCAGCGGCTCACCCCCCTCCGTCCCCAGGCTCCGAGCAGCTCCCCGAGAGCCTCCGGCGGGTGCAGGAGATCGCGCAGCGGCCCGTGCTCTTCCAGGAGCTCGACATCACGGACGAGGCCGCGCTGCAGGAGCTCTTCAGCAAGGTGAGAGCCGGAGCTGCGGTGCCCTGCCGGGCTGCTGGGGTTGGAGCCCCCCGAGCTCCCGGGGGAATCCTTCCTGGCACTGACGCCCTGCCCGTCCCCCCTGCAGCACCGTTTCTCGGCCGTGATGCACTTTGCAGGGCTGAAGGCTGTGGGGGAGTCAGTGCAGAAGCCTCTGGAATATTACAGAGTGAACCTCACCGGGACCATCCGGCTGCTGGAGGTGAGAGGGGCCCGCAGGGACCCTGTGCTGTCCCCTCTGCCCTCACAGCGCCCTGTGCTGGGCTCACACAGGGCACAGAGCTGGAGCAGTGCTGACCATTGCCCTCCCCCAGACCATGAAGGCCCACGGCGTGACGAACATCGTGTTCAGCAGCTCTGCCACCGTCTACGGGGACCCCAAGTACCTCCCCCTGGACGAGAAACACCCGGTCGGGGGCTGCACCAACCCCTACGGCAAATCCAAGTTCTTCATCGAGGAGATGATCCAGGACCTCTGCAGAGCAGAGAGGGTGAGGAGCCGCCCCGGGGCTGCAGCCTGGCTGTGTCCCCTCGGGGTGACAGCAGCCCGTCCGTGTGTCCCCATCTGGGTGACAGCAGCCCGTCCGTGTGTCCCCTGTGGGTGACAGCAGCCTGTCTGTGTGTCCCCTGGGGGTGACAGCAGCCTGTCCATGTGTCCCCTCTGGGTGACAGCAGCCTGTCCGTGTGTCCCCTGTGGGTGACAGCAGCCCGTCCCTGTGTCCCCTGGGGGTGACAGCAGCCTGTCCGTGTGTCCCCAGGACTGGAACGCCGTCCTGCTGCGCTACTTCAACCCCATCGGCGCCCACGAGTCGGGGATGATCGGAGAAGACCCTCAGGGCATCCCCAACAACCTCATGCCCTACGTGGCTCAGGTACCGCCCCCGCAGCCCCTGGGGGCACAGGGAGGGGACCCGGTGCCGGGGCTCCCATGGGGCTGTCCCTCTCTGCAGGTGGCAGTGGGACGCCGGGAATTCCTCAGCGTCTTTGGGAACGACTACAAGACAGATGATGGAACGGGTGCGTTAGGGGGAATTTGGGATTCCCAAAGGCTCTGGCTGACCCCAGGCCCTGCCCTCACCCTGTGTGTCCCCACAGGAGTCAGGGATTACATCCACGTCGTGGACCTGGCCAAGGGCCACATCGCTGCCCTGAAGAAGCTCAAGGAGAACTGTGGCTGCAAGGTGCCAACCTCGGGGTGCTGCCAGCCCTGGAGGGGGGTGGGGGTCCCAGCAGGGGCTGAAGGGGGGCCTGGCCCTTCTCCCCTTGATCCCTGTCCTTTATCCTCCTCCCAGATCTACAACCTGGGCACAGGCACGGGCTACTCGGTGCTGCAGATGGTGCGGGCCATGGAGAAAGCCTCGGGCAGGGAGGTGAGGGCAGAGCTGCAGCTCACAGGCACAGGGGCCGTGCTGCCACGGAGCAGAGCCCCGATCCCCAGAGCAGCCCTGGCACGGTTCCCTCTGCCCTCGGGGCCCTGAGCGTGGCGCTGCTCCCCTGCAGATCAAGTACCGGATCGCGGCCCGGCGGGAGGGGGACGTGGCCTCCTGCTACGCCGACCCCGCGCTGGCCGAGCGGGAGCTGGGCTGGAGAGCCGCCCTCGGCCTGGACAAGATGTGTAAGGCACCACCCCCTCCTGGCACACGGGCACTGCCAGCCCCTGCGCCCCCTCACCTCCCTCCTCCCTGTTCCAGGTGAGGACCTGTGGCGCTGGCAGCTGCAGAACCCCACGGGCTTCAGCAAGAACTGAGCTGTGGCCAGTGCTGAGGCTGCTCTGAGCCAGCCCTGCTCCTGCCCCAGGGGCTGGCACCGTCCTGGGAGAGCATCCTCAGCCTCCCCACTCCTCATCCCCCAGGTCTTTCCATCTCTCAGAGCAGACCCACGGCAGGGAACAGAGCCAGGGCCTGGTTTGGCCCCCAGGCAATGCCCGGGGACTGCAGCCAGCCCAGGCTGGGAGCAGCTGCTCCTCCCTGTGCCCTGGGCATCCAGCACTGGCCCAGCTGAGTCCTGCTGGGCCCAAAGTGCAGCAGAGCCCCTGTCCCCTCCTGCCCCACCTGGCTCAGGGGGAGCCCAAGGCACCTCTGCCCTGGCACAGAGGGCACCAGGGACCTCCCCCAGGGACCAGTCACATTCCAAGGCCACCACGGCTCACTTCCCCAGCCCAGGGCTTCCTCCACTCCCCTTTTCCCTCCCCCAGCATGGTTTTGGGGACCAAATCTCATCTCCCCCCTCTCCTGCTGAGCCAGAGGAGCCCCTGCCCAGGGCTGTGCCAGCCTGGCCTGGCTGCCCACAGCCCCTCAGTGCTTCTGTGGCAGCCACTCCCCATTGCCAAGGGCTGCCCAGGAGCTGGCTCTGCCCCCCTGGCCCACACTGCTCCTATTTATTCCTGGCAGCTCCCAGGGCTGGGATGACGCAGTCAGCCCCGTGTGCTGGCAGCTGGATGAATAACTTATGCTCCTAAATTATGAATCGAGCTTTTGATTTGTTTTTAAAATAAACTTTCCTACTTTCTAAGTGGCAGCTTTGTTCTGCTTCCCTTCAGTCAGAGCTGCTGCCCCTAAAAATGGCAGCTGGGGCCTCATGCCACCCCTAGTCCCTCCCCAACTCTCTAATGCTGCCCAGCCAGGGATGATGCCAGCTCAGCTCCAGGACAGGTTGAGGATTTATTTCACCTTGATTCTCTGTGGAACGCACACACACACACAAAAAAACAACCCCAAACATGTACAAGGAAGACAAGAGAGAGATGAAAAACAAAACAAAACAAAAACCCAAAAAATAACCAAATGAAAAAAACCCAAAGCTGTATTGAGGAATGGAGAGAAGCTGTTCTCCCCCCGCAGGGAGTGAGCAGGAATGCTCTGCACAGGGATGGTCCCAGGCCCCCCAGCACACACGCTTCCAGTTCACAGTCAAACAGGTCAGTCTGTCCATCACAGCCCTTGGTACCCCCAGGAGCTCCATCCCACCCCTGCCAGCCCCTGGTGACCCCAAGGAGCTGCCATCCCCCCCTGCCACCCTCTCATGCCCCCCAGCCGAGCGTGGGGGTGGGGGCACAGCAGCATTAAAACACAGCATAGAAGAGCCAGCAGGGCAGGGCCCAGGGCAGGGACAGAGCCCAGGGCAGGGACAGAGCCCAGGGCAGGGCAGAGCCCAGGGCAGGGGCCCAGGGCAGGGACAGAGCCCAGGGCAGGACAGGGCCAGGGCAGGGCAGGGCCAGGCTGCCCCCGGTGCCAGCAGCAGCTCTGCTGCTTTCAGACTTCCTAAAAGGGGCAAAACCTGAAACCCCAAGCCAAGAGCCCAGCCAAGGGTGGGCCCCACGCTCCTCTCTGCAGAGGGCAGTTATTGCTTTGTGCAGCCCGGGCAGGAAGGGCAGGGCTGGAGCAGAACTGCTGGGGCTGAGCCCCCCAGGGCACGGGGCAGAGGCTCCCTGGGGCTGGGGCAGGGCCAGCCCTGGGGCCAGGGGAACGTGGGGGTGTTTTAAAAGCCATGATCAGCCTCAGGTGGGGCTCAGCCCGGGGAAGAGCGGGATGAGGGCAGAGCTGCTCCACAGCCACTGCCCTGGGCCCTGTGGGAGGGGAGGGTCAGCCAGGAGCCCCCCAGAGGAGACATTCGGGGCCCCAGCACGATGCCAGCACTCGGGAGGGACAAGCCACAGGTGAGGGACACTGGTGATTGTACACGGGGGACAGGAGCAGAGGATGGGCACAGCAGCACCCGGGGCTCAGATGCTGGTGAGATGAGGGCTGGAGCAAAGCTGCTCCTTCCTTGCAGCTGCACCAGGAGCCAAACCCGGGGTGCAGGGAGCCCAGCCCACCTCCCCCTCCCCGAGCCAGCCAAGTCCCAAGGGAAGGACAAGTAGCAGCAAGAGAAGACGTTAAAGACGGGGCCGGCGGCTCCGTGAGTGTAAACGAAGCTTGGGGGGTCCGAGGGTGCAGAGCTGGGCTGGGGAGGGGGAGACGCCTCCGGGACCCCCGCGGGGCAGAGATGGAGATTGTAAAAGCAACAAGAGGAGGAGGAGGAGCAGAGGAAGGAGGTGATTATCTCGGGAGGGCAGGGCTGCCCCGGCCGAGGGCTGAGGGGAGTGTGCGTGTGTGACAGGCGGGGCTGGGAGGGAGCTGCAGCCCCTCCCTCCGGCCCCCGCAGCTTTGGCGGTGCCAGCCCAGGGCCGAGCCGCCCCGGGGCTGCAGGCGGCCGCAGGGGAGTCCCGGGTTCCTGAGCTCTGACTGCAAACCGAGAGCGGCACCGAGGGCAGAGCTCCGAGCCCCAGGGCTGCCCCAGCCTCGCCCCGGCCGCGTCCCGCCCCTAATACTGGTACAAAAACCCCAAACCCGAGAGGAAAACCTCACCCGCGCCGTGCCAGCCCCGCAGGGGGGCCGAGGGGACGGTGACCCTCCCTCGGGAAGCGCTGGGAGCCAGAGCAGGAGAGAAAAGGCCGCTGGCAGACTCGCCTTAGGCGGCTCCAGGCGGGCTCCGGGCGCAGCGGGAGAGCCGGGGCTGTGGCGGGGTGGGGCCATGGCTTCCGATGGCAGCGGGCGGCTCCCAGGGACAGACGGGCGGCGCTGACCTCGGCAGCCTCCCCTGCCACAGTCCCGAGGGGCTCCGCTCAGATCCGGGGCAGCAGCTTCTCGATGAACTCCTTCACGGCCATCATCTCCTGCGGGGAGGGCACAGCCCGTCACCGCGGGGCTCCCCAAGGCCGGGGTGGGGCTCTGCAGCCTCCTCCAAACACATCTCGTGCGTTCCCCACCCTGCCTGACCCACAGGAAGGGACCCACAAGGATCTTCCTGCGCAGACACCCCAAAAACCCCACCCTGGGCAGCCTTGGAGTGGTGTCCAAACCCTCCTGGAGCTGTGGCAGCCTCGGGGCTGCGCCCATTCCCTGGGGAGCCTGGGCAGTGCCAGCACCCTCTGGGAGAAGAGCCTTTCCCTGAAACCATGCCAGCCCTCCCCTGACAGCTGCAGGCCATTCCCACGGGTGCCATCACTGATCCCCACCCAGGGGCTGCCATCCCCCCGCTGCAGCCCCAGCACTGACCTGAGGACAGGAACTGTGCATCACACCGGGGTAGGTTTTGAACTGCACCTTGGTGGGGGTGACGACAGACTTGAGCTTCTCGGCCGTGAGGGCCCCGAAGCGCACGGGGATCATGGGGTCCAGCTCCCCGTGGCACTGCAGGATGGCGATGTCCCTGTTCACGCCGTTGTTGGCCGCCTGCCGCCAGGGGGGACACTCAGCTCAGGGGACACCAACGGGCACAGCTGCTCTGTGTCCCCAACGCACAGCTCAGGAGGAGAGCTGCACTGGGAGATGCCCCCGGGCTGAGGGTCCCTGCAGGGGCATCCCCAATTAGAAGAAATGAGAGGCCTCTCTCTCTGCCTTCTCCTGATAGCAGAAGCCAAGTCCCTCTTCTGCTCCCTGCCCATGCCCTCTCCCTGTCTGTCAGCCTTTCAGTCACTCCCACCCTGTTTCTGTGCTGGCCCTTTGCCCTAAACCCACCCTTGTGCCACCCCCATGTCCCCTGGTGATTGGTCTCTGATTCTCTCCCTGCCCTGCTCACCCCATGTATTTAAACTAGACCCTTATAAAGTACCCAGCATTTGTTCCCTGAACCATGAACGATGCACACAATAAACATCTCCCTGCTTCTCACTTGCTATTACCCCAAACAACACCAGATGCAACAAGGGGGTACCTGTGGGAAGGCCTTGTGCAGAGGCAGCCAGCAGCTGAGAGCCACGATCCCAGCCAGCTGGTGCTGGCAGGTCAGAGCCGTGTACAGAGACAGGGCACCACCCTGCAGGGGAAAGGTGGAGTCAGAGCCAGGGGGGATGCAGGGACACCCTCACACACACACCTCCTGCATTAAAGTTTATAAGGGACACCCTCACACACACACCTCCTGCATTAAGGTTTAGTTTTCGTGTTTTTCAGATTCTGTGCTGCTTTGGTGTGTAACTCTCAACTTCACATTAAGTTCTTCTCACAGTTTAGTTAGACAAAACAATTCTTTTCCAGCTGGAGAATCATGGACAACCAGCACAGCCTCAGGCCCAAAAAGCATAAACAATGGGGAACTGAAGAGAGCAAACCAGGAGGATGGGACTTCATAACCCAAAGCTGCAATTGGACAATTTACCCCAATATTGGAAATGGACCAAAACTTATAAATGTGAAAACTCGTGAGTGAGATCCATCTTGGATCCATCCACAGCCAGGTTCTTGTACTGCCCAAGGTGAATCCTTTGAAGGCCTTTCAATAAATCCCTGCTTTATTCCTTTAACTCTGCCCAGCCTCTCACAGGCTGAATTCAGCAGGAATTGGGGTGCTGATGCTCACCTGTGAGAAGCCCCCCAGGATGATGCGGTTGGGGGGGATCCCGTTCTTCATCTCGTGCTCAATGATTGCTTTGACTGAAGGAATGGGAGAAGTGGGTCAGTGGAAGGGGAGAAGGGTTAAAAAGCATCACCCAGCACCTCAGGGTGTCACATCAGGGACAGGCAGGTGCCAGAGATCCCAGGGGAAATGTTTGTTGGGATCACAGGAAAGCAGAAACAAAGGAGAGGTGGAAGAAAGCTGCTCCAGTCACAGTGAGGGACAGACCCCCACTTCCCCCTCTCCAGAGCTCCTTACTGTTTTCTGCTGCTTTCTTGATCCCAGCTTCATCCTCAGGTGCATCTGGAGTCAATCCCATCAGGTCAAACCTGGGGGAAGCAGCAGGGTCAGCCCAAACCTCTCCCAGCATTGTGAGTGTGGGGAGGGAGGAGCTGGGTGTGCTCTGCCCTTCCCTGGCCCCCACAGGGCAATGGATTTTGTCTCCCCTTCCCTCTCCCCCCCCAAAAGGGTCCCACAAAGCACTGACCAGGAGGGCATGACCATCTTCATGTTGAGGGTCACGGGGATCCGGGGCCTGTGGAGGAACATTTTGGGACGTTCAGCTCAAGTCTGAGGGGAGCAGCAAGACTGACACCTCTCCCCTTCCTGCTGAGCCCCCTCCTGCCTGAGCAGGGCAGCACAGGCAGCTCCAGTGCTTTGGGCAGGGGTGAACAGACAGGAGGGAAAACAAAAGAGCCTCTGGTGCTGCTCACCTCAGTGGGAACAGCTCTGCCTGCAGCAGCAGCAGCAGAGCCACCACCCTCCTCCCCCAGGAGCCCTGGCAGCCTCAGGACCCCCAGAACCCCCCAGGAGCCCCCCAGAACCCCCCAGGAGCCCCCAGGGCAGCACTCACGCGTGAGGACAGATGTACTTGACGTAGGGGAGGCGGATGGAGGAGAGAGCGTCGGCCCAGCTGTGCCTGGGGAGGGACAGGAGGGGAGATGGATCCAAAGCCTGTCTGAGCCATCTTCCCAAAACTGCTGCCCCCCAACCCCTCCCCTGAGCTGATTTTACCCACCCCATCAGCCTGAACCCCCCATGAACCACCCCCAGCACTGCTCCCGTCTGAGGGGAGCACACAAAGCCCCGAAGCTGCAGGAAAGGGAGGAGGGAATCTCCCAGCCAGGCATGTGGGAATCTCCTGGAGAAAGAGAAGCCTTTTGTCACCACCATGGGAACTCAGAGATGCCCTGGTGCAGGCCCAGCCCAGCTGCCAGCCCTGCCAAGGCCTGGAAAAGCTGCAGTGCTTCTCAGCAATCCCTGAAGGCAGCACAAAATCCACCCGTGGGGGGTGGGGGGCTGCCAGGCTGCCAGGATCATAAATATTCAAGAGCAGACAGCTGCCAGCAGCAATTCCCTGCCATTCATTCCCTGTGGGGAATGGCTGCAGCCCCCAGCCCAAAGCCCCACACAAATCCCAGAGAAAGCAGCAGCAAAAAGCCAGGATCTGCATTTGGCAAATCACACATCCCAGCCAGAAACAGCTCCAGGGACACTCACCCCGTGTCTCCAAGGCCATGTAGGAAAATGACCTGTTAAACAGAGAAGGAAGGGAGTTAGCTGGTGTGAGAGTGGTGCTGGGGAGAGGGCAGGGCAGGGCAGGGAGGTGGCAAATGGACACTTAGTCAGCAACTCCAAGAGGCTCAAATTTAGTTTGGAGCACCGTGGATGGGTGGGTCAGGGATGTGGTGTCATCCTGCCACAGAGCTGCCACGGGCAGGTCCCAACTCCTCTGCACAGCACAGGGACAAGGGGTGACAGATCATGCCACCAGGAATGGCAGCAGAGCACAGGCCCAGCCTGAACCCCAGAATGGGCTGGATGGGGCCTCAAATGCCACCAGGGCCACCCCTGCCATGGCAGGGACACCTTGCACTGTCCCAGGCTGCTCCAAGCCCTGTCCAAGCTGGCCTTGGGCACTGCCAGGGATCCAGGGGCAGCCACAGCTGCTCACCCCCCTCACAGAGAGGAATTCCTTCCCTGTATCACCAAGGACTCACAAATCCACTTCCACAGGCTTTTCACCTCCATCTCCAGCAACTCCTAAGCCTTGGGGAGCGGAGGGAAGGCAGCCTGCACACCCCAGGGAAGGACTGGGGGTGTTCCTTTGGGAGATCTGCTTTAAAAGCTTAAACAGCCCAATCAACCTCAACTCCCACTGCTTTCACAAGCCGAGCTCTCACATTGGAGCAAACAGCCCAGGCCAAGGTCAGCCTCAGAGCCCTTGCTGGCCGTGCCTCCCCCGTGCTGAGCTCCCCGTGCCCCAGGGGAGGGAGGGAGGGAGGGAGGGGCAGCCTTACCGCGGCAGTCTCCCGCTCTGCCCCTGACACGGTGACAGCGTCGGCGAGGAGGGGGACAGACATGTTGTTACCACACATACACCGAGAGGGATCGACACTGGCACCTGCGGGACACACAGGTGAGTGAGGCAGAAAACAAACCTCTCACCCCCCACCCTTCAGCACAGAGCAGGGGGGAAATTAAAGAGCAGGTGAAGGCTTTGATGCTGAAGCCCTTGGGACATCCCACACTGTGGCCTGGCAGTGCTGGAGAGTCCAGGAGCAGACAGTGCCCCTCGTGTGGCAGAGCGTGGGGTGCTGGAAGGGTTAAAATTAGCCTGGAAATTACAGCTCAGAGCCAAAGTTGTTCCTGTGGCTGCACTGGCGTGGGCAGAGGGTGGCTGGGCAGAGCAGCCTCAGCATCCCTTCATTCCTGCACCCCTGGTTCCTTCCCAGAGCTGGGCAGGTGCCTGACCCACATCTGCTCCGACAGGGAAGCAGGAAACCCTCGGCACGCAGCAGCACAAATAAAAGGTCCAGCCCTGTTTTATGGGGCTGGTTAGGATCAACCAGAGCACTGGGAGCTGGTCTGAGCCCCCCCGGGATGGATGACACTCTGTGTCTCCCCAGGAGAGCAGGCAGGGTCACCTCTCAGACCCTCCAGAGCTGACAGCACCCACGGTGCCTTGAGCCAGGACAGTGCACGGTGTTTGTTCCCACTGTATCACAAACCAAGGCTGCCCTGGCCCCACTGAGCCAGCAGCACTAATCACATCAGAGCTTGTTTAGGGCCCTGCCGTTATCCCCCAGAACAGGATCGGCCTCCGGAGCAGGATCACGGAATATCCCGAGCGGGAAGGGGGGAAGGATCACCCAGTCCCAGCCCTGGCCCTGCCCAGACCCCCCAACAATCCCACCCTGAGCATCCTGGCAGCGCTGTCCAAACCCTCCTGGAGCTGTGGCAGCCTCGGGGCTGTGCCCATTCCCTGGGCAGTGCCCAGCACCCTCTGCGGGAAAAACCTTTCCCTAAACCCACCCTAAACCCCCCTGGCACAGCTCCAGCCATTCCCTTGGATCCTGTCCCTTCCCTTTGCTCACTGTGCTCTATGCCCAGCAGGTCGGGGTGACACGGGATCACCCCAAACCCATCCCAAGAGCCCGGACCGCCGGCAGCCAGCCTTACCCACGAGAAACAGCCTGCTCTGACTCCCAGCCCGGCCAAGACCTGCCCGACTCGTTCCACCGACTGCTCGTCAGCGGCTTCCCCACTCAAATAAAAACACCGGCAATGAGCAGCTGCCCGGATCTGACACAGACACACGGCCCACGTGCTCGTGTGTACTCCAGGGGCAAAACAAGCGGCCAGGAGAGCCTGCACCTGCCAAAAACCCCGGCAGGGAGAGACAGAGAGAGCCAGGAATAGCAGCACCCTGCCCTGGCAGGTGATGGATGCGCTCCTTGTCGGGGAGGCTCCAGGGAAAACAGGGCTCGGGACGGTCAGAGCTGCCCCCAAAACGCTCCTGGGATGTTCCTGGAGGGAACACAGCGGGAACCCCGAGCAAAGCGGGATGGATCCCCTGCGGTGTGTCCGTGCGGGTGTCAAAGCGCAAACAAAGCACCACGAGGTGAATGTGGCTCCGAGCTGGAGCTGTCGCACCCCAAGCCGACCCCACCAGTGACACCGCGCCGGGGAAAACGCGGCCATCAGTCGTTAATTAGCATTAATTACCGTGCCTCGGCCTCTCCCTCAGGCCCGCAGCCCCACAGGGAGCGGAATCCAGCGGGGGATGGAGAAATCCCGCCTGGAAGCGGATGGAGGCGGGACCCCCACGGCCTGCAGAGCCGGTTTTCCGCCAAAACCGGGGCTCTGGGGGGAGGATCCCTGCGGGCTCGTACAGACCCCCGAGGCGGCCCCGTTACCGCACCGGGACCCTCCGGCTCCTCTCGCCGTTAATCCCCCGTTAAACCCCGGGAACGGCCTCGCCGCCCCCCCACCGCCAGTCCCCGCGGCCCTCACGGAAATCACCCCCCGCCTACAACAGTGGTACGTCCCCCCGTCGCGCCGCTGCCCGGTTGCGCCCCCCGCCCCCCCGGCGCGGCCCTGTGGTACGTGCCGCCCCCCCGCCCGCACCTCTCCCGCGGCCCGGCGCGCGCGCTCCTCGCGGCTCCCCCCGGACGCGCTCCCACAGGAACTTCCGCCAGCGCGCCGGAAGTGACGCAGCGCGCGCCGGGAGCGGCGGGGCGGCCATGATGGAAACGGGCAGCGGATCGCGCTGGGAACCCGCGACAACGAGCGGGGCCCGCCCTTCCCAGCGGGCCAGGCCTCCGCCGCCCTCCCCGCCGGTGCCACCCGCGACTCAGGGACAGCGCACAGCTCTGCACCGCAGCGTGTTTATTGTCAGTCACAGCCGGGACCGGCCCCGCTCACGGCTCGGCCTCCAGAGCGGCTCTGCCGCCTCACGCCGTGTCTGCCCCACACACACGGAGCTGCTCCGAAGCCGTTCCTGCCCCGGGCAGCCCCGTCAGGAGATGAAGTGAGTCTGAGGGGTGATCTGTTCCAACTTGTGGTCGGCCGGGTTGGCCGAGGCTTCGTAGTTGCAGATGGTGACTTCGTGGCGATGAGCCTGGGTGGAGATGGAACGTTTTAACTCCAGGGAAAGCAGGATTCCAGCCCTTTCCTCGCTCTGGTTGCTCTCTGCTCTCACTCACCTCCGTCCACTCCCCTTTCAGGCCTATGTAGAAAATCTTGGTTGTCTCTGCTCCGAAGTTCTTTGGGAAGTGCATGGAGAGGTGGTAAACGTTGGAGAAACGGGCAATTCTGCAAGAAAACACAGGCTGAGATTGCAGCACCTCCCCAGGCTCCCACACCACGAGCAGCTGCCCCTGATCCCAGTCAGACTTGGCAGCAAGGGGGGATTTCCCTCACACCCGTGGGTAGCCATGAGCTGGGGACAGCACAGCAGGATGACTCTGCACCCCAAGAATTCCTGGGGTGCCAACACAGGCAGCCCCAGGCTGTGGGAAGGATGTTTCAGAGGGCAGCACGGAGCTGGGGAGGCAAATCCTCCTGAGGGCAGCTTTGGATCACTGCCCTGTGCTGACCCTTCCCTAAATGGGGAAGGCTGGCAGAGCTGCTGTGGCAGGCAGGAGCAGCCCCCACTCCCCAGGCTCTCTCATACTTGGTGGGATATTCCAGCTCTCCCAAGGGGTCCCGGCTCAGGCTGAACGTCTGCTCTGGTTCCTTGGCTGTGTCATCAAAGGACATGTGAGGAATGTTCCTGAACCTGGCAGGACAAGGAGGAGTTATTAACAACAGGTCAGCTAATTGGATTCCATCCATTAACACTGAGGTTCTTCTACACAAAAAAAAAGGATTTAATTTGTCTTCTCACAATACCACCAGTTCCCCCACAGCCCCTGTGAGGAAGGGGAAGCTGCTTTTACTCACAGCCTCATCTCTGCCGGGTGTGTCCCGTCCTCCTCGCCCATCACAATGACTCCTTTCAACTTCACACTGCCTGTGAACCTGCCCAGACACACAGAGCCAGGTTTTCACCTCTGGCCTCTCCAAGTCAGGCCCGTGCCTGGTTCCCAGGCCAGGAACAAGCCCTGCCAGCAGCCAGGACCGTGCCAGAGGCGCTCAGGGATGGAACTCACGGGATGTTGAAGAGCAGCTCCTCATCATCATCGCTTTCCACGAACTGGGGAGAGAGGAGAGCAGGTCAGGGCTGGCCTGGGGTGGGCAGGGGGAGCACAGGGGACAGAGGGGAGGTGGGGGGACAGCTGGAGGGATCACCCCAGTGGGGTTCAGGGGGTCCTGCAGTACCCTGCTCACAGGATCCCAGAATATTTAGGATTGGAAGTGACCTCTGGAGATCATCCAGTGCCACGCCCTGCCCAGCAGGGTCACCTGGAGCAGGTGACACAGGAACAGCTCCAGGTGGGTTTGGGATGTCCCCACACAGGGAATCCCCAGCTGTTCCAGGGCTCTGCCACCCCCATGGAAACAAGTAGTTTTGGTTTATGGCCCTTGCTCATTATCGTGTCACTGAACAGAGCCTGGCGCCATCCTCTGACACTTCTTGGGGATATTTTAAGGATTGATGGGCTCCCCTCTCATGCGTCCCTTCTCCAGCCTGACCAGGCCCCGCTCCCCTCATGAGGGCGACGCTCCAGACCCCAAATCATCTCTGTGACCCCCCAGCAGCTCCTGCTGTGCTGAGAAGCCCAGGTCCGCACACCGCCCTGCAGCAGCGCCTCCCCCGGGCCGAGCCGAGGGGCAGCATCCCGTCACCGACACCCCCCGACCCCACCGCCGCTCCGGCCGCACCTGCGAGCGGTCCCCGCGCTCCTCCCAGGGCCGGAACACGGTGGCTCCCGAGCCCTCGCGGCGCTCGTTGAGGCACTGCAGGCGCTGCCGGTCGATGCGCAGGTAGAGCCCCCAGGCCGCGCCGCGCTCCGCCGCCTCCTCCCCGCAGCAGCGGCAGCGGCCGGGCCCGTGTCCGTGCGCCATGGCCGCGCCGGGGCCGCGCAGCGCGCATGCGCGCCGGGCCACGCCCCCGCGGTCACCGGAACCACGCCCACAACGCGCGTGGCCACGCCCCACTGGTACAGAAACCACGCCCACAACGCGTGTGGCCGCGCCCCACTGGTACCGAATCCACGCCCACAACGCGCGTGACCACGCCCCACTGGTACCGAATCCACGCCCACAGCGCCTCAGGCCACGCCCTACTGTCGCAAAAACCCCGCCCACCGCGTATCAGGCCACGCCCCGCTGGTACTAAAACCCCGCCCACAGCGCCTCAGGCCACGCCCTACTGTCGCAAAACCCCGCCCACCGCGTATCAGGCCACGCCCCGCTGGTACTAAAACCCCGCCCACAGCGCCTCAGGTCACGCCCTACTGTCGCAAAAACCCCGCCCACCGCGTATCAGGCCACGCCCCACTGTGACTAAAACCCCGCCCACCGCGTATCAGGCCACGCCCCACTGTGACTAAAACCACGCCCACCGCGTATCAGGCCACGCCCCACTGTGACTAAAACCACGCCCACAGCGCATCAGGCCACGCCTTTCTGGTCTCTAAACCACGCCCACAGCGCCTCAGGCCACGCCCCGCTGGTACCTAAACCACGCCCACAACGCACACAGGACACGCCCGTTTCCATGACGTAACACAATTTCTTAATTAGACACGCCTCTCATTTCGTAGCCTACGCAAAGCGGCGATAGGTTCTTTTCCCGTAGCCACGCCCATGTGGGCGTAACCTGGCTCTGCACGTGCTGAGCCCGTGAAGCGCCCGGTCCTCCCGGGGAGGGGTGCCGGTGGTTCCGGGGAGGTGTCCCGGTGATTCCGGGGAGGAGTCCGGTGGTCCCGGGGAGGGGTCCCGGTGGTCCTGGCCCCACCCCGCCCGGGGAATCGTGAAACTGCTGCTTTCCCGCCGAAGTTCCGGGGGTATTATCCATGGGGCAGGAACGGGAGCACCCCCCGCCGGGATAATGGGATACCGGAGCATCACCCTCCGGAGTTTCCTCATGGTGTGTTTAACATTCGTTGTACACGTCAGGAAAGAACGAGCAGCCACGGTCCAGTGTTTGGCTTTTATTGAGACATGATTCTCCTCTTTTTCATATAACTTATCTAATTAAAATATTCATCTTAGTTACCACAAAAAAAGGAACATAGAAAATTGTATATATACACAGTTTGGGACCAAAATACAAATACGAGTCCAAGTCACTCCCCCTCCTCCTCATCCCCCCATTACTCATCCTACAGGGATGGGTGAGAAGGGGGCAGAGGCAGCTCTGCTCCATCCTTCAGTGTGGGGTGGAGCACAGAACAACTGCACAAGTGTCACAGCCCAAGACACTTTGATCCCAGTAGTGTGTCCCCGGGGGAAATATCCCTGCTCTGCTCCCAGCTGAGGGCCGGTGCCCACCTCTCCCCAGGCTGGATGTAGTGTCTGAGCAAGAAGAAGGGAAGGGTGAGGGGTTGGCATCGCCCCTGGGGGAGCAGAGTCACCTCCCTGCAATGCCACAAACAAAACATGGACACAGCTGGCAGAGCCTGGAGCAAAGGGGCTGCTCTGAGAGGGAAAGGGCATTTCCCCAACATAGCAATGCTGAGGGTGGAGCTGGGATATCAATTAATTGGCAGTTTAGCAGTGCCCAGAATTGTTCTTGGGCATCACCCAGATCCTTTGCTCAAAGCTCCATCGTGTCTGAACACGATGCCAGGCTCTGCTTCCCTCCCCTCTGCCCCTAGCCCAAGTACAGAGGAGAAATAAACAGTAGCACAACAGTCAGCAGAAGAGGATATATTGTTATCTAATTAAAATACAGCTAAATTAAATACAGCAAAAACACAGGAGAGTAAGGAGCCATTATTTTACTGCACAACACACACTGAAATGCTGCACGGTGACATTAAAGCATCTGGGACTGTAACAAACTTACAGCACATGAGAGTCTGAGAACATTTTTCCAAGAATTTCAAACTAAACAAAGAACAGAGCAAATAAACAGGAGACAGGTGTTCAGAATGGTTTTAAAGAAAGACATTTCTTTTAAAGGAGGAGGGAAAAAAAAAAAAAGGAAACTAACAAACAACCAAACAGAAACCAGAAGCAAAAGAAGGATTTTTTTAGAGGCCTCCAGGGAGGACCCTTCACAGCAAGGTTTCCCCCGGTCAGTGCACACAGACAACTCCACCGGTTTGGGACTTGGCAGCCACAGAAAGCCAGCAGCAGAGCTTCTCAGGAGCTGCCAACAACAACAGCATCCACCACCAGCATCTCTTCCACCCAGACAGCAAAGTCCTACGGCAGCAAATATGGCTTGGAACAGGAGAATCCCTCCCCTCTCTGACCCAGCTGGACCCCAGAGCCCTCCCAGAGAGGCCACGAGCCCTGGGGTCTCCCCAGCCCCATCCTCTGCTTGCACCACCCCCTTTGGGGCAGACAAAACACAAGGAGAAACTTTCCCCAGACACACTTCACAAGCAGAAACCTTCCCAACAGCCCAGCACAGCTCCTGGCTGTGCCCAGCTCCGGCCCTGGTGAGCCCAGCTGCCGTGCTCACATCCTCAGCAGGGCTCCAGGAGCCTCAGCAGGGCTCTGACCTCTCCAGGAGCTCCAGGGCACTCCCTGACACTCCCACCAGCCCCACCAAGCACCTTCTCCTTCCTGAGCTCCAGCTCCTCACACACCAGGTACAAGGGAGCTCTGGAGCTCCTGCTCTGAAGGACACACACGTGTTACAACAGCCACATTCTGTCACTCACTTCCCCCCAACCTCCTTCAAGTGGTTTCAGGTTCAAAGACCAAAATCCTTGGATTTTTCCAAAGAAGGGACAGAGCAAAACGTACAGGGAAAAGACAGGATTTAGGCACCAGCTTCCCAACTGGAAATAAATCCTTTGCAATTCCACACAGAAAACAAGACAGAAGTATTCCTTCTTCCTACTAAAAGAGGCAAACAATGCCTTCACTGGTATTTAAAAATTGTTTTCCATTGCAAAGTCCCCTATCTCTCTCCAGATAAAAAGTTAAAATCTGACTTGGTGCACAGTACAACTCCCAAATCCCTGGCAGTTCCATTCCCAGTAGCCAGCAGAAGACAACAGCAGCAGAGGAAACGTCCCCAAAGGCTCTTGGCACCCCTGCAGGACCACAAAAGCACCTGAACATGATCTACAGCAACAGCACAGAGAAGGTCAAGAGCTCAGATTTTATTGACACACACGAGCAGGGAGCAAAGCCTCAGAACTGGATGCACTTGCCAAAGGACTGACAAGTGGCTGGGCCACTGGTCCTGCCTGTCCCAGAGTCTCCAGGTGAGACTTTGGGCCCAGCAGGTACCAGAGCACAGGAAAGGCTCCTGTGACACCCAGTGTCCACTCAGATGGATTCCAGCTCAGGTCACCAAGGCTGACCCCAGGACTGGGTTGGGAGGGGAGAGACTACTGGGAGCAACATAAATAATACAGCAGGGTAGAGGGGCAAAATATTAATTAAAACCATTTTATAATTTATTAAGAGGTTAAATAGTAAATAAGTCTCTGGATCTTCCACTCTCAGCAGGTGCCAAGATTTCACATTTTCCTGTGTCAGGAGATTCTGTACACCCTTCTTTCGATGGATGACAAAGCCAGAAACAGAATGTTGAGGACAGGGGGTAAAAGAGGGGGGCTTGACACTGAGAAAGGGACCAGAAAAAAAGATAAAATACTGTGCCGTCATCTTGTGCAGATTGAAGCTTCTCCCAGCAGCTGCAGCCTCCAAAGAGTTCAAAGATAAGGAAGGGCTGTTTGGGTACCTTCTCCCCCTCCAGTGCCACTCCTCCCCAAGAGAGAAAGGCCCAGCTCAGCACTGCAAACTTATCTCCGAGAGAATCTGTTCTTGAAAGCTTTGATAGTCTTTGCCATCATTGGTGCAATTTCTGCAAAAGAAAAGAAAAATAAAACCCACCACTGAAGAAAAAAAAAACGACATGAAAACAAAAGTGATAGAAGAAGAGCTGAGAGCAATTGAAATTGGCAGACACGAGTGTTTGAGCAGGGCCCATCAGAGCTTTCAGGTCACAGACAGGAGAAGCCACTGCTTTCTGCACTGCACCAACTCAGATCCCTGCTTAAACCCCCCTGCTCCCTTCCAAGAGAGCTGCACTCCCAGTTCCCAACAGCTGCACAGAGCCAGGGCAGCAGCAGGGCAAAGGCAGAGGTTCTGCCTCACTGGTGCCATTAGGACAGGCTGATCCAGTCAGCTCTGAGCAGGTGAATCAGATGTTTTTCCCTTTGCTGTTCCTCATGCAACACGTTTGAATAGAGGACAGAGACCAACATCAACCCTCGTGCACAGCCTGGAATTCTCCCACAGCAGCACCTTGTGAAGGAGAAGCTCTAAGAGAGCACAGGGATGTCCTGCAGGTTGTACTTACTCTTCACAGGGGGTTTCCTGGGGTCGTAGGAGGAGAAGGTGCTACCTGAAGATGGGACCGAGTGGGCACTGCTGGTGCTGGGCCCATCGTAGGACTGCTCGTCACTCGCCCGAGCGTGGCTTTTGCTGGATGTGTACAGCACTGGTTTTATTCTGCAACAGACACACAACAGGCATTGCCATCAGGGATTCACCGTGGTTTGAGGCTGTTCTACAGACACCAGCCATGTTTGTAACAGCAGCAGGGCTGGTACAATGTGGAACCAGCAGTTACCCAGATCTCCGTGCTTCCCAGGAAACAGGCAATTAAAGTTACAAGTTTCCCTGCAAAAGAAGCTCCCAGACACTCAGTATCCTTTCCTGAGCTTCAGGGGGCAGCTGGCAGGAAGTCCTGAGCAGCAGCAAGTGCTACAGAGAAACACTCACTTGGTCTTCTCTGGCAGAAGAGGGCCTCCAGTTCCGAACTTCTCCTGTCTCCTCCGTACGTCCCGAGGGGGCTTCGCTGCAGAGTTCACAAATGCCATCTTGGCCACTCTTCCTGCAAAAGGCCACAGGGAAACATCACTTACATCCAGCTGGAAATAAAGGAGGCTCCTCACTGCTTGTCTTACTACTGACAGTTCATCCACCTCTCCCCAATCCATCCATTCCAAAGAAATTGTGACAGTCTTCTTTCTCCTTCTGAAAAGAGTTCAGATCTCCTTCCTAAGGTCTGAACCTCTCAGTGAGAAATCAGACAGATCAGCTCAGCAGTTCTCATTAAATTCACACAAAAACCAGGAATGTTTCCCCCCACCCTGGTTCCCTTCCATGGAGGAAGAGAATGGAGGAGCCACACGGAACAGGAGCCTCAACACTGCTGTAAAATATTGGATGAAAGCAAGACACCACTAAACCACAAAGCAAAGACAACACACAGAGCCAATCTGCTCCTAAGCTGGAGTGTTTGAAGCCCAGCTGGCCTGGGCCAGGCCCACCTTTGGGTTTGTTGGCGTGGGCAGAGCCGATGTTGCGTGCCAGCATCAGCAGGCGCTGCTCGCGCGCGTCGTGCAGCCGCAGGTACATCTCCCGCCACGACTCGAACTCCTCGGGCTTCTCGTTCTTGAAGTCTCGCAGGCAGTGGTTGTGCCACAGCTGATCCGTGTCCTCCACCAGCACCTGAAGCAAACCCACACACAGTTGGGATTCCCTCCTGACTCCTCCAGTCCCCTTTCCCCCCTGTGTTGGGTTGATGTGGCCAGAAACGTGTATTCTATCACCATTTGTTGCAGCCAGGTGGGGCAGTGACCCTTATCTCCGTGGCACATATCCTCTGCTAATGGGCCATCTTTAAGATAAGGTGAGGCAATCATCTTTATCTTTTCCACAGCCCATCCTCCCTCCAGGAGATATCTCCTGTTAATGGGCCACTGAGTCCCAGTGCATGACTGATAAAATTACATCATCCCACTGGGAGATGCTCCACCCAGGGGAGGAGCCAAACATTTCCTACACAGATAAAAACAGATTTGAACAGCAAGATTATCCGACTTTCCACTGGATTCCAGAGGAAAACCAGACCTTGCCACATTATCCCTGGACCTTCAGAGGAAAACTGCACCTTCTCCAGGAGCACTGCTCCAGCTGAACCACATCTGCCACTGCAGGAGGATGCAGCCACCATTGAATGGGACTGCTGCCAACACCCTGACTGACTGACGGGTGTCAGCTTGGATTCTGACTCTGGCAGGGTTTGGGATTGTTCTCTGTAATACTGCATTTCTATTTTAATTTTCCTAGTAAAGAACTGTTATTCCTAGGACTAGTAAAAGCCACCTCTTTCCATCAAAAAGCTTTGCTGTTCTGTGAGGACAGCCCTGCACATCACATCCCCTCTCCCAGGCCAAGGCACTCACATGGTTACATTCCTCAATGCGATACAGCTGCTCTGGGGTGCACCTCTCCAACACCGGCTCCAGCACGGAGAAAGGGACACCACCCACTTCATAGATTGCTAGAGAGAAGCAAGAAGCACAGGGCATTAATTATCCTGCTCCTTCCTTGCAAGGAAAGGGCTTAACACCTTGAAACACAGTGAGAAAACTGCAGTGTTGCACAACACCACACAGGGTGAGGGGAGGAGAAAGGAACCTCAGGCACCAATATCTCCAAGTTGAGAAATATCTGTGCAAGCTCTGTTTGCCACAATTTCCAGTGCTTCAGCACTGCTTGAAAGCATTCTAGGTGCTGATCCCTGCTTCCAGTGGGATTTATCCCATATTTGTAACAAGGGGGAGCTGCTGGGGCTGTACCAAGTTGCCAAAATTTCAGTGCATGTGCACAGTGAGTCTGAGACAAGAAAAGATACTTACAATCAATGTTGTTACTGAGGACCCTGATACACTGCTGGTACAGGGACATCATCTTTGGGAGGTAGGCAGTTTTGGAGCCAGAGTACACCTGCATTTTGGAATTTAACCTCCGGCCTGTGAACCCTGCTTCACTCTCCTCCACTGGCGAGGACACTGCTGTGGAGGGAAAGGCTTGGAGTGAGGAGGGGACAGAGAAAACAAACAGCCTGTCCTGATAAATGGCACACATTGGAGTCACCCACAAGTGACCTAAAGGGCAAAGTCTTCTCTAACAGACCTCAGAGCAAGTTCAGGAAGGACAAGTCCAAAGCCTGAGCCCCAAAGAAGGGTTAGTGAAGGATTCTTCTTGTTTCTGATGGAGCACGTGGGAAGCAGCTGATTTTTTGTCTGACCCCAACAGAAAGACTTGAACCCAGCCAGCATCCACTCCTGCTCTCACCCACAATCTGGCTCATTCCAAACCCATTTTCCTGCCCAACATACCTTTCCTTTTTGTCTGGGAGCAGGTGATGGACTCAATCGAGGGAAGAGGACGATAATTGGCCTGGATGGGGGGCAGGGGGATGTCTGGTAACGTTGGTACCACATCTAAAATTATCTGGAAGGAGAGGATGTACATGGAATAAGACAGGAATACAGCAGAATGTGACATGCCACCAAACAGCACTGAACTGTGGGGTTTTTGCATATTTTGAATAAACCACTCTGTGCTGATCAGTTTGCAGCAGGGAACAAACTCAGGGAGTGGCTGCCAATAGGAAGAGGCCAAAACGTGGGACCTGAATCATTCAGGACCTTCCAGAAAGAGTCATCCATGTTTTTAACCTATTCAGGACAAGCAGAATCTTTTCCCTTGATGTCAAACACTCATTTACCAGTTCTGTTTTTTCTCCTTTTCCTCAAAAAACCTTTGCACTGGTGGAGGAGAAGAGAACCTCAGAAACTGAGGGAAAATTTTGATATGGAGTTTTATGAAGCACTTATTAGAATTAATGGCAAAGCAGGATTGAAAATGCTGTTAAACCTTATAAAAACCAGTTTGTAAAGAGCCAAGTGTTTCAAAGTTGAGTAAAGAGATGAAACAGTAAAGATTTTACATATTTGTCCCTATTTATACACCAAACCCTGGCACCCATGTGACAAAGAATCTGTACAGAAATATTGCTCATTTTCCAGGCTTTCACAAAAGAAGGTTTGTCTTCTGCAATGAGCTGCCTTGCACCACCAGTTCTCCCATTTCTGGACACTAAAAAAGGTCCATTTTAGAGAAGCATAAATACTTGTGAGGGGAGACATGGGAACCTTGTTAGCAGGACATGCCCTGCAAACTGGGCTGGATTCTAAGCTCACATCCACAGATACTCTGCTTTCTTACCAACCCTTACCCTCTTTGGTTTAGGAGGCTCTGGGGTTTTCTTCTCTGCCTTTTTCTCACTTGTTCTCTTGTGGCTTGCACTTTTCTGACTGGAGCTCGAGCTGTTGGTACTGGCTTTGGATCCGTTCTGCTTGCTGTGCCCTCGGTCTTTGTCCCCAGCTGACCCAGCTGAGGGTTTCACCACTTTCTTTTTCTTTTTCTGGGGCTGGTCATAGCTGAGATATGACTCAAACGACATTGTAGGTTGTTCAAACTCATCCTCTGCTTCCCCCTCCCCAGAATTTGAGGAAAAACCCACTGATTTTTTGTCCACATCAGAGATTTTACGCTTCCCCTCCGAAGCCTTTAAGCTCCCAGACCCCCCCTTTTCCTTGCTCCTATTGCCAGAGTCACTCTCAGCTTTCTGTTTCTCTGAGTTTGAGCTCTGCTTGGACTTCTCCAACTTGCTCTTCTCAGAGTCCCGATGCTTTTGCTTCTTGACATGGTTGTCCAAAGGTTCCTCTGAGTGTGGCAACGAGTGCAACTTCTCCTTCCTGGAGGTGCCACTTTCCCGATTCTTCTCCTTTTTGGTGCCCTCTGATGTCCTATGCTTCTCCTTGCTGGCTGCTGCCACGGGGGATTCTCGGAGCTGCTCTTTAAAAGAGGCTTTGTGCAACCTGTCTGGGCTGAAGGCAGAGCTCCTGTCATCCCCTCTGCCATCGAGTCGCTGTTTTTTGTGTGAGGATTTGTGCTCTTTGCTCCGACTCGCGCTCCCTTTGGCGCAGGAATCGCCGGAGCTGCGCTCCCGGCCCGCCCCCAGCTTCTCCTGCAAGCTGGGACCTTTGCTGCCTTTGCCATGGAACAGGGCTGGTTCTTCCTGCTCCTCAGAGGCATAAGGGTCTGTGTCCATGTCCTGAGGGCTCTCACTGGGCTCTGGTGACACAGCCTGTCCACAGTCTGAGTACTCCTGGTCTGAAGAGAGCACTGGGGAGGATCTGCCCCAGCCCTTTCCCTGGTGGCTGCTATAGCCATAAGTCTCGTGGGCTCTCTCAGGCCTGGGATACCTTTTGGACTTCTTTTCCCTATGATCTGGGCTATAGGACTGGCTGCAAGAAGGCTGGAAGGGTTCTGAGTAATCCTGATCAGCCTCCTCATCCTCTCTGAGGGAGGATTCCTGATGCCTTTTGCTGGAGCTGCTCCTCTCATAGTCACGGTCTTCAGAGTCCAAGTTATTTCTAAAGGGAGAAGAAAAAAGAGATTAATACTGCCCAACATGAATGAAAAGAGCCTTTCCCTGGACTGGAATACCTCTCACAGAAGACCAAGGTTGTATTTGGTAGCTTTGTGGCAAAAATCCCACTAAATCTCTAAGGAACAGCAACAATCAGAGATTAAAAAACTTCATTTCTAGTGCACGAATTAATGAAGCACTTTTATTAGGACTAGAGACAGAACCTTCTCTGTGCCTACACCCTCCTGGCTCTGTGATGCTGGGGGAATGTCCCCCAGTTCAACATGTGGGAATACCACTCCTTAATTCCCATTAATAACTGGGCCATTATCACTCAAATCTATTTGATCTCTGCTGGGCTCAACACAGCTTTGTTACTGCCACATGCCTGCTAGCAATAACTTCCAGTTTCCATAGGATTCTGGCTCATAAAAGCATTCTTTCAAATAACTTGGGCCTAGAACTTCCTGTCTTCAGAATCATAAAATAGGAAGCAAGCCAGAGTGCATCTTTTGCTTTATTAAGGGCACTTTTTTTGGCATCTCCTGTTAATCTCTTCATCAAACTGCAAATTCTTGAAAGTTGGCCCCAACTTCCACATGAAAACTGCAGCTGTCATCATCCCTACACTCCAGAGCCAGCAAAGGCAGGAAGTTTCTGCCAAAACAAGGCAAAACCCCCAGGCAGAGCTCACATATTGGTTTTACAAGTTTTTCCAGAGCCTTGGCCAGAGAGGTTTGAAATATCCACTGCAAAAACATTCCCAAAGCTCATCCATGGGGCTCACTCACCTCTCTGCCTCCTGGGCCACCGGCACCAGCTTCTTCCACCTGGCCACCAGGTCCTTGGCAAAGTCTCCCACGAGCTCATGTTTCCTCAGGCTGTTCACAGTCTTCCCAACTCCTGTCTCCTTCAGGAGAGAGCCATGAACCCAGATTAGCAAAACAGGAATTCTCACCCCTGCTAAACTCCCTGAAGAGTCAATGGAATCAACTCACTCCCTACAGCTGCCCTTGATCTAACAGCAAAGATATCACTTTTATTATGTTTTCAGCTGCTTGATATCGCTCACTACATGTAAATCAAAGAGTTAATTTTATCTTAGTCAAAGCACTAATTATTCATATTAATAACCCAAGTCAGTATTTACCATGAGAGCTGGCAAGTCTGAAGACAGAAGCCATTAAAAACTGTAAGGATTAGCAGTTTCTCATTTCCTGCTGATTTGTTATTGCTGGGATCTGCTCCAACTCTCATATCCCAGTCAGGTGTTAAGCTTTTGGGAGAACTGAGCGTGACAAACTGTCCTCCATGGCTCCCCACCTGCCCTGGCATGCTCCTTGCCCGTGCCTGGCATTTCCAGAACCTTATCACAATCCCAGCCATGGCACTGGGCTGGAGCAGGTGGCCAAAGCAACACACCCTGTTCCAGGGCAGGCAGCACGTCCATGGAAAACAGCCTGGGACTCCACAGACACCAGGAAAAGCCCCAGAGATTTCACAGCTCTTACCACGAGAATGTCAACTGTGATGGGTAATTCTGACAACCTCTTCAGACTCTTCAGCAGCTGTGGAGACAAGAGAAGTGTTCAGAGTTGTCACACAGACCCACAGACAGGGGATTAGGGAGGAAGAAAATGCTGCACTGCCTGAGAGCTCATGAGGAAGATCCAAGTGGCTGCAAAAAAGCTCCTGAGAAGCAGAACACAAGGGCCAAGTGCAAAAAGATCTTGTCTCTGCCCACAGGAGCCCACCTGAAAGTCTCATAACACACTCAAATATTAATGTTTGCTTCACATGGGACTGTAACTTAAATCTGGCTTAAAGCACTGGGAACAGAAACACACAGCAAGAGGAAGAAAGGACTTGGGAGCCTGTGACTCTCAGGAGGTGGTGGTGGAATCACACCCCTTGGCAAGAGGGGTGGGAACCAAAATAAAAAGGGGAAGGAAGATTTCTAGATGCTTTTAAAGGCCTAAGAGAGGAACCTGTGTCTCCACTGCTGACAGACTCTCTTCAATCAGGTGCTAAAACAGCACCTGATCCCTCCAAACTCCCTCCCTCTTGCTCCACTCCTTTCTCTTCCCTTCACCAAACACCAGGGAAGTTTTTCCCTCCACACACCCCAAGCAAGGCTCTGCCAGCACCTTCAGCTGCTCCATGGGACAGGGTGGGACAAGCAGCCCTCTCCAAGGAGGAGCTTGGCAAGAAGAAACAGCCTCAAGCTGCACCAGGGGAGGGAGGTTCAGCTTGGACACCAGGAGAAATTTCTTCAGGAAGGGAGGCCAGGCATGGGAATGGACTGCCCAGGGCAGTGGTGGAGTCACCATCCCTGGAGGTGTTGAAGGATTGACCAGACATGGGGCTCTGGGCTGGTTTACAAGGTGGGGATCAGTCACAAGTTGGACTCAATGATCCTGGAGGTCTTTTCCAGCCCCAATGCTTGTGGGATTCTAAGGGAAGGGCACGTTCCTGTACCTCTGCCACCAGGTGTTTGGGACATGGCCTCACCACGATGCCTGTTGGCTCTGCAGCTACAGTACATGGTAGAACACATCTGACAGCACTGTTGCCCCTCACATCATTTCCCACAGCTCAGCTATAGCCACAGTCCAGCCTGATCAGCATTCCCATTATTATAGCCCCTATACAGCCCAGGCTGTGCTCAGCACTCCTATGCTATATGCCATACAAAGGGCTGCCCCTGATCCAGAAGATCTTCTCTTTAAAGCACTGTGCTCGTGCTCAAATCAGCACAGTCAGCCTAAGCTGAGCCCAGTCACCCCCACAACCACCCTGCAAGGATCACACAGGTTTGCAGGTTTCCTTCCTTTGAAGGCAAATCAGTTCCTTTCAGCTATTTGAGGAACGCTCTTGCTTTCAGAGAGGAAACACTCCTCGACACCCAGAGAAGGTTCCTCTGACTTAAGCAAAACCACAACTTCTGTTCTCTAGAAACCACTCCTTTATATTTAGGACCTAATAACTGTGACAGAAGGTTTCGGTTTTCTTGATTTTAGAGGAGTGAAACACTGATACCAAGAGTGGCTACTGTTGCCTTGCCAGCACAGCGGCTCGACAAGTGCTCTGGCAATTGAAGCCATCAAACCAAACAGAGCCCAGCTCTGCTGCCTCTCCTCAGGCTGCCTGCCACAGTTCAGGGCTCAGGATCCCTCTGGGGAGGCCAAAATCCTTCTGGGATTGCTCATAAAGGATTTTGGACTTGTGTGCTCAAAGGGAACAGGAAGGGAAAGAAGGATGGATTTTTGTACAGGGATAGAAAAAAAACCCAGTAAACCAGGACAATATTAAAGCAACAGCATCTCTGTGAGCTAATTAAATTCCTAGAAAGGTTTTTTCAGAGCTGACAAAATCCCACTGTGAGATTAAGAGCCAAAGGAGAACTCGTTCTGGTGTCCCTAAATCCTCCCAAATATTTTCTAGCTACACCCCTCTGTAGCATCTCCCACAATTCTGTTTGCTCTTTAGTTATTTGTTGCCTTCAGGGCTGAATTCCAGGAAGAGAAATGCTGTTCTCAATGGGAATGCTGTTCTCAGTGTGTTGGAGACCAGGGGAGCCACACACTTGATCCAGAACACGTCTGAAGAGGAGCTGAGTTATTCCACAGCCACTGCAGTCGGTTCCTCCATGGAACACAAGTCCTTGTGCATGAGAGGCACCAAGTGAGACAACTTTGATGCAGTGAGGCTCAAAAACTTGTACTAAACTTTATTTCCTTTGGAAACAAGCTGAAGGAGTTCATCCCACTGAGGCTTCAAGGGATATCAGGAAGAATTTTGGACAGCAGGAGGAATTTCTTCACAGAAAGGAGGTGGTGGAGTCCCCGTCCCTGGATGTGTTCAAGAAACAATTCAATGTGGAACTCAGTTATTATGGAAGGGTTCAATCAAAGGTTGGGCTCGATGCTGGAAGTCTTTTCCAACCTGTAGCAATCCTGGGATTCTAAATCTGACAGCTCATCTTGGAAATAACCAAAATCATACAAATCAGAAAACACCAGGCTCGTGTCTTGTGAGACACACACCACAAAGCTCTTCTAAAACACCCCAGCACAGGGCAGGGCTTCAAGACACAACCCAGAAAACCTTCCCTGAGTTCCAGCTCCAATCAAGTTCTGTTGAACATGGGTGGATGGTTTTCTTTCTCTCTGAAAGAAGGCAGCCAGACCATTATGACACTAAAAACACACACCAATTTCAAATTGCTCCAGCACAGCCTGGCTGCTTTGCCTCCATGAAGATGTTCTTGCTCATGTTTTCCTTCTCTTCTTTCTTCCCATAGCCCTGGAGCAGAGCTTGTACCTCCTCTGCTGGAAAAAAAGGACTCTTTCCAAACCATGACAGCATTGTCCAAGATTTCACTCACACTGTTCTGTGCCAGCAGCCCAATTTTCACCCCAAAACCAGTAATAACAGCACTTTACACCTTTCAGCAAAGGCACTGAGTTGTACATGATACTGGGCAAATATTATTGTTTCACATTCCTGATAAAATATTTTGAAAGGACCAGGCAAAAAAACCAGTGAGGACTGGAAATGGGCAGCACCCAGGGATGCCATGGGTTTGTCCTGCTGACAAATGGGGTAAATTTTTTTCAACAGGAAGGTCCTCATAAGATTTAACAAGACAATGCAATGGCAACTAAATTCAGGCTTTAAACCACTAATGCTTCCAAGGATATGGTTGGAAAAGTATCAGAAATAAAGAATATAGGTCACAAGGGCCTTTCTGCTGGGGAAGAAAAGAGGTTTTCAAGTCATTGCCCTGCTTTACCTCCTCTGCCTGCCCTTGCAAAACCGCCCAGGATCAACAGAGCAAGAAACAACTTCACACCACAAGGTCACTGGAGAAAGAGTTGGGCTGTGCAAACATTGCCCTGAGGTTTGCAGTGCCCCAGAAAATCACCAGCAGGTCTTGCCCCAAGCTCACACAAGGGTCAGGGAACAGCAGCACTAATTCTCTGTGCACAGAGTGCTGAGACAGTATTTGAAGTCTTGCCCAAAAAAGCTCAGAACCCCTGAACTGACTCCCTGGCAGTGCCTCAGCTCCGTTTGGGGCTCCACCAGCTAAAGGCTGCTCTGGATCTGGCAGAGAGGGTGAGAAGAGTAACCAGATCCCATCACAGCACCCCCAGCCAGGCTGCAGCTCCTACAGGGGCTCCCATTTCAAAGGGCCAGCACTCGAGCATCCTCTCCTCTTGCTGCCTGGTGGGAGACCTGGGGAAGTGAGTCCTGCAGGTGTTTGTCTCGGTGAAACAGAGTCAGCCCAGCAGCTGCACAGCCCTGCCTGCCTCCCTTTCACAGGAATTACACAAAACCTGAGCACAACACGTGTGAATACTCCCAGCAGATGCTCCTCGTTTAAAACGGGAGAATGGAGTAACAGCATGCCCAAGTTCAACCGTAATTCTGAATTTCTCTAGAAAAAGCAGCTCTGGACGCTGGTGCCCCGCTGGACAGTCACTGTCACCGAGCACAGCGAGCCCAGGGCAGGTCGGGGCAGCACAGCCGCCGCCGCACGACAGCTGCGGGCAGAACATTTTGGCAGCGGGAAGAGGGGAAAGAAAAGGCGAGCGAGGCCCCCAAGCAAGGCCGGAGGGCAGGGAGGCGGCAGGAGGCAGCGGCGGGCCGGGAGCCGTGTCCCCCCCGCCCCGCGGCGGAGCCTCCCCGCGTGGGCTCGGCCGGCACCGCGCCTCGCCACCTACACGTCACCAGGGCAAGGGTTTTCCGGCGAGTTCTGCGCAGCCCGCCCGCCCAGCCCTGCCAGGGGCACCCCAAAAGGGACAGCTCTGCTCAAGGGGGACCCCAAAAGGGACTCTGCTCAAGGGGGACCCCAAAAGGGATAGCTCTGCTCAAGGAGGACCCCAAAAGGGACACGTCTGCTCAAGGGAAACCCCAAAAGGGACACGTCTGCTCAAGGAGGATCCCAAAAGGGACAGCTCTGCTCAAGGGGGACCCCACGCGGGACCCCTGCCTGCCACTGTCGCGGCAGGACCTGCCACGCCACTCCAGCCACCCCCCCAAAACTGCCACGAGGGGACGCTAAAAAGAGACGCCAGCCCAGCACCGCCACAGCGGGACCCCACAAAAGACACGCACCCGCCCCAACGGAACCCCCCTGGCCTGCGAGCCGGGGAACGAGGCTCGGGCAGCCCGCACGTCTCACCCCGCGCACCGCGGCCCCGGCCGGGCACGAACTGCACCCTGCCCCGCGGCCCCCGCACTCCCGACCCCCGTCGCAACCCCGGCCGCCTGAGGCAGCCCCGCATCACCTTCTTGGGTTCGGCGCTACCCGCCAGCCGCGCCTGGAGCCGGCCCACAACTTCCAGCACCGACTCCGCCATTTTTACTGCTGGAGAGCCGGCGGCGGCGGAAGCGGCTTCAGCGGCCGCCGGGCGTACGGCGCTGCCCCGCCGCCGCCGCCATCTTGGCTGCGGGCAGGAAGCGGAAGCGGCGCAACGCGGGCTCGGCCATGGCGGGTGAGGGCAGAGGGCGGTGCCGCCATGTTGGATGCTGGCAGCGGCGCCATCTTGAGTGCTGGCAGAGGAGCCGCCGTTCTGTCAGCTCCGCCCTCAGGGTGGGCTGTCACACAATCCCGGAGGAATTGCGGTGAGGAATCCCGGGAATTTTATGGCCCGAACCCTTGAGATTCTTGCCCCAAAAACCTGAGAATTCCAAGCTTAGAACTCTCAGAATTTCAGCCTGAAAACTCTAGGAATTTCTGCCCCAAGATCAAGGGAATCTTCAGTCCCAAAACCCTGGGAATTCTGGCCCCAAAAACCTGGAAATTTCAGCTTCAAAGTCCTGGAATATCCAGCCCCAAACCCCGGGAATTTCAACCCAAAAGTCTGGGAATTGTGGCCCCAAAATCTGGGGATTCAGGCCCCAAAACTGTGGGACTTACAAGTTTTGAAGTCTTATAATTCCAGCCCAAAAATTTTGGGAATTTCAGCCCTAAAATCATGGGAAATTTATGACTCAAACCCTTGAAATTCTGACCCCAAAAACCTGGGAATTCCAAGCTTAGAACTCTCAGAATTTCAGCCTGAAAACACTGGGAATTTCAGCCCCAAGATCCTGGGAATTTCAGCCCAAAACTCAGGGAATTTCAGTCAGAAAACTCAGGGAATTTCAGTCACAAACCCCTGAGAATTTCAGCCCCAAAATCCTTGGAGCTTGAAGATCCAAAGCCTGGGAATTCTTGCCCCAAAACCCCAGGAATTCTGGCCCCTAAACCCTGGGAATTTCGGCCTCAAAATCCTGGAATACTCAGCCCTGAACCCTGGGAATTCCAGCCCCAAACAGTCAGGAATTTCAGCCCTGAAAATCTGGGAATTCCAGCCCCAAAATCCTGGGAATATTGTGACTCAAACCCCAGGAATTCTGTCCCCAAAAATCTGTGGATTCCAAGCTTAGAACTCTCAGAATTTCAGCTTGAAAACACTGGGAATTTCAGCCCCAAGATCCTGGGAATTTCAGCCCAAAACCCTGGGAATTTCAACCCCAAAATTCTGGGAATATTGTGACTCAAACCCCAGGAATTCTGTCCCCAAAAAACCTGGGGATTCCAAGCTTAGAACTCTCAGAATTTCAGCCTTAAAACTCTGGGAATTTCAGCCCTAAAATGTTTGGAATTTTAAGACCCTAACCCTGGGAATTCCTGCCCCAAAAGCCCAGGAATTCTGGTCCCAAAATTCTGGAAATTTTGGCCTGGGCACACAGGGAACTGGTACATTCTCACTGTGTCCCCAAGTCCTCTTGTGAGGGGACAGTGACAGTGTTCACCTCAGAGCAGCAGTCAGCATTTCCAAGGCAGACTGAGCCCGTGGGGCAGAAGCAATGGAATGGAATGGAGCATGCATTGGAAAAAAAAAAAAAACGAGGGTAAAAGAAGAATTAAGTCAAACCATAACACTGGAGGAGAAGGACCCTCACTCCCATCAGCTTCCCCACAAAACTCACAACACAAGTCAGGGGTTATAAAAATTTATTTACTTGTCTGGTAACAGGAACTGCTCATTTACCAGGAAGGATGATGCCGTCATACTGTGAGGGAAAAAAACAAGAACAAAGTGAGAAATCAGTATCAGGTAGAAGTGCAGTGCTGCTGTGCAGAAAGTTTGAGTCACCACAGTCATTCCAAGCCAACACAGACATGAAAGACCAGTTTTCCTGCAGCCTTTTGTGCTGTGCTGGAATGTCCAAGGGGGCTGTGCTGAGATAAGCACTAAGATCTGCTCAGCAGCCCCCTGAAACAAGCAGCCACACCCTCCACAGGCTGGTCTGAGCAGCCCCAAAATCTGGGCCCTGAAGGGAACTGTGCCACACTAAGCACAACCAGGCAGGATGGGGGAACAGGAATTCAGCAGGATCAGGCTGCAGTGCTCCCTGCACAGGTCCACACTTTCTATCAAAAAAAAACAACAAAAACCAAGAAACTATCAGCAGTCCCCAGCTCTGAGATTTCCAACCCAGCTTTCAGCAGCTCCTATTATTCATTATACGAATAAACAAACCCAAGAATTTGTTTTATTTGTGGATCTCTCCATCCTCCAAGTGTGGCAGCTGAGCCTAGAGCTGTGTCAGACCAACAAATCCTAACCCTGACTCCTCACTTACAAAAACATGCAGCTCCTCCAAAAACTGTGGCAGCCATTTACACAAGAGCTGGTAATTCCTCCCAAGCCAAGAGCTGCTCTCTCAGTTCAGCACACCCAAAAAAGCACAAACAGCACTCCTGCTCAAACATTTCCATTTAGTTTCCAGCAGCAGCTTCTACTGCTCTGGGACAGTAAAAATCTACAATTGAAGCACTCATCAGTGATTTGCTCCAGCCTTTCCAGGAGGCATTTTGCTGCTCCTTGCCAGGAAACTTGGGGTACAAAAGCAAAGCTGGGCTGTACCTTCTGCTGGAACCAGCGCATGGCTTCCTCCTTGCCGATCCTGTGCTTGGCCCCGATGTTGCCAGTCCTGCGTTTCTTGTCTGCAATGCTGAAGCCCGGCCTGCCCAGCACCTGCAGGAGGCCAACAGCTCTGCTTCATCCTGCCACTCTCTGTTTTCTTCAACTAAACAGTTTTCCAGGAGGGAAGCCTGGAATTCTCTCATCAGTGGTGCCTTGCTGCTCTCTCCTTCCCCAAACCCAGCCCTGCTGTTTCAATATTCCAAGAGTTGCTGTCAGAGCAACAGAATTTGTTCTTGAAGACGTTTTGTGAGATTTGTCATAAATCAGGGATTTTATGACAGCTCTAGGAATCTCAGATTAGAAGAATACCAACAAAATCCAAATCTATCTTCCAGCACTTGGCAGCAAGTCCATGGGAGCCAGTGCTCATTGTAGGTTCCCTCTGGAGCTTTCCCACAAGCCCAGAAAATTCAGGGAATTTTTTTCAAGCCCAGAATATTCAGGGAATACTCACCACATAGAAATCCAGGCCGTAGATACCGATGCTGGGATCATATTTAATGCCCAGATCGATGTGTTCCTGGATTCCAAAGCCAAAGTTCCCAGTGTCTGAGAAGTTGTTTTTTCTCAACTCGTATTCTCGCACCTGAAACGTGCTCTTGGTCATTATTTTGTTCCTGACTGGAAGCAGAATTAAAACTCCTGCCCACTGCTACCTCACAAGCTATTGAATCTTAATCCCAAAAAATTTTACCCCCCCAGCTTGCTCCTAAATCCCAGCAGCAAAGACAGAACCCTCAAAAAATTTGCTGCTGCACCAGTGAGTTCTTAAATAAGGATAAAACAGCACCCAGATAAAGTGTGAACACTTCATTCATCCTGTACCTAGATCAGGTGCAACATTTCGGATCACACACCCCTTCCTTCAGCCAGAATGGAAAAGTTCTGTTCTTTCACAAACCAAAGCCCAAAATCCTCACCTTCAACCCCTTCTCCAGAATCTCCTCTGCTTTGGCCCCACGAACCGTGCAGTGAACAGCGATTTTCTCGTTCCTCCTGATGCCAAAGGATCTCACCGTGTACCGGGCTGTAGGCAGCAATAGTTACACTGAGAGGACAGCCAGAGAATTCCCACCCGGGGGATTCAGAGCTTCTCAACACCCAGTAAATTCAAGGGAATTAAAAAGAACCGAGGCAGCCCCACATTCCGCTTTAAGGGATGTTGGCAGAGCAGCAGCCCGAGTCTGGAGACAGAACTGAAATGGCACAAACGCGCTCGAGTCCCTGAATATTGAAACCTCCCAATTCTGCGGCAGCTCTGCCCGACACCGGGCTCTGCCAAGGACAGAAAACAAACAAGCAAACAAACAAGCAAGCAAACAAGCAAACAAACAAGCAAACAAACAAGCAGGGCTCCTGCTGTTCTCACCTTTGGAGAAGACGGGGGTCTGGCCCGTCAGCTGCTCCAGCACTTTGGCGGCGCGGGTCAGGCGATCCCCGCTCTCCCCGACGCAGATGTTGAGGCAGAGTTTGCGGATCCGCAGCTCCCGCATCGGGTTCTCCTTCTCACCCTGGTCTTGCTGCGGAGAGATCACACCGAGGGTAAGCGGGGGTGCTCCGGCCCAGCTGCGGGGAAAGGTTTCCACGGGCGGACACCGCCGGGCCCGAGCCGAGCACCGCCTCACCGGCCGGGCCGCGGCCTGTCATGGCAGCCGCTCCCCCACCGCCTCCTCCGCGCCCATCCCGCCCCCGAACGCCATCCCCGCTCCCGCCCGCACGGGCCGCGCCAGGAAAAGCCCCGGTGAGCGCGGATGGCGGCGGATGGGACCGAGGCGGGCCAGGCGGGTCCAGCACTCACCGCCATGATGGAGGCGGGGAAGAGGCGGGAGCGGCGCGGCCGCGGGGGGTTGTGGGAGCGCGCGGCGCCCCCTGGCGGGCGGAGGGCGCGTTGTCATGGCAACCGCCGGCCTGTCATGGCTGCCTCCGTTAATTAACGCTCGCAATCGGACACAAAGTCAAATACGGTAATAAGGGTAAGTATTAATTGTAATGATAATTAATAAGAGAGGAAAAAACAACCCAAACGTGTGATGTACAAGGAATTGTTCGCCACCCTCTGGTTGATGCCAGACCCCAGATCCTCCCCGGTTTCCATACTGGGAATGACTTTCCATGGGTGAGAAGCAAAGCTCACTCTTTAAAATTTTTAAAAGTTGAATAAGGGATAAAAGGGACAGTTTCCAGCGCTGGAGTGCTTTGGTAAACTTAACAAAAGCACACCATTAACTATAACAACTCTCCTTGAATATTCTCTCATTGCATTGGTCAAATGCATATTAATGAATATTATATATATTCAACATTCCTTTGAGTTTACATGTTCTGAGAATTCTTTATCTTAGTTCCACCCTTGACCTCATCTTCCTAGAGTGCATGCCACAATGCAGGTGTGAATTTTTGAGTCCTGTATTTTATTTCCTCACACGGGCCCTGCTCTGTGGTTTGATAGTTATTGGTAGTTGAAGGGTCAGTGGTGGATTCTTCTTTGTGTTTTCACTGTTATTTGTCTGGTTCTTTCCAATGTTATCATACAGACATTTTTACAACTACTTTTGATCAACATTAGCTATTTCACTAATGTCAGTTAATTACAAAAATGAAACCATTTGATATTACATAGTCCCTATTTTAATATTATGCAAAGACCTAAGGTATAATATATTTATCAATTACAATGTACAAAAGCTATACAAAAGCTGACAGATTATACTGCATCAAAAAGCAGCTCAAAGGGATTACAAATTGTACTATATCAAAATCCTTATGATTAATAGTAATTCATTGTTCTCACCCAAACTAAAACCCTCAGCAGTGTCTTTAGTGGGAGATGCTGCCCCAGATGTTGGAGCTGCTCTCAGTGAGTGCAATCATCAGAGCCTCTCATGTCATCACAGCCCCAAATTCCTTGAAGCAGACCTGGGAACACAGTCCAGTTTCACTTCATCCTTTGAGGAAAGGGTTTCAAGAGCTCTGTCTGGGACCTGGATCCTCTTTTTGTGCCATTTGGGAGGATGCAGCCCATTCACTCCTGCTGCACTCGGGGGAGCAGAACTCCCCAGCTTCTCTGGGAAGGGGGCAGCCCAGGCTCACACCACTTTGGAGTCCAAACCTCTGTTCAGTGGCCACATCCTGAGCAGAAAAAGCCTTGAATGGGGCTCACACTCAGAAGGATGGCACCAGCTCGAAGGCTTTCCCTGTTTATCCCCTTCCCTGCCTCCCCAGAGCCCTGCTCAGGACTGCCAGCCCCAGCTCTGTAATGCCATCAATTATTTTTTGCCCCAGTTGCTTCTAAGCGGGGATGAAGGATAAATGAATAATCAGCTTGTCTCATTAAGGAGAGAAAAAAAAGCCTCAGGAGTCTCCTTGCAGAGGGTGTTAAAAAGTAACATTGCTGCTTCATTATGGATTTACTTCATCTCAGAACAAGCTTTGCTGGAAGTAGCTGCAGGCTGGGCTGGCTGCCAGCTCCAGCTTCCATGGATCCCGTTTGGGATCTGTCTGTGCTGCAGGGCTCCTTCCTCCCCAGGGCTCGGGGCGCTGCAGCCAGCACGGGGCTGAGGGGAGCAGGGTGGGACCAGGAGCTGGACAGAGGTGGCTGCAGGTGCTGCCCATCCCTCTGTGCCCCCTCCCAAACCCGTGGCTCTCTCTCCTTTGCCCAGTCCTGCCAAAGGCTGTGTGCAAGACCAGGCAGAGAGGCTGAGGGGCTGCAGAGAGGGAGAAGGAGCTGCCCCAGCCACTCTGGGGATGCTGAGGGACAAGAGCAGAGCTCAGGGCTGTCACCCTTCCCTTCATCTCCATGCAGTGACCACCCCACTGCTGCCACTTGATGGCATCCACTCATCTCCTGCCAGCTGCAGAAGAGCTTTGCTCAGCTCCAGACACGGAGAATCACAGAATCATGGAGTGGTTTGGGTTGGGAGGGACCTGAAAACTCATCCCATTCCACCCCTGCCATGGCAGGGACACCTCCCACCATCCCAGGCTGCTCCAGCCCCAGTGTCCAGCCTGGCCTTGGGCACTGCCAGGGATCCAGGGGCACCCTGTGCCAGCCCTGCCCACCCTCACAGGGAGGAATTGCCAGGCCCCATCTTGTTGGAGAGATATTTCCTACCTTGGCATTTCTCTGCTGAATTCAGGACATTTTTCTTGCCTGGCACAGAGCTTCCCACTCACCCACTCCCTCAACCTTCTCCCCATCTCCAAATGCATCCAGATGGGTCCCATGTGGAGCTCTTCCTGCTTTTGAGTCATCCCTGTCCCCAAAATAGTCCAGAGCTCTGTTTTGCCAGGTGCTTCAACACATTTTCTTTGGGAGAGGGGGTGGGTTTGATGTAATTTTTGATTCAGTGCAAAGTAAGGGAATCCATTGCTGAGAGCAGGTTTGGTTTTTATCCAGGGATGTGCTGTTGGTTTCTGGCCCCAGGTTACCTGACTGATGGCAAATCCAGCTGCAGTGGGAGCAATAATCCCTGCCACTATGCCAAAAGGTGATTTGTGATTCCCAGCAGGATCTGGGGAGACAGAGAGCAAAGATTTCCTGAGGGAGGCAGAGGAAGAAACTGTCACCAGGAGGGAGAGGAGTGGGTGCTTCCTGTCCCTTCCCTCACTGCAGGAATACTGCCTGGAGTGCTGAGCAGGATCATCCCTGCAAAGTGGGGGGGATTTTAAGCCTTTATTTCACCCCTTAATTTCCAATGCAGCTAGAGAAGAAAAGGGGAGAGCAGGAATTGCAGAGGGAAAGGGAAGGATGCAGAGCCAGGGGTGGCACAGATGTGCAATATCCACGTGGTTGGTATCAGTGCCTGCCCCTGGCGTGCTGATTATTGTCCAGGGCAGAGTGAGAAGGACCACAATGGCTGCGGGGCTGCAGCCAGGGCACGGCACAGCCGCCAGGAGGGTGGCTGGGAGCAGCTTCCCTTGGGAGGAAATGGGAAATGCTTTACAGCCCTGTGTTGAGAGGCTGGGTGGCAGAAGGCTTGTCCTTACTCGGTGCTAAGAACTTCCTGAGGGCTGCAGGGGGAAATCAGCCCAGGCAGGATGTGCCCCAGCCCGTGGGCACGGGCACAACAATCCTCCTGGATTTCCTGGCGGCGAGGCGCGCGGGATTTGGGATTTCTGGGCGAGATCGGTGTGAGGAAAATGAATCCACAAACACCAGAGGTTTATGTCCGAAAAGGAGACAGAGGAGTCCTTTTTGCTTTATTCGAATAAAGGGAGAGGCCATGGGGTATTCCCCTGGGATCTCTCCAATTTTTGGAGGACACAGCCTCCTTTTATCCCAATTTCCTGGTCGCTTTTCCCTCTCTCTTTCCTTATGGGCTGAGGTACTGGAGAGGCACAGACTTCCCAAACATCTGACACCTGAGATTCCCCTCTAATGTACACCCCTTCCTTTTAATTTTTAATTCTTATACAATTCATAGTTTTTCCCCGTTGCTTCTTTCATCTTCCCATATCCAATTTACCAGCAAACCTACAGTTTGTTTGTAAAAGGCAAATCTCTTTTCCCATTCATCAATCAGTGGAATTCACCCCATTGTTTCTTTTCTCTCTCGGTGCTAACAGCAGATCTACAATAAAGACAAATGCAAGATTCCTCTCTTGGGGAACGGCGGGGCTCGAACCCGCGGCCCCGGGGGGAACGTTCGCCGTTTGACCACGCCCACAACAAGCCACGCCCCCGATTGGCCCCGCCCCTCCGCTGCCGCCGGCGGTCATGTGACAGGACAAGATGGCGGCGCTCAGAGCGGCGGTGCCGGTGCTGGCGCTGCTGGCGCTGTGCCCGGGCCCCGCGGCCGCCGCCGCGCCGCTGGTGATCTGGCACGGCATGGGTGAGTCCAGACCCTCCGGCAGCGCCCGGCTGGGGGTCGGGAGGTGCTGACCCGCCTGGGCTCGCGGCGTTTGTTGGAGCTGAGGTGAGGCGAGGCCTGGGCCGTGCTGGTGCATCCCGGTGTTCTCTCTGGCAGGAGACAGCTGCTGCAATCCGTTGAGCATGGGCTACATCAAAAAACTGGTGGAGAAAAAAATTCCGGGGATTTACGTGCTGTCGCTCAAGATTGGGAGCAGCATGATGCAGGTGAGCCGGGTGTCACTCGCGTCTCTGCGTGCCGGGGCGGGGCTGAAGTTGCTGCACTCCGTGGTTTTAACACGATTCCTGCTCTGCTTTCCCTGCTAATTTTCTCTCCTCGGTGAGGTAAACAGCTTTGGCAGGTAGAACCCGATAAAGTCCAGCTAATACCTGCAGAAAAGCACTGGGGGAAAACAAATCCCTGACCTAAATTGGATTAATATGCAAATCCACTGATTAGCACACTCTAACCACTGCAGGTAATACGTGGGATGGGTGCTGGCTGAGGCAGAGCTTTATCCCTGGTCATGCTTCTTGATTTGCAAACATTTATTCACTTCAGTGTAACTTATTACACTTCTGCACCTTCATGGGGTTTGACAATTTTTTGTAGTCCTATGGAATTGCTTTAAATAATTTCTCAGGACAATGTGCAGTGTAGGTGGTTTTCTGGGTTCTGGAGAGGTTTGATTTTTAATTTTTATTTATATATATGAACAAAATCTGAAGTGACTGAAATTGTGCAGAAGTTTGGGGAAATGTCACTGTCCCATATGAGGCAGTTTTGCCAACCAGAGCAGGACGTGGTAAAAGGAAGTCTCAAACTGGAATTTCACTTCTGTCCCTGGGAAAGCTCAGGTCCTGTTTCTAAACCACAAAGATCAGTTTGCAGGGCTTAAAACAACACCAGCCACAGCAAAGGTACCAATGATCCATCCTAATGTGATCCCTCAGGACGTGGAGAACAGCTTCTTCATGAATGCCAACGCTCAGGTGAGGGAGGTGTGCAGCCAGCTGGCCACGGAGCCTCACCTGCAGGGGGGCTACAACGCCATGGGCTTCTCCCAGGGAGGCCAATTCCTGTAAGTCTGAGCTCCTGCCCCAGCTCCAGGGGCTCCTGGGGCTCCACATCCTCATTTCATACCCTTCAAACTGCTCAATTCCTGAAGTGTGCTCCAAAGGGGGCAGGCTGTGTTTTCCAGGCAGGGTCAAACCCCTTGGTAAACGTGACACAGGCAGAAGCTGCAGCTGTGGCCTGGCCATGCTTTGCTCAGCTCCTTTCCCTTCCCCCACAGGAGGGCTGTGGCTCAGAGGTGCCCTGTGCCTCCCATGCTCAACCTGATCTCCATCGGGGGACAGCACCAAGGTAGTGTCCCCTGCAGCTGTCACCTCCTGGGCACCTTTTGGGGCTCTTTCCTCAACTCTGCTCACTTCCTTATGGGTTAAATTCTCCTTTTGTTCTTGTCAGGAGCTGGTGATCTGTTTGCCCCAATTAGTGTTTGCTGATTTAATTATCTTGATCTTGCTTAACTGGCAGTGGAAAGGGACCTCTGTCAGTAGCTGGCTTCACTGCCTGGGTAGGATTCTTACCTTGGGAGGCTTGGCAAGAGTTACCCTGTGAGAAATTCCTTCACATTTGTGAAACAACCTTCTGGGTCATTTTACAATCAGCATCTGGAAGGCCAAAACCCCAAGGAATGGGAGGTGTGAAATGGAATTAAGAGTGACTGGCAATGAATTTCAAATACTCTCCCCTGAGAATTCCAGGAGTGTTTCTTTGCAGTGGGGAGGGAAGATTTGTAGGGAGCGCCCAGCACTCCCCATCCTTTGTCTCTGCCACACCTCCCAGGGCAGGAGGGCTGCCTGGGGAGCTTGCAGGGCTAAAAGCTGCCTGCCTGCCTGGGCTACTCTTGCTCCTGCTCTGCAAGGGGTGGTTCTTGCCCAGCAGGAGGGGGGGCCTGACTGAGCTGTGTCCCTGCCCCAGGGGTGTTCGGCTTCCCGCGCTGCCCCGGGGAGAGCTCTCACCTCTGCGACTGGATCCGAAAAACCCTGGACCTGGGAGCCTACACCACGGCTGTGCAGGAGCAGTGAGTACCTCCCCAGGCCAGGCCAGGCCCCAGGAGCAGCTCTGGCATCCCAGGCTGAGCCTCACTCCCTCCCCTCTCCAGCTTGGTGCAAGCAGAGTACTGGCACGACCCTCTGAAGGAGGAGGACTACAGGAAAAACAGCATTTTCCTGGCTGACATCAATCAGGAGAGGGTAAGGACAGTGAGCAGGAGAGCCTGGGAGGGTTCAGGTTGAAGAGAAGACAGTTTTTCTATCCCTGGGCTCTCCAGTGGCTTGGATTTGTTCTCCTGCTTCCATCCAGGGCATCAATGAGACCTACAAGAAAAACCTGATGGCTCTGAAAAAGTTTGTGATGGTGAAATTCCTCAATGATACCATGGTGGATCCTCCAATCTCTGAGGTGAGGAAGGCAGGGCAGCCTCTGGGGCTTCCTTGTCTCTGGTTTGTCCTTTGGTGGCAGAACTGGAGGTGTCAGAGGGGCAGGCTGGGCACTGCCCTGCCTCCTGCTGGAAGCCTGCTTGGCTCCTGGGATTCCCTTCAGCAGCTCTTCCTTCATTTTTTATCCATTTTTATGCAGTGGTTTGGGTTTTACAAAAGTGGCCAAGCCAAGGAAACCATCCCACTGCAGGAGACCTTGCTGTACAAGGAGGTGAGTTCTGGGGCTTCTGCTGTGTCCCCTTTACTGTCCCTGGTCCCCACAGCTCTGCTCTTGTCACTCCTGGGGCATTGCCTCCCCCTGCCAGGAGCTGTTTTTTTGGGGAGACATTTCCCTGATTGCATGGTGGAACTCAGGGGAATGACACTGGTGGGTCCTGCCTGGCTCGGGACTCCCCCCTCAGTGTCTCAAGAGCTCTGCTCCTGTTCAAAGCCTTGCTGCAAGAGTCCCCTGAAATGCCTTTTCCCCCTGCATGAGAGAAGAGCAGAGGTGGAATCTCCCCCTTCTCCCTGCAGGATCGCCTGGGGCTGCAGCAGATGGACAAGGCAGGGAAGTTGGTGTTCCTGGGGGTGAAGGGGGATCACCTGCACTTCTCAGAAGAGTGGTTTGACAGCAGCATCCTCCCCTTCCTGCAGTGAAGCTCCTCTGGGGGCACTGGGCAGGGTTTTCACAGTAACTAACACCAGCCACTGTGCAGCAGCACAAGCCTGCAGGGATCTGGGGAAGGGGAACAAGGGGGGTTTAGCTCAGCAGGGTTTAATTCCACTCCCATCTGGGCAGAGCCTTGCTCTGACTGACACACTCCAGCCTGCACAGGTAAATCCACCTCAGTTCTCAGAGCTGTGGCTGAGGGCAAAGCTGTGCCAGAGGTTTGTTCTCCATCCCCTGTGGCTGCAGGACACACTGGCAGTATTAACCCAACTCACTAGTGCAGGGATCAGCAAGACTCATGGCTGTATGCAGGGAAATCATGTTCCAGCCCATCCTTCAAGATGGGGGAAAAAGCTAAATTTAGGGGTTTCTGGGGAAAAAAAAGGGTTTGGAATTCAGCAGTATTAACAGCTTGAACAGTCTTCAACTAATGGCTTGATTTATGCTCTTTTGTACAACTGAAATCAATAAAGAAATTTCTGTCTAACCAACTAAAAAAAAACATTTGGACAACTACTGACTGTGTTTGGAGGGGAGCTGAGGAAAATCTGGGCAAGTATTCAAAGGAATCAAGGCAGGGGCAGGCAGAGAGGAGCACCTTGTCCTGCCTGAGCTCCCATGTGCTCCCAAGAAGAGACAAGAGCCACAGTAATGAGCAAGTTGGCATTAACTTTATTCTATCTTCTGTATAATCTTAAGTACATAAGAAAGGTTTTTTCACAAGCCTCAGGAGAAGACAAGTACAAGTCACAGGACAGTTTCAAAATTTAAAAAAAAAAAATTTGCATAATTTTTCTTTTTTTTTTTTTCTGTAAGTTTTGTACTAGAGAAAAAGAACATTGACACTTTACAGAAGAAATGCATTTAAGATATGCTTATGCCACCCGAGGCGTTGGAAAAATGAAGGTCAAAGCACGTGCAGCTCCCTTTGTGGGTCAGTACAGTACTGTGTGATCCATCCCTCTGCTCCAGGGCCCTGGAACAGAGGCTACAAGCTTCCACCAAAAAAAAAGAGCCAAGCAACAGGGTGGGGGGGAACGGGGAGGATTCAGGGGGGGCTGATTGCAGATGAGGAAGAAGAGAGCGCTGAACCGACTTGATCCAACTCGGGTATTTACAGCTCTGCACTACTGACCTGGAATGGAGGAGCCCTTCCTCTGGGTCAGAGCCATCCTGGGAGGCTGAACTGAGCTCAGCTCTCCAGAAGGAAGCCCTGGGGCAAAGGTGGAGGGCTGATGGAATGAGAGGTGCTCAGCTCCAGGCTGCTGGGTGGTCACCTGCAGCCTTCCTGTGGCACTGGGCAATGAAAGCCTCCTGTCATGGCACAGTCAGGAATGCACTGAGCTAGTGGGAATGATGGAAGAGAAATCAGGGTGGAACTGGCCCAGGTCCTCAGCCTTTGGTCCCGACAAAAACCGTTCCCATGTGCTGTGATGCCACCAACTGCTCCAGAGAGCTTCCAGGACCTTGGCAGGACATCTGCCCCTAGCAGTGGGCACTGCAGGCTCCGACAGACACCATTACTTGTTAAAAAGGGGACAACATTCCTCTCACATGAACAGTTTTGCTTAAAGGCAATACAAAAACAACACTCTGAAAGCCAACTGCCAGGACTGGCTGTGAAGTTCACCGAGACTCTGATCGATTGGTGCAGTTAGATGGGACAAGGGGAGAGAAAAATAAACCTTCCTGCTGAGAGAGGTGGACAGTCACTGAGGCCCAGGCAGAGGAATCTCAGTGATGGCAGGCAGCTGTGTCTCTCGGGTAGAAGAGAAGCAGTTTGAGAGCAGAAAGGTACAAGAAATCTAAGAGAATCATCTGAAAGCAGATTTGTCCCACAGCAGGGCCAGGGGAGGGAGTGAGCCTTGGAGCTTTTCGGCTTAGCCAGCGATTTCTGTCACACTGGTAACCAACTTCTGACCGTTCCACACTGTCTTGAACTGTTCTGGGACAGGGAATTCAGTCTGGAGGGTAAAAACAGAAACCTGCAGTCAAAAATCAGTTTATGACTGAGACCAGTAACCACCCCCACTGCTTCAGGCATTTCTTGTCTCAGCTTTGTGCTGTTCCCTCCTGTACCACCACTGGTGTCTGTCCTGCCCCCAAGACACCCTGAGGAAGGAGCAGCTCTCACAAACCAGCAATAATCTGATTTAAAGACCTTTTGTCCTATTTTTTTTAAATCAGATCATCATTCACAACCTCCAAACCGTCTCCCACTGTAACCAACACTCCCTGCAGGGCTCAAACCCCAGCCCCAGAGGGATGCCAAGGCAGCACTCACAAAGTCCCCTCCCTCGGCGGGGATGAGGACGTTCATCTCCGAGGACTTGGCACTGACGATCTCGCAGTCGAGGGAGCTCTTGCTCAGGTACACGTGGCACCCATCTGTCTTGTTGATGGAAATTGTTGGCACTTTACCCATGACCTGGCAGGGCCAGAGCAGAATTAGCTTCAACTGGACAGCCACAGTATTTTTGGTGTGTTTTCTTTCAAGGTGAGAGGTTTGTCTCCGACCCCTCGCCGTGACAATCGTACGGGATTCAAATATTCCCACTTTTAGCAAAAAATCCAAAGTTCTTGTTTGCCATTTCCTCCAGTTTCTTAGAACAAAACTTGAGCCAGCACTAGGCAGACTGACCATTTCAAATCAGATGCCCAAACTGAACTGGAATAAATCCTACTGCTTTGGCAGCCAAATGTGCTTTCCACCTCAGAGAGCCTCAGTTCTTACCCCAAGCCCTGAAACAACTCAAAACCACAAATTTCAGCCCTTTCCCAAGGGACAGATGATGTTTCCTGGAAATCCTCCACAGCTGCACATTCCTGGTCTGGAAATACAATTGCTCCAAAGCCAGGAGAGAGAACAGGTCACTCACCTGAACTTTAACATCCCTGCTGTTGATGATCTCTACAATGCCCACCACGTCATCAAACACCAGCCCCAGCTTCTTGCAGTTATCTGCAAAGAAAAGCAGATCAGGGCACAAAGATTTTGGAGGCTTCAGCTCCTGCACACACAGCAGCAGGCAGAGGCAGCTTTCAGGGCTCTCCCCACTCACCCAGGGTGATGGAGTTGATCTTGCCTTTGATTTGGAGTGTACTGTTTGTGCACTTGAACACGTATGCTACCTGCTTCAACTCTGTGTCACTGATGACCAGGTTAGTGGCATTCTCCTGGTTTTCCTGAAAAGGCAGGGGAAACACTTCACTTTCTGAATTCAGAGCAATTAATCCATTCAAATCCCTTAAAAAACAAACAGGTGCCTTCAGGCTGGTGCCTCTCAGGAGAAAGGTCTCCAGAGGAGTCCCCTTTGCTTCTCCAAAGCTCCCATCCCTCCAAACCCACCAGGAACTCACCACTCTCCACTTTTTGCCTTCTAATTCTAGCAATGGAGGTGCCTTTGGGGAGGAGCCTTGGGAGGGATTAGCATTACAGGCTGGTTTGGGAGCAGTGAAAGGTTTGGGGCCACTTCTCACAGGGCCCCCTTGGTTCTTCAGGGCTGGATTCTTGTGGGTTTTCATGTCATCTGAGACGTGCCTCAAGCCTGCAAGAGAAGGCAAACCTGAGCCCCAGCTCCCCTCCAGGAATGCAGCTCCACAAACAATGGTTACACCAACCACTTGTCAAAACACAAACTCCTGAGACTGGGGCTAAGTGTGAGTGGCAGGAAGGGAAGGAGGAAGCAGGAAATGCTGGTGCAATATTGACAAGAACACAACGTGAACCACAGAACCAGAGTGTGACAGCTCTTCTTCCATTCTGCAGCTGGAAAAAACCCTGAGCCCAGCACTTCATATCCTGATGTGCTCACCAGGTAACAGAAAAACCAGAAAATTTTGGTATTTACAGCCAGAGGTTCATGTCTTCAGATGAAGGTGACAATTCTCCCCCAGGAGCGCTCACTTTGTCCCGGCAAAGCACGTGCCCCAGGCTGGGAGCAGATGGGTTTTTCTGTGCTTTTTAAGGAGGTGCATGGAGGGGCAGCAGGAAAACAAGGAGCAGCAGCAGGAGCAGCAGCAGAGCAGTCCCTCCCTGCTGAGCCCTCACGTACCCGAGGTGATCCCTTCTCCCCGGTTGATCTGGGCGAAGAGCGCCGAGCGCGAGGCCGAGTCGTCTGTGCTGGAGCTCCCGGGGGCAGGAGGAGGGGGAGGCCCTGGAGGTGGGGGTGCAAGCCCAGCTGGGGGAGGAGGTGCTGCTTTAGCCCCTGCTGTGGCCACAGGACCCTGGAAGAGCAGGGAAGAGGAAAGGCACTGGCACCAGCTCCGCCTGCGCCGCGGTGGCGGCGCCAGGAGCTCCCTGCCCGAGCCAGCACTCACTGTTTTGCTCCAGGTCAGCCCTGTGGTGTGGTACTCTTTGATGTAGGCCTGCAGCTCTGTCCAGATGCTCAGATAAGCTTTCACCCAGTCCACTTGTTTTTTATCTCTGAGAACACAAGGAGATCAGAAAAGGGGGAATTAAAGGCCGAGAAAAGCGGCTGGAGCAGCCCCTGCACACCCAGCTGGCCAAGTTCAACAACATCCCAAAGAGAAAAGGTGAACTTACACATCCTTGTACTCCTTGAGGATCCTGTTGGTGTAAAACATGGCAGCATCAGTCATTTCCTTCACATACGGACCAGGCTTTGGAGCCTAGAGCAGAAAGAACACGTTGGCACTGAGCAGCCCAGCAGGGAGCCAGGCTCTCCCCATCAGCCCAGGAAAAACCCATTCCCACTGGAGTCCTTACCATGGCCACCCAGCCCAGGGCTGGGATGCTCTCACTGACTGCTGATAAGTGATTGAACAGTTTGCTACCACGGTTCTTCTCCCTGAAATTCTGCACGGCCTGGATCTGCTCCGAGATGGGTTTGAGCAGCTCCGAGAAGGCGTTCTGCACAACGACACAGAGTACAGCAACAATTAAGGAGATTAATTAGCACGGCTCTGGAATGGCTGCAATGGTGATTGGGAACAAGATTCCAACTGGCACCAGTGACTGCTGCAGCTCCTGTCCAGGCCTGGCCCTCTCCAAGGCAGGCCTGAAGTCATTGCTCCCACCGGATCGGCGAGTGGGAGAACGCCAAGAACTGTGACTCATGTTCAATCCAGGAGACACTGACAAAGCTTGTTAGTAACCGGGACAGAAATAGCATTTCTGCCTTTCCTGGGTTCTTTTGTTCCAACACAGTTTGTTGAATTTTACTTCTCCTCCATGAACCCTCAAAAAAGGCACCTACAGCCTGCCCCAAACCAAAGTTCAAAGGTCACCCCCTTCAAGCCAGACTTCAGGATTCCAGTTATTTCTCAAGTCAATCCTCTAGTATTTGGATGGTAAAAATGTGTTCCTGTGTGCTGTTCCCTTGGAATGCTGACTGGAAGTGCCAGAAGTGCTCTGGGGTCAGAGCACAGCAAACAGCCAGTTTCCAGAGATGCCTCTGAGGCAACTTTTCCTTCCTTTAGCATCGGAAAGTCTCCTGCTGGTGGCAGCAGAGAGGGACAAATTTGGGCAAAACTTGCTCTCCAAAGCCTCAGCTTCTGCTTTTTGCTGCCCTTTCCTGTGTTTAGATGAAAGTTGAGAGGTCCCAAGCACTGCTGGCCAGGCCACACTTTCAGAAGCTCCAGCCCAGCAGCACATTCCAGTCACAGGATGGGGAAATTCTTCAGCTCAAGCACTGAGAGTTCACACATTTTGCATTTTAAACTGGCTGCTCCAGAATTAGACTCCTGCCAGACAATCTGCACAAAGAGCTACCCTACATTAAGGCTGTTCTTTGTTCATAATCCTTTATTTAAATAACGTGTCTGTGGGATTTGGAAGCAGATTCTCAGGCTAGAGGCTGCACAGAGCTGCATCCCAGCAAGCCTGGTGAAACATAACAACTCTCCAACGCTGATTTTGGGGAAAAAGATGCAGATCTGTTTTGCAGTGAATAGGAAAGGAGCACAGCAATCCAGCTCCCACAATGTAACAGTAGAAGCCACGACTGAGTGAGATAATAACTGCAAAGAAAAGCGAGGTGGGATCCTGTTGCTGGGGAAAAACAGTTCTCAGCAGGGAAAAGCCAATGCATCCAGGATCAGATTCTCAGCCACACATCCTGCTGAGAAGCAGCAGCCCAGGGTAAAGTGTTAAATTACCTGCTAAGGACAAATCAATCCTAAAAGCCCAGCGATTATTCAGAGGCCATTCAGCAGAGACAAGGGTCTGCTCTGCTCCTGGAGGAGTTTGATGCCTCAAAGTCTTTGGGCATCACATGATGAAAAGCAGGAGCTACACAAATCCCAGGGTGGCTCCTGGCTCAGACAAGATCCTGTCTGCAGGTTCTCAGGGAACACTGATTGAGCAGAGCTGGTGCCAGCTGAAACTGGAGACAGAGGCTGCGAGCTGACACCCCCAGGCTGCTCTGGCAGCTCCACGACTCTCGTTGCTGTAACAACTGGGAAATGCCAGTTCTGCAGCTCCCAGAACCAACATCCAGGATTCTGCCCCATACTGGGGAGCACCCAGAGCAGTTCATGCCTTCAGCAAGCATCCCCAGTCCTCCTCCAGTTCCTCTTTTGGCCCAGCTGGGACATCCCAGGCTCCCCCAACACTCACAGCCACCCCTGACCCCGAGGGCAGAGGTTTCTGATCAGGGATTGCCCACACTCACCTCTGCTGGCTGCTGATGCTGAGATGCCACCACCAGAAGAGCCCTCTCACTCATCAAGCCTGCATGGACCATCTCAGCCTAAAAACAGACACAAACATGAGGGAGATTCCCTTGTGCCACATGAACAAATCATCCCATCAGTGAGGAGCCAGCCACACTGACCTCAAAGCACATTCCTGCAGAAACCCATCCCCAGAGGAACCTCACCAGAGTCACAGCTCAGGGCTGGGGAGTTCTCAGGCCTCCTAAAGGCCTGCACCAAAATCTGCACACAGCCAGGCACTTAAGGATCCCCAGGAGAAGGTTTGATTCATCAGTGTGTGTAGGTGGCAACCTGGAGGTTATCTGGGCATCTGCTTTGAATCCTCAGGGTTTATAAAGATCCTGGGATACAGTGCTAGAGGAATGCAGATTCTGACAGCAAGCTTGGCCCTTCCAGCCCTAAGGACAGGCAGCAGAGGGAGAACAGGAGTCCTTACGTGCTTCTGCACATCCCCACCAACTTCCCTGCTGATCTTGCTGTACTCGGCCACCGGCCCGGCCAGAAGGGCATCGAAAGCCTGCACGTACTGAGCCACTCCTGTGGGAAAAACCAGAGCACAGAGATCCCCTGTGAGCATCCCACAGGCTGCCACAGCCCAGGCTGCACCTCCCACCTGCAGGAGGCTCAGCCCAGAGCTGAGGAAGTGCTGCAGCCACAGAGTTTTTGTCTTCACAGGGCAGGAACCGCAGCCCCCATGGGGTGCACAGGAGCTGCTGCCAGCCTCACTCCCCTCCCCTCCCCAGCTGTCACAGAGTGCCCCATGCCAGCTCTGCACAGCTGCTGCCACTGCCCTGGCAGCTGCTTTGGGCCTCACCTTTGGCAGAGGCATCTCCACACATGCCAGGGCCTTGGCACACGGTCTCCAGGCGCTCCACAGCCTTCTCCAGCCGCTCCACCAGCCCCTCCATGTCTGCTGCTGTCCTCAGCCTGCACGGACAGGACACAATTACCATCCTCAGATGCCACTGAGGGTTTATGGCTGTCTGCTACAAGCTCTACCAGTTCCAGGAGAATCATTCCTGGCCAGCAATGCACCCTGACATTAGCAAAGACAGCTGGGTTACACAACAGCCTCTTGCTGTTGCCACACTCGCTCCTTACTAGTTTCTATTTCATTTTAAGGACTCCTTACACATGTAAGGACATAAAGCTTCCACCTTCTAACCTCACAGTGACACCACTCAGTGCCACAAAGGTCTCACTGCAGTCAGCTCCTGGCCAAAGTCCCAGCTGTGACCACACAGCTCAACTGCTTTGCTGGGAGCTCACACGCTCCAGGTGAAAACTACTGGGTTTGAATCTCCAAATGCATCTGGAAGGACCTGCTGGAGTCCTGAATTGCATCTGTAAGGCCAGCATCACTCCAGCACAGAGCCTGAGCCACCCTGGCACACACAAGGGGAGCAGCTGCACGAGCTGAGGCAGCAGAGCTGCTTCTGCTTCTGTTCTTCCTCTGCAGCTCTGCAGAGCCTCCTCTGCAGCCACTGCACAGGAAAGAGGCTCAGGCACCCAGCCATTGGCTGCATCTCATCTGGAAAAAGTCTTAAAAGTCACATAAACTTTCCATTAATTACTGCTTTGCACCAAGCAACAAGACAGGTCATGCTCCCAGCACAGTAATGCCCAGGGAATGCAGGGAGGGAGCAGCGAAGTCACCAGTGGCATTTTTATCTTATCACCACTCATCAAAAGATTTTACACATGAATCACGATGGTGGCCTGGACACAGCTTCCTTCTCAAGTGGCTGCTGCAGCCTGCAGAAGCTCAAAGTCCTTCCTGGAGGAGGGGGTCCTTCCCAAAGCATTCCCTAGAATGCTCAAGGAGGAAGGCAGGGTTTACTCAGCTGAACTCACACTGGATCCCCTCTGAGAGGAAACCTCAAGTTCTCACTCGAGTTTTGCTTTTGTTCACAAGATCTCTCAGCTCTGCTTCAAAGTCCACATTTTCACCTAATTTCGAGAGGATGTGGGGAAGATCCAGCATTAGTCATGAGCCCAGCACTGATGTCACAAGACAAACAAGGCCATTTTCCACTCCCTCTTGTGGCTGCTCATCAGGAGAGGCAGCTCTGCTGTGGGGGGCAGGGGAGAGGCCACCCCCCCTCTCCAAGAGGAAGAGAAGTGGTTTCCTCCTCTGTCCACAGAGCCAGAGGACAGACTGTGCACAAAACTGGACAGCAGCAACTGGATGGCTTCCAAAAACACAAAAAAACCAGAATCCAGAGAAGCTGAAACTCCACAGCAGCCACCCCTGTCATCAGAGTAATGAGCAGCTCTGCTTCTTTGACTGTGAGCGAAGCAGAAACCCTGAGCAGGATCCTCGGTCCCCTGCTGCCAGCACACTCTCAAAGTGCAGGTTCTTCCCCCAAAAACACCTGTTAGGGCAGCTGAGCCACGCTGGGATGTGGCACAGGGCACACAGAGCCCCAGTTCTGCACTGCTGATCCCCCACCACATTCCAGGCCGGGCTCTAATCTGATCAGCCCCATTACCCAGTGGCAAACTGCAGCTCGGATCAGGATTACCGACCACAAAGTCCAGATGGAAAAGCTGCTTCCTACCCCCAGCAGCACATCCATCCCCTCAGCTCTGCGTGGGATTGATGTCCTAAAATCACAGCATTCCCTGCGACTCACATTCCTCCACTCTCCCTGCCATTTGACAAAGTCCTTCCTTGTTTTTCCTGAGCCACAAACTCCCAGTGCTCCACACCAGCTCTGCAAACCTGCTGCTGCCAGGCAGATGGTGAACTCATTTTAATTTCCTTTTAATGGGTGGCATTAGGGCAACTTAAAAGATAAGTCAGTCGGTAAATTGGCAGCAAAATGAGAGCTAAGTGCAGGCAAGCTGAAGTCCTGGGTGTCAGTCCCTCCTCCTGACTCACCCTCCCTGTGCTCTTTGCCCTGTGGATGCAGCTATTTCTGCTGCCTCAATATCGATATGGAATGAAATAAAAAGATTGAGCTGTAACTAAATCAGAGTTCACAACCCAGAGATTAACATTCAGCAAGGAAAATAAAAACACAGCAGACTGGGCAGTGTTTTGTCTACTGGCCTGTTTGAATGTCAGATAATTCAACAGAAAATGACAAATTGACTTCACAGGTCACAGTGCAAACAATCAGATCTCAATTCCCTACTGTGAAGAGGAAGAGGAGACACACAGACCATCCAGAGTAATTTTTGTCTAGAGACCATCCTGGAGTCATTTTTGTTCTAGAGACCATCCTGGAGTCATTTTTGTTCTACAGACCATCCTGGACTCATTTTTGTTCTACAGACCATCCTGGACTCATTTTTGTCTACAGACCAGCCAGAGTAATTTTTGTTCTACAGACCTACCTGGGCTCATTTTTGTCTAGAGACCATCCTGGACTCATTTTTGTCTAGAGACCATCCTGGACTCATTTTTGTCTACAGACCATCCTGGGCTCATTTTTGTCTACAGACCATCCTGGAGTCATTTTTGTCTAGAGACCATCCTGGACTCATTTTTGCTCTGTACATCACCCTGTGCTCCAGAGGGATGAGGGAAACTTTTCCAGCTCCCTGTGTAGGGTTGGAGCTCTCTGACAAGGTGGAGATGCAGTTTTCCCTTCCAGGACCAGAGCACAGGATTTAAATCGAGGTCTTGTTCAAAATTGAATTGAACTTTGATTAGCAGTGGAGCGGAAGCAGCAAACTCATTTCACCCACGGCCAGAGGGGCCATTCCTTTTCACAGCACATTTGTTCATCTATCAACTGCCCTTTATTCCCATCGCAGCCTGGGAACACAGCTCTGGACACGCTGTGCCACAAACAGGCAGAGCAGAGCAATAAAAGGAAGGGATTTTACTGGTAAAAGCATCAGTTACCCCAAACCCTGCACATCGCAGCAAGAGCAGCTTCCTGTTTGGGGAGCTGGCCTGTCCCAGCCTCAGAGTGAGCAAATTCTCAGAAAACCACCAAAAATGAAATTATTTGCTTGTCTGAGACAGCACATTAACCTGAGGCCTTTCTTAGACATTCTGGAAGACACAAATGCTGGTTTTATAGCCAAAGCAAGCCAAACCTACGCTTGTGCTCACACCGAGCCCGACAAACTGCTGTCAGCACCACCAAATTTGCATCAGCTACTTCCTGTTTCTACAGGCAAAAGAAATAAAGATGGGACAACTAAATTAGGAACATACCACAGTTTATTTCTGAGCTGACACTGGAAATATCTCAGGGGATCAGCTACCAGATGATTTCCAACATTTATATCTGCCAAAAGCCCTGAAGAATTTTTTTTTTTCTTTTTTAAACACTTCAGCTCACCAAGGCAGGAATTATTTGAAGCAAGGCAGGAGTCAAATGGCTGAATTTAGCCAGTGGTCAGGAGCAGCCATGAACACAAGACAGCTATTGCTGGTCCCAGCAGCTGCCAGGACAGAGATCTCAGCTGTTTATAGTCCAACAATACTTGCTGACATTGCGCCAGAACCCGTGCTGGCTGCTCCTGCTATTTCAGATCCACTTTATTTAGAAAACCAAGAGTGCTTTAAAAAAAAATCCATCTGGCCCCTATTCCAGCTTTCCCATACAACAAATCCTCCTGAAGCCATTAAAAATGTTATTTGGTGTTTTAGTCACTCGTTAAGAGGGGGTTAAAGCTTGGCACTGGAGCAAAGGCTCCTTTTTCAGCACAATTATCTGAATTAGGAGGTTTTCACTTGCCAGCCTGAGCTGCCACACTCCTCTCACTTCCTTTCCCTGTCAGGGTGATGGATCCAGCAGGGAGGTAACCAAGGATCTGAGCTAAGCTGGGTGCAGCACCGAGCTCCATATCAGCAATTCCGAGCATGGAAGCTGCTCAGATCCCTCCTGTGCCTGCTCCAGCACGGGCCGCCTGGCTGAACTTTCTGCATGAATAATAGGGGGTATTTTTGGCTTTCAGAAAGCTCAGCAATATTCCAGGGACACAAGGAATGGGCACACACAGCACTGTCTTGATGCCACGGGTTTTTGATTTTTTTTCAGGGCATCTGCAGCACAGGTCTGGGGGAATTCTAGAACTCGATGTGCAAAACAACCCTGTAATTATTATTTTCCCACTTCACGAAACGCAACGGAATCACACATTTATCCCATCCTAAGCAGCCGCAGAACGCAGAGGAGGAACCAGCAACAGGCTGAGGACGGGAACCACCCCGGGGACACGGAGGCGGCGCCGGGGCGGGCAGCGCAAAACCCTCGCTCCGGGAAAAGGCCGGATCAGCCACCGGCAGCGCCGGTAACCGAGCCCCGCGGGGTGTTCGCACCGGCACCGCGTTCAGGGCAATCCGCCCCTTTAACCGGGCCGGGAAGGGAGCCGCGCTCCTCCGGTCCCCGCTCGCGTTTCACCGGGGCTGGGCCGGGTCCGGTGCCCGGTGCCGGTCCTGATCCCGGTGCCCGGTCCTGATCCCGGTGCCCGCTCATTCTCGCCGGTACCGCCCCCAGATCCGGCCGTTCCCGGTGCCGATCCCCGCTCACCGACGCTCAGACCCGGCCGTGCCCGGTGCCGATCCCTGCTCACCGACGCTCAGACCCGGCCGTGCCCGGTGCCGCTCACCCCCACCCTCAGCCCCTCAGACCCGGCCGTGCCCGGTGCCGGTGCCGCTCAGCCCCTCAGACCCGGCCGTGTCCCGGTGCCGCTCAGCCTCTCAGACCCAGCCGTGCCCGGTGCCGATCCCCGCTCCCCGCCACCCTCAGGCCCGGCCCGCTGCCGCTGCCGCTCACCCCGCGCCGCTCCCGCTCCGCCGCTCCCGGCGCCGCCCAGCCCCGCCGCGCCCGCCGCTTCCGGCCCCCGCCCCGCGCGCCGGATGTGCGCACGGCGCGCGCGGCGAGGGGCGGGGCTCCGGGACAGGCGCCTCACGATTGGCGGACGGCGGTGAGGGCGCGGTCAGGGCTGTGAGGGGAGCGGCGGAAGGGGAGGGGCCTCGCTGCCGATGCCGCCTCGCGATTGGTGAGTTTAACGAGAGGCGTGGTCTGAGGTGCGAGGGGCGGGGTTGGGGGCGGGGTCTCGTCTGTGGGCGGGGCCAAGAGGGCGGACGGGGCCCGGGACCCCCGGGGGGAATCGGGAGCCCGGAGGGGCTGGGGGGGCTCGGGACCCTCGTGGGGTCACACAGAGGGGCTGGAGGGGCTGCAAAACCCGCGTGGGGGTCACACAGAGGGGCTGGGGGAGCTCGGGGACCCGCGTGGGGTCACACAGAGGGGTGGTGGGGGCTGCAAAACCCGCGTGGGGTCACACAGAGGGACTGGGGGGCTCGGGGACCCTCGTGGGGGTCACACAGAGGGGCTGGAGGGGCTGCAAAACCCGCGTGGGGTCACACAGAGGGGCTGGGGGGCTCGGGACCCGCGTGGGGTCACACAGAGGGACTGGGGGGCTGCAAAACCCGCGTGGGGGTCACACAGAGCGGTGGGGGAGCTGCAAAACCCGCGTGGGGGTCACACAGAGGGGCTGAGGGGCTCCGAGACCCGCGTGGGGTCACACAGAGGGCTGGGGGGCTCGGGACCCGCGTGGGGTCACACAGAGGGGGCTGGGGGGCTCGGGACCCGCGTGGGGTCACACAGAGGGGGCTGGAGGGCTCCGAGACCCGCGTGGGGTCACACAGAGGGGCTGGGGGGCTCGGGACCCTCGTGGGGTCACACAGAGGGGTGGGGGGTTTGAGAGCCCCAGCTGGGACCTCCCCCGGGAGGGGCTGTGGATCCCCCAGCAGGGGATTTGGGGTAGTGGGACGCTCAGGAGGTTTGGGACCCCCCGAGAAGGGTTCGGGGTGCTCTGGGATGAAGAGGGAGGCTCTGGGAGGGGGGTAAGGCTGGAGGTCTAGAGATGGGGCTGGGGATGTGCTGTGGGCTGCCAGGGTGGGGTTTTGGGGGATGAGACCCCCTTGGGGAGGGGTTGAGACCCCCTTGGGGAGGGGTTCATCCCCCCTTGCAGCCACAGGGTTTGTTGGGGCCGGCAGGAGGTGGAAGGGATCAACAGGTCCCCCCAAATTTCACCTGGCTGCAATGGCAGGGCTGAGGTCAAGGCCCCTTGAGCCTGGTGGGTGCAGGGTGACAGGAAGGTCCTCACGGGACCCTGAAACAGCTGCACCCCCCAAATCCGGGGGGGCTCTGGGCCCTGGTGCCCTGTGCCAGGGCTGGTTGGCATCGCTGCTTCATCCCAAGCATCCAAAACTCCCGAAGGGCTCCTGGGCATCCAAGGGGACTTTGGAGCCCTGAGGGGGATAAATATCATCCAGATTTGTGGCTGGACACTCCGAGACTGGAATGGTCGAGGGAAAAGCAGCGGGGATGGAGAGGGGATGCTGGATGGCGCGGGCTGTTCCCACAGGGGTTCTGCCGGCTGATTCTGCCTCAGGGCAGGACTTGCTCCGGAGAGGAGTTGGCTGCCCTGGCAGCAGCTGGCGCTGGAGATTTGTGTTTCCAGCAGCCCCGGGGGGGTGGGATCCTGCCTCGGAGCCGGGGGTTGTGCAGGGCAGCGTTGTCCTGGGAAGGGCTGGGACACTGTCCCGGTTATGTCTGTGACACTGTCCCGGTGAGGATTGGGACACTGTCCCGGTGAGGATTGGGACACTATCCGGTGAGGACTGGGACACTGTGCCGATGAGGATTGGGACACTGTCCCGGGCAGGGCTGTCACGCTGTCCCAGTGATGTCTGTGACACTGTGCCGGTGATGTCTGTGACACTGTGCCGGTGAGGGCTGTGACACTGTCCCGGTGAGGGCTGTGACCCTGTCCCGATCAGGGCTGTGACACTGTCCCGGTGAGGGCTGTCACACTGTCCTGGTGATGTCTGTCACACTGTCCCGGTCAGAGCTGTGACACTGTCCCGGTTATGTCTGTGACACTGTCCCGATGATGTCTGTCACGCTGTCCCGATCAGAGCTGTGACACTGTCCCGGTGATGTCTGTGACTCTGTCCCGGTCCTGCCCGGGACACGGTGCCAGCCCGGGCAGGAGGAGCAGAAGCTCCGCCGCCTCCTCCTGCCCGGCTGCGCTACCAAAGATGGTCACGGCTCGCTGCAGCCGGCGGCGGGGCTCTGCTGACACCTAGTGCGGCTCTCCAGCTCCGGGACACCCCGAACCTCCGCGGCTTTCATTTCCCTGCCTGAGAACTGCCAGTGTCAGAACCCAGCCCAGCTTCTCCGCTTTCCTCGGGATCCCCTCCCCTCCGAGCATCCCCGGCTCCCCCGCGCTGCCCCGGCAGGATCCATCCTGCCCTCACCCCGTCCTTCCCTCCACTCACCGGGGCTGATTTCTGATTTTCTCGCCCCCAGCTCCCCGCGCTGCCCCGGCAGAGCGCTCAGAGATCCATCCTGCCCTCACCCCGTCCTTCCCTCCACTCACCGAGGCTGATTTCTGATTTTCTCGCACAGTTTTCCGCCTTGCCCACACCCGCTGTGCCCCTTGCCCTGTCTCCGTCACCATCAGACAAAAAAACCCGATGCAAAATAGAGAATAAGACACCGCCGCTGCCTCTTCTGCGTGCAGCCGCTGGCTCGTGTTTTACAGCATCCCAAAAGTCAGTGTAGTGAAGAACCAGCCTCAGCGGGCAGGGCGAATCGAGGTGGATCCAGGGGGAGAGGAAGGAGAAACCCCAGAGAACGAGGAGAGGAACAAAAAAAAATAACCTGAGAAGTGTTTGCTCCCGGGGTGGGTCTGCCCGGCTGAACTCGGTTCCTGGAGGAACAAATCTCGAGTTCCTGGTGGGGCTGGGGCACAGGAGCTTCCCGGTGCCAGGAGCTGCAGCAACCTGCTCCGTCCCTGCCACGCCTTTGGTGCTTCCAACCGTTTTTTTTCCTTTTTTTTTTGCTTCATTTTTCAGCCATGTTTTGTCTAAAATGTCCCTGTGTCCCTCAGACAGCAGCCTTTGGGTTTTTGCAGCTGCAGGAGAGCACTTGTCACTTGTTGTGAGGTGAGGAGGGCACTTGTCCGAGCTTCATTCCTGGGAAAATGGATTTATGGGGTTTTTTTCCAGCAGGAAACCACATCACTGCCCCCTAATTTCCATCATCTGCAGTAACCCTGGGGCTGCTGACAACCTTGGGAACAGCAGCTTTTGCAAAACATTAACCAAAGCCCACCAGTACACATCAGCCTGTGTTTGCAGATGACGAGAGTGACCTCAGCCTGGTGGCACAGACAGGGTGACCCCAGGGGACAGCTGTGACACCCATCCTGTGCCAGAGCCCTGCTCCAGCCTCCCTGGGGACTCTGGGCTGACATCCCTTCCTGTGGGAAACTCTGCTTGGATCAGTTTGAAGTGTTTGAAACCAGCCCTGGGTGATTCCTGCTGCTCCTGGATCCTTCCAGCCCAGGGAAATCCAGCCTCAGTTTCACAAATCCTGCTGCCAGATAAATCTGAGGCTTTTTGCCCTTTCCCTGCAGATAAGAAGGGGGTTTATTCCTCACCCTCGGCAGGGCTGTCAGCTCTGGAATTGTCCCTGCAGTCACTCCTCCTGCCCTTTGGTGCCAGAGGATGGAGTTCTGCAGGTTCACGTGCTGCCTTTTGGACCTAGGACTGATGTTTGTTTGATTTTGTGCCCTTTGCAGCCATCTGGTCCCCTCCACCTCCCCTCCTGCACAGCCCCCCCAAATTCAGGGCTGGCCCAGGAGCTGTTGGAGCCCTCAGCTGGGATTCAGGGCTGATTCCTGGGAGGCAGCAGCCCAGCAGGTGGGAGCATATTCCACGTTTTCCCTGCATTTCCCACCTCCTGGCTCCGAGTCCCTGCCCCTCACCCAGGGACATGGCACCCTGCCACCCCAGCTCTGCAGAGAGGTGCTTCCCAGCACTTGGGTGCATTTTCTCCACACCCAAGGTGTGTGTGGATTAATCCAGAGCACAGCTGCAGGTACAGGAAACACCTCCCTGTGCATTTTTTGCCACCCATTTCTTCTTTATGCTTGGAGTGAAACCCTCTGTAACCACAAGAGCAAGAGCCCTGCTCCCAGGCTGGAGCTCTGCCCAGGGCTCAGTGTTATCATCTCTCAGGGTCACTTTCCCCCTCACATCTCATTTTCTTTAAAGCCTCAAACAGAAATGTGCTCAGTGAGGAATAGCCAGACCCCAGTTCAAGCTCCTGTGCCTGGTTTTAGTCTCTTGAACTGGCTACAAAAAAAACCCAAACAAACAGAGACTCCTCCTTGTGAACTCCACAGAGCCAAAAAAACAAGGAGGCAAAGAATAAAATGTCCCTTATTTCTGTTGAAACTCTTTGAGGAGAAACAAAGGCTCGCAGCAATCTTTCAAATCCTGCCCACACCCCTCAGAGGCAGCCAGGTCATGGCAATCCCAGCCAGGAGCAGTGCAGGGGGCAGAGCATTCCCAACAATCCTCAGCTGGCTGGAGCCTTCCTCCTCCTCCTCCTCCTGCAGAGATGCTCCTGACACCCACCTGCCCACTAGAGAGTGCTGGCTTTGTCCCCCCTGTTGTCCTCCCCAGCCCCAGCTGAACACAAAACCAGCTCCCAGCCTCCCCACACCATCCCCATCCCAGAGTGGGGCTCGGTGGAACATTCCCAGCTGATCCCTCTGGCTATTTTTACACCCCATCCTCACTCCTGTCCTTTGTACCCAAATGTGGAACAAAGGACGAGCCACCCTTCCCTCCCCCAAACCCCTCACTCTCAGCTCAGCCCTGGCCCCACCAACCTCTCAGTGTGCCCAAAGTGCTCAGCAAAAGGCAGCAGCTCTGGGGACAGAGCACAGCCAGCAAAATTCACTGCTGCTTCATCCCTGTGCTGCTTCCAGCCCCCTTCCCCCGAGTTCCACTTGCTGCTGGAGGACTGGGGAGGGCAGGGCTCTCCCCCTTTCTGCTGTGGGAGCAGGGAATGCGAGGGGAAGGTATAAATATCCAGGGAGATTAGTGCTCCCCAGCACGCTGCCCCTGCAGCCAGTGTTGAGTGTCACCCACAGGCTGCATTCCCTTTCTCTCCTCTCCCCAGCTGCCTCTCCTGTTTCCAGCCTCGAGTTCACCATCTCTGCTGGCAGCACTTTGATTTCATTCCTCCCTCCACCCCCGTTCCCCTCTTGAAAAGGAGGGAAGAATGGAGCCTTTGTTGGGTGGCTGTGACACAGGCACCGAGCGAGGAGCTGCACGGGGGCAAGGGGCTGAGCCCAGCCTGGATTATGGCATTCCTGCAGCACAGCTCAGGAAAAGTCAATCCTGCACCCCGTGGTGTGTAAAGGGACCCTGGGTTTGCTGACAGCCGTGAAAAATCCCAGCTGAGAGGAAAAAAAAAAACCAAACTCTTCACACTTGCTGCCGACTTCCCCCACTTTTATGTAAATTAATATTAACAAGTCCCCAGGTTTGGGCTCTGTACAGATATATATACAAACAGGAAACAGCTCTGTATTTACATCATTAAGTTAATTAGGCTCTGTAAAAAAAAAAAAAAAAAAAGAACAGCTCCCACATTAGTGCCCTCTGTAGAGACAGCAGAGGTGAGCTCACATCCTGGGCATGGGCACAGTGTAATGTACACTAAGGATCACCCCCAGGCAGGGCACTGGGCACGCCTGCTCCAGGCAAAACCATCCCAACCCAGCCTTCCCTGCCCTCCAGAGCCCAGCAGGGAGAGTGCTGCTCTCTGCCGAGGCACCAGCACCTGTGTAATGTACACTACCAGCTCTGTGGGCCCCGTGCAAGGCACAGGACGGGCACAGATCCCCAGTCGGGGGCAGTGGGTGCTCCCCACGGCTCCTCCAGTGGCACCAGGCTGGGCCAGCCCAGAGGGGACAGGTCCCTGGGGAGCCCCAGGGCGAGGGGCCAGCCCGGGTCACACGATGCTGGCCAGTTCTGTGTTGTCCGACTCCGAGCTGCTGTTGCTCTCCTCCCTGGGGGAAAGAGTTGGGAGTGAGGCATGGATGGAGCCACAGGAGCAAGGTCTGCACCCCAGTAATATCTGCCCTGGAGCTTCAAAAAGTGCTCCAGGGTGACTTCAGCACCTCGTGCAGCCCCCACAGGAGTTCTGGGTGGCAGCTGGGGCGGGTTCCTGCTGCTCTCCCAGCACTGCACACCATCCCTTTGCAAGCTGGGATTGGGAAAACGAGTCAGCCCTTCCCTCACACCACCACCCACAGGTCCTGGAGGATTCCTGGACAAGTCACAGTGTGTCCCAACCCGTCTGGTCCTGCCCCCACACACCCCCCCACACTGCCTGACACTCACCTTAAATCCTGCAGGGCTTTCTTGTTTTTCCTCCGCTTCTCCTCGTCGATGGGATAGAGCTTGAACAGCAGCAGGCTCAGCAGGATCAGCCCCACGGGCACAGCAGACACCAGCATCTTCAGGGTGAAGTTCACCTGGTCAGGCTGGGAGCAGCCCCTGGTTTGGTACCCTGCAAAGCTGAGGGCAGAAAGGCACCTTGAGGGTTTTGCAGGAGACGAGCTGCTCCCATTGCTGAGGCTTTGGAGAAATAAACTGGGTTTGGAGCCCATCAATTCCCTCCCAGAGCTTGGCAAGTGCCTCCCTCCCTGCCCTCCCCTCAGCCCCCAGCAGGAACTCACTCCAGGCTGAGCGTGGAGATGCCCAGGGAGACCCCAGCAGTGAACTTGGTGAAGAAGACATAGAAGGAGAAGAAGATGGCCTCGTGGCCATGGGAGCTGGGGTGCTGCAGCTTGAAGTCATCAACCACATCTGGCAGCATGGACCTGTGCAGAGAGAGGGATGGTGACCCCCAGCACTGAGACAACAAAGCATTTCCCTCAGGAGCCCCACCTGGGGCTGAAAATACTGCAAAAAAACCCCTGTGAGGGTTTTTAACGCTTGTGGCAGCCCCTGCCCTCCCTCACGCTCACCAGGGCAGGAGGAAGGCGGCTGCCACGCTGATCCCCGCGGCCACGGCCACCACGTAGGTCACAACGAGGTTGCTGTCCACGAGAACCACCGTGATGAGGAAGGGGATGGCAGACTGCAGAGGGGGCAGAGAACAGCTTGGCATCACCACATCCCCTGGCTGTTCCCCCCTCCCACATATCCCAGCCCTCCCACTGTGAGCCAGGGGTGCAGAGTCCCTCCCTGAGCCCCAGGACAGCACAAGCAGCAGGAGCAGGGACAGGCAGCAAAGTGCCCCTGGCAGCAGCCCCTGCCCAGCCCTGTGCTCTTTTGGGGAGCTCTGCTCATCACCCTGGAGGGGACACTCACTGAGATGCCCACGTAGACAGCTGTCTTCTTCCCAAAACGGGTCAGGAACCACTGCCAGAAGGGAATGGTCAAGGTGGCCGAGAGCTGTGGGAACAGAAGGGTCGTGGTGTTGGCTTTTCTCTTGCCCTTCCCAGCAGGGAACAGCTCCTGGCACAACCTCCTCCCATCCCAACTCCAGCACCTGCGATTTGCACACGCTCCCAGGGCTGGCACAGAGCCACACGTGGTGTGTGGGGCCACCTCCTCCCCCAGTGCAGAGCCCTGGCACCACACCTGCCCTGCCAGAGGGAGGCTCTGGCTCAATCCTGGCTGCTGATCCTGTGGCCAGGAGCCAGCTCTGGGGCACGGTGGCACCTTGGACCTTGGCACCCCACGGAGGAGAGGGCGGCAAACGCTTCCAGGAACGAGGCAAGCTGCAAAGAGCTCTCAAGGAGCTGCTTTGCTTCATGCTCCTGGCAGGAAACACTGAGATCCTTTTCTCAAAGTGGGGAGGGGAGGGAGACAAGTGGCAGGATTTGGACAAAAGGCCCCCAGGGCTCCTGCTCTGCCCTGTCTGTGGCCCTGCTCACACAGGAACAAAGGCCCCGCTGTTCCTGCCAGCCCAGGACATTTGGCAGCTTCTTCCTCTTATCCCAGGGGACCTCTGCTCCCTGTCCCTGTGTCCCTGTGCCATGGCAGCTCCCAGGGAGCCCCCCCAGCCCCAGGACAGGCCTGTACCCACCATGATGGCCAGCAGGATGTTCTGGAACTCGTTGCGGAATCCCAGGGTGTAGGTGCAGAAGAGGGCAAAGTTTCCCTCCAGCAGCTGTGGGGAAGGCAGGCAGGGGTCAGAGGGGCCGTGTCTGTCCTCCCAGAGCTGCAGCCCCAGCACAGGCAGGGAAGAAAGGGGCCATTCAGCCAGGGCACGAGGCCACATCCTGCTCCCTCTGCCCGGGGCAGCTCCAGCTCATCCCCCCCGTGCTCCCAGCCCCTGGGATGGTCCCCAAGCCACCCCCGGGCTGCTGCTGCTGCCCCCAGCCCTCCCAGCTCACCATGAAGGCCAGGGAGGTGAAGAGGAAGCCAGCAATGAGCTTGATGTAGGGCCCGTGGTTCATCACCAGCTTCAGCCCCTGCAAGAAGGAGACAGGCTCGTCCGACTGCAGCTCAGAGGACTCTGGGGAGCAGAGATCAGCCCAGGGTTAGATCCCTCCCAAAATAACTCCCATGGGTGCTCAGCACCCTCCTCAACCCCTGCCCACCCTCAGCACCCCAGCCCCTGCCCTCACCTGGGGGTCTCTCAGCCCCATGGAGCAGCCTGGCTGATCCCCCAGGATAAACAGGGAGAGGGAAGAAATTTGGATATCATGTCCCCCTGGGATGCACTGGCTGGCATTGGAACTTGGCCAGCCAAAAATGGGTGAGATAAAGGTTATCTAACAGACCCCAGAGGTGCTCTGGCCTCCTGCAGCACCTCCCCAGCTCCACCTGCCCCTCTCCTCCTCAAACAAGGGGCCAAAAGCTCAGCCAGGCTCCTGGAGAGGAAGGAACAGCAGCATTTCCACAAGTGCCCAGCACTGCAGCCCCTGTGCAGCCTCACCTCTCCTCTCCCTCACACCCAGCACCAGGATGAGGGCACAGAGGACGTAGAGCCCCACGATGACCCCTAGCAGCAATCATGTAGGCATTCCTCTGTGTGAGAGAGGAGCAGCAGTCAGGGAAGGGCTCAGCCAGCAACAAGGCAGCCCTGAGAGGGCTCAGCCAGCAACAAGGCAGCCCTGAGGGGACACACAGCAGGGAACCCCCATCTTACAGTGTCTGTGAGCGACTGGGTGTCGTGGGTCATGTTCAGCTCCTCCATGGCCACCGAGGAGTTGGTCAGGCTGAAGAAAAAAGGGCTCTGGATGCAGGGAGTGTCCACTTTGCCAACGATCTGGCCCTGGATGGCAGTGCTCAGCACGGTGCCCAGCACCTCCACGGTCATACCTGCAGGGAGGGGCCAGCAGGGCTGAGCTCTGAGCATCCCCAGCTGGGATTCACAGCTCTGAGCATCCCCAGCTGGGATTCACCACCCTTCCCGGGGAGAAATGAGCCAGCTCAGCTGTGCCACAGCTCCCTGAAAAGGGAATAAAGAGATAAAGGAAAAAGGGAAAGGAAAAAGGGAAAGGGAAGGAAGAAAGGAAAAAGGGAAAGGGAAGGAAGAAAGGAAAAAGGGAAAGGGAAGAAAGGAAGGAAGAAAGGAAAAAGGGAAAGGGAAGGAAGAAAGGAAAAAGGGAAAGGGAAGGAAGAAAGGAAAAAGGGAAAGGGAAGGAAGAAAGGAAAAAGGGAAAGGGAAGGAAGAAAGGAAAAAGGGAAAGGGAAGGAAGAAAGGAAAAGGAAAGGGAAGGAAGAAAAGGAAAAGGGAAAGGAAAGAAAGGAAGGAAGAAAGAAAAGGGAAAAGGGAAGGAAGAAAGGAAAAAGGGAAAGGGAAGGAAGAAAGGAAAAAAGGGAAAGGGAAGAAAGAAAGGAAAAGGGAAAGGGAAGGAAGAAAGGAAAAGGAAAGGGAAGGAAGAAAGGAAAAAGGGAAAGGGAAGGAAGAAAGGAAAAAGGGAAAGGGAAGGAAGAAAGGAAGAAAGGAAAAAGGGAAAGGAAAAAGAAAGGAAGGAAGAAAAAAGGGAAAGGAAAGAAAGGAAGGAAGAAAGGAAAAAGGGAAAGGAAAAAGAAAGGAAGAAAGGAAAAAGGGAAAGGAAAAAGAAAGGAAGAAAGAAAAAAGGGAAAGGAAAGAAAGGAAGGAAGAAAGAAAAAAGGGAAAGGAAAGAAAGAAAGGAAAAAGGAAAGAAAAAAAAAAAAGGGAAAGGAGCCCTTACGATAGGCAGTGGCCGAGTCCCGCTCGCTCTGCTCCCTGCTGATGAACATGGTCAGTGCTGAGTAGGGCACGTGGAAGCACTGCAAAGGCACAAGGGAGAATGTGGCTCAGGGAGGAGGGAGCAGCCCGAGGGAGCCGGGGCAGGGCGGTTTCTGCCCCCCTGTGCAGCTCAGCAAGGGGCAGGCAGGGACTGCAGCCCCCGTCCCGTGTGACAGAGCCCCACTCACCGTCACGAGGGTCTGGAAGGCACAGTAGAAGACAAGATACCACATCACTTGTCCTGTGGAGATGTCTGGCACAAACCAGATGAGGAAGTAGGAGATGATGGCAAAAGGTGTGGAGACCATGATCCTTTGAGAGAAAGAAATGTCAGCCTCGTGCCAGCTCCTGCTTCCACACATCCCGTGGGGCTCAGGCAGCTGGTCTGGGGCTCCTGAGCTGCCCCAGGGCATCCAGACCAGGCTGCAGGCAGCAGCTCGGGTCTCACAGGGTTGGAAGAGCTGACTCAGAGTTCCAGGGAAAGCTTTCCTTGCACTGACAGGGATATCTCCTTCCACAGAAGTGACTGATCTGCTCCTGCTCTGGCTTCCAGCCCCAGCCTGTCCCCCAGGCAGCACAGCTGTGTTCAGCAGGATGCAATCACCTCCCTCGCCCTGGCAAGGGCTGGGGAGCAGCCAGGCAGCTCAGCCCTGCTCCCCAGCAGCCAAAAACCTCTCACCAGCTTGGCTTTGCTGCCAAGCCCTGCTCCTGGGGTCAGCCCTGCTCTGCTGGCAGCAGTGGAGCAAAACCAGCAGCTCCTGCTCCTTCCTCCACCTCTGCCCAGCCGTTCAGAGCTGTGGGAGCAAGGATGCAAAATGCAACAGAGGCTCAGAGGGGACAGTGCTGGGCTTTGGCAGCGATTCCTGCAAGTTCTGCCAGCAAGGACATCTGCCCTGCTCATGCAGTGGATGCCACAACTGCTGTCCCACTGCAGGACAGCCAGGGCACAGCTCTGCCCTGCTCCAGCACCCCAGCGACACCCGGGGGAGAAGGAAGGAGGGAAGTGAGCCACGTGCTGAGGCAGGAGATGGATTGTACTGGGGGATTTGTGAGCACCCTGCGCTCCACAAACCCCAGGGCAGAGACAGCGAGTCCTGGAGCGAGTCCAGCAGGACTGAACACGGGCCAGAGCCACTCATGGCCAGGCCTGGCCCGTCACCACCAGGGTACAGCGAGATTCTTTCCGTCCAGGCTGACGTACAGGACGCAGAGCTTAAATTTAAAGTCGGGGAGGGAGCGAGAAACACCAACTCCATGGATGGAGAGCAGCGACAGAGGCTGCACAGGACCCAACACATGCACATTTTTCCGCGCCCACGTCACCCCGCCGGGGGAGGAGGAGGGGAGGAAAGCTCCGAGCAGCTCCAGCCCCTCCTTATCTGCGCGCACATACGTGGAGCCAAGGGAGCCGCGGAGCCAAACGCTGAATGAAATCACCAGAGCAGCGTCACGCTCGCATGGCATGAGCGTCAGATGCAGCAATTCCCCACCCCAGAGACCTGGCCAGGGCTGAGCCCGGCTCCCGAGGGGCACAGTGCTGCTCCTGGGGGGCACAGTGCTGCTCCCGGGGGGCTGAGCCCGGCTCCTGGGGGGCACAGTGCCGCTTCTGGGGGGCACAGTGCCGCTCCCGGGGGGCTGAGCCCGGCTCCTGGGGGGCACAGTGCCGCTTCTGGGGGCTGAGCACGGCTCCCGAGGGGCACAGTGCCGCTCCCGGGGGGCTGAGCCCGGCTCCTGGGGGGCACAGTGCCGCTTCTGGGGGCTGAGCACGGCTCCCGAGGGGCACAGTGATGCTCCCGGGGGGCTGAGCCCGGCTCCTGGGGGGCACAGTGCCGCTCCCGGGGGGCACAGTGATGCTCCCGGAGGGCTGAGCCCGGCTCCCGGGGGCTGAGCCCGGCTCCCGGGGGGCTGAGCCCGGCTCCCGGGGGGCTGAGCCCGGCTCCCGGGGGGCTGAGCCCCGCTCCCGGGGGGCTGAGCCCGGCTCCCGGGGGGCACAGCACCGCTCCCGGGGGGCACAGCACCGCTCCCGGGGGGCTGAGCCCGGCTCCCGGGGGGCTGAGCCCGGCTCCTGGGGGGCACAGTGCCGCTCCTGGGGGCTGAGCACGGCTCCTGGGGGGCACAGTGCTGCTCCTGGGGGGCACAGCGCCGCTCCCGGGGGGCACAGCGCCGCTCCCGGGGGGCACAGCGCCGCTCCCGGGGGGCACAGCGCCGCTCCCGGGGGGCTGAGCCCGGCTCCCGGAGGGGCTGAGCCCGGCTCCCGGAGGGGCTGAGCCCGGCTCCTGGAGGGCCCGGCACCGCTCCTGGCAGGCACAGCAGTGACTGAGAGTAACCCCTGACCCAGGGCGAGGTGAGGAAGGCGCTGGAGGCGGCTCGGCTGACGCGCCCCGGCTCCCATTGGCCCTGCTGGATGGTGTGTTCCTTTGTGCGGCACGCACACCCCCCTGCCCTCCCTTCCCAGCCTTCCCAAACGGCGGCAGGAGGTCAGAGGCAGGGGGTTCTCACTCAAGGAAAAGTTTAGTCAGTCCGCGGTGGTCAAGGAAATGGGGATCTCAGCTCAGAGCTGACGTCCACGAGGCTGGGGGAAGAGGAGGAAGTAGTGGATGAGGTGGTAGAAGGAAATGCGCCAAAAAAAGTGTTTCAAAGAGCGGGAACCGAAAAAGAAGGGTGGTGGCTCTCGGGAAAGGTGTCTTCTCCCTTCCAAGGAACTAGAACAAGCTTTGTGCTGGAGCCAGCTGGGCTTGGTCCCGCAGATCAGAGCCCGGCAACAAAGCCTCAGGCAGGGCAGGGTGACCCGGCAGGGGCCGGGCAGCAGCTCTGAGACCCCCCAGTGCTGCAGGGAAACTGAGGCAGCCACCGCAGCAACACCAGCCTGGGGCGGCGCAGCCCCGCAGAGCCAGAAAAACCTGGGTTTAAGAGGTTTAAAATCAGCTCGGCTCCATCCAAATTGGGCTCAGCGGGCAGCCCTTGAGCCAGGCACAATAGCAGCGAGCTGCCGAGGGGCCCGGCTCAAAGCCCAAAGCTCCGGCTAATTTTAACGAAGCAGGAGGAATGCGGCCGCTCGGGTCCCACCCCCTGCCTGGAGATTAGGGCGAGTGGAGCCATCCGCGGCTCCCACACACGGCCCTGTGCTAATCTCCGGACCCCAGACCCCGCTGCAGGCAGCCGGCAGCTATTCCAGCCACGTGTGTGCAGCCTGCCGCCAACAACTGCCCGCTGCTGCCCGGAGCTATTCCGGGAGAGGCAGGAAGCAGAGGCTGTAATCTGCGGGGGAAAGCACTGCTCCACTCCCCCCGTGCCCACCTCTCCCCGTGTTCCCCAGGCTGCTTTAGCCATCCTGTGCCCGTTCAGGCATTAATGCTCCACATCCCGTGCAGGAACAGGTGCTCAAGGACGTCCTGAGCCATTTGGGGGCTCACAGAGCCCATCCCATCTGCTCCTCCACCGAGCACCCACGTGCAGATCCATGACAGCTGTTTTCCTGCCCCTCGTGACTGTCAGCTGGCATTTCCACCAGCCCAGGTCGGCCACACACACCCCTGGCCCTCCTCCCTGTGGAGGTGATGCCATCTGCTCTGGCTGCCACCAGCCAGGGCTCGCTAGCCACCACAGGCAAAGTCCATCCATGGTGGCAAGGACATTGGAACTCGCAGGTGCAGCGACATCGAGGTCACAGCAACAGGCACAGAGCTGAGAACACCCAGCTGTTGGTGGCACCTGGGGCTTTTTGGAGCTCTTGGCACCTCACCTGGGCGAGCCAGGGCGTCAGCACATCCTGCCCTGCACACCTCACGCCAGGGGATGGCCAAAGCTGGCTGGGAGAGCTGTGACACAGCAGGCAGGGAATGCAGGCTGCCACCAGCAGCTCTTACCAGGGCATCAGGCGGCCGAAGCGGGTCCAGGGGGTTTTGCTGATGAAGAATCCCACCATGGGGTCCGTGATGGCATCCCACACCCGTCCAGCAAACAGGATGATGGAGGCATAGAAAGCATCCACCTGCAGGAGGAGGAACTCGTGTCAGGATATGCAAACCCCCGGTGCTGCCAGCTGCCCCTCAGGACCAGCCCAACCCTACCTGCTGTGACCCCACAAACATTTGGGGGCAGTCCCTCGGTCTCTCCCCCTCCTTCAGAGGGATTTGAGGCTCCCAGTCCCTCCGAGAGCTGCCCCACCATACAGAATTCCCAGATGTGAGAATTCCCACGTCTCAGAGCTCCCCAAACCCAGCACAAGGGAACCCACGGTTTCCTTCCCGCCGTGTTTCACACCGACCCGGCACCCTGCGGGTCTGTAGGACGGTCCCGAGCCCCCCAAAACAACCACCACGCTTTGTCCCGCGGGCACCCCAAACACGAGCGGGACCGGACCGGGCAAAACCCGCATGCCCCGGGGCAAAGCGGCCCGGGGAGCTCCGGGACCCGACCGAACCGAACCGAACCGCAGCGCGCCGTACCTGCGCCACGTCCAGCAGGTAGATCTGGAGGAAGAAGCCGAGCGCGCAGCCCGTGATCTGGTAGGGAGCCCCCCCGACGGCGTAGCACAGCTTGCTGCACACCGACAGCCGCTCGCGGCTCTCCTAAAACCGGCACCGGCGTTAGGCACAACGACCCCCGCCCCAAAACCGCCCGGACCCCCCTCCCCGCGCGTCGCCGGGCTCACCCTGCGGCGGGGCTGGCGGAGCGCGGGCGGCAGGAGCCCCCCGGGCGCGGCCCCGGCCCGCAGGAGCCCCCCGGCCCCGCCGCGATCGGCGCCGCCGCCGCCGGCCATGCCGAGCGCTGCCGAGCGATGAATGGCGGGGGCTCGGCCGCCCGCCCTTGTAGAGCGGAGCCCGCCCCGCCCGGCCTGCCCGGCCCGCCTCCGCCTCCTCCTCCTCCTCCCCCTCCTCCTCGTCCCGGCCTTTCCCCCCTCCGGCGCTGCTCTGCTTGTCCCGGTGGTTTCGTCATTCGCCTCTGCCCCACATCCCCTCATCGCTCAATTCCCCTGTTCTTCACCGCTCAGCTCCCCACTCCATCCCTTCCCTCAGCCCCCCGGGCTCCATCCCTTCTCTCCAACCCATCCCTCAACCTCCCATTCCATCCCTTCCCTCCATCCCATCCCTCAGCCCCCCCACTCTGTCTCCCTTCCATCCCATCCCTCATCCCCCCACTCCATCCCTTTCCCTCCATCCCATCCCTCAGCCCCCCACTCTGTCTCTTCCCTCTATCCCTTCCCCTCAGCCCCCCACGCCATGGCTTCTCTCCATCCCAGCCCTCATCCCCCACTCCATCCCTTTCTCTCCAACCCATCCCTCAACCTCCCATTCCATCCCTTCCTCCATCCCTTCCCTCAGCCCCCCCACCATGGTTTCTCTCCATCCCAGCCCTCAGCCCCCCACTCCATCCCTTCCCTCATCCCCCCACTCCATCCCTTCCCTCCATACCTTCCCTCATCCCCCCCCACTCCATCCCTTCCCTCCATCCCATCCCTCAGCCCCCCCACTCCGTCTCCCCTCCATCCCAGCCCTCATCCCCTGCTTTCCATCCCTTCCCTCAGCTCCCCACTCCAGCCCTTCCTCCACAGCCATCCCTCAGCCCCCCCACTCATCTCCCTCAGCCCTATACTCCACCCCTTCTGTCCATCCCATCCCTCAGCTCCCCCATTCCAGCCCTTCCATCTGTCCCTTCCCTCCATCCCATCCCTCAGTCCCCACTCCATCCCATCCCTCCATCCCTTGGAACGGAACAGTTTGGGTTGGAAGGGGCCTTACATCCCATCTCACCCCCCCTCCCAGCCAGGTTGCTCCCAGCCCCATCCTCCCTGGCCTGGAGCAGGAATGGAGCATCCACCACCTCTCTGGGCAACCTGTGCGTGTTCCCCACCATCCTCATCGCTAAAAACTTTATTTATATCTCACCTAAATCCCCCCTCTTTCAGGTTAAGCCACGCTCCCTTGTGCTAGCAGGGCTGCAGGGACGCTGGCAGTGTGTCCCTCTCTGGACGGCCACACGCACATCGATCCCTCCCAGGGCTGTGTGCCCGCCCCGAGCACACACAGACCCGTCAGCGACGTGTCACTGCAGTGACAGCCACCAGCTGCCCTCCAGGCCACCAGGGTCCAAAGATCTCCCTGCACTGAGGCAGCACAGCAGGACTGAGCCAAGGGGGCCAGCGTGGCCAGTGCCATGCCCCAAGTGCCACTTGGGATGGGAGCAGGCAGGAGGGCAGGAGCTGGGATGCTGCAGAACCTGAGAGATCAGCAGGGTGGGTGGCCCAGCAGCTCCAGGCACTCCCAGTTTTTGGGTGTCACCGCTGACTCACAGTTTCTGGCCCCTCACACAGCTGCAGCTGAGCTCCCCTGGCACTGCCCTGTGTCACAGAGGTGCCACCTCCTGGGACCCTGGTGTCAGCGTGTCCAAAGCAGCGACACAAAATGCCTCAGAACATGAGGTGTGGATAAAGACCTGCCTCAGTTTCCCTTTTCACAGGGAAAACCTCTTGCCCAGGAGCAGAGGGGGCTCCTGTGGTGGCGCTTGGCCATCTCTAGGGACCAGACTCCCCACTGTGTGTGACCCCAGCACCATTGCTCTGCTCCCCTTGTGCCAGGGGCTCCTCAGCTCCTGGAAATGCTTTTGGCGTTCCTGTCCTTGAGCAAAGCACTCAGGAGCTGCCTCCTGGGCAAACAGGGCTTTAGGGGAACAAAGAGAAGGCCTTTGAGACAGAGATTGTGCAGAAAGACCACAGATAGGTGAGCCCAGCCTTACATATGAAGGGGAGAAGTAGACAGACCAGGATTTCCCTGGATTAGGAGGATTTTCTCCCCCAGATCTGGTGTTGCACAATTTCCTGTGGGGGGATTTGAGCCTTTCCTCCCGAGCAGATGCTCTGGGGGATCCTGGTGGTGATAAATGAGCCACCAAGGGCTGATCCCAGCGGGGATGTCCCTGCAGCAGCTCCTGCCAAGAGTGGGGACTCCAGGGACCCACAGGTGGTTGGGGCTGAGCCACTCATGGGGTCACTCTTGTCACCAGGACCACTTCAAGTGACACCACACCAGCCTGGCCTCCACATCCTCAGCTGGGGACACCCCTTTGGGGTTGGGACCCAAACCCTGGCCCTGGGGACTCCAGCTGCCATCCTGCCATCCTCCCACACCTCCCACTGCCACGTCCGGCACAGCCTGGAGCAGGATCTGAGCAAGTGTGAGAGCACCCGAAACCAGACAGCCCTCCAGGCTGGGAGGATGGGCTCGGGGGCAGGCAGCAGAGAGGTGATGCCAGAGTTTTAGGGGGGCCACAGACCTGCCTGACACCACAGAGCCTCTCCAGGGCTCGGGGCACCTCCTGCTGCAGCGACAGAGACAAAATGAGTGGAAGGAGCAAGGAGGCAGCAGAGTTGGAACCAATGGTGCATTTTCCTCTCCTTTTTTCTGCACTCTCAGAGTGGGTGGCTGCACTCCCAGGGTGCTGGGGCTGCTGTGACCCCGGGGCTGTGGGCACTGTCCCCCTCCCCGCCAGCCTGGGCAGGGTTGAGTGGCGTTCCTGCAGCCCAAAGGGCCCTGGGATGGCATTTTGCAAACCTCCAGCCTGACCCTGTGTCTGCTGCCCGACAGCTTGTGGGGGACAAAGGGGACTCATGGCACTGCACGTGGCACTGCCCTGTGCTGCCCCTCTCCTGTGTGGGACCCTGGGGATCTGTCACAAGGCAGAGGGGGACGAGGTGAGGCCAGGATGTGCTGGCACAGCCTCTGCTCCCTCCCTGAGCCCCCAAGATTTCCATGGGGACGGCAGAGTGGCTCAAAAGCTGGGGTGGGGACAAACAGAGGCACAGCCCCAGCCCAGGACCCCCCTGAGACACCTGCCAGGCTCTGGGGGTGGCTGCCCACTGTGGGGTCTGGAGTTCAAACCCCAGCCCTGCTGGAAGCGGAGATCCAAAGGGCACGGAGAGCTGCCCTTGCACCACGCGTGGAGCCGTGCCAGCCTCCAGCCGGGCCACGGCCGTGCCAGCACCAGCGACACCGGGGCTCTGCCAGGGTCACCCTGTCCCCTGGGTGGTCCCCAGGGCTGTCACCCGCCCACCCGCGGACCCACCCGCTGTTTGTGCAGCGCCGGGAGCCTCTCGGGCTGTTTGCCCGCGGCGGGAGCGATGAAAGCGCCGCCGGCCCCTCCCGCCTCTCCAGCCGCGCTTCTGCACCTTCAACAGCCCGAGCCACGGGGAATCGCTGCCCTGCGAAAAGCTGGGGGCGCCCCAGAGGCCAGGAAAGAAGGAGGGAGAGAGAGAGAAAGAGAGAAAGAGAGAAAAAGAGAGAGAAAGAGAGAGAAAGAGAGAGAAAGAGTGAAAGAGAGAGAGAGAAATAGAGAGAAATAGAGAGAAATAGAGAGAAATAGAGAGAAAGAAAGACAGAAAGGAGGGAAGGAAGGAAGGAAGGAAGGAAGGAAGGAAGGAAGGAAGGAAGGAAGGAAGGAAGGAAGGAAGGAAGGAAGGAAGGAAGGAAGGAAGGAAGGAAGGAAGGAAGGAAGGAAGGAAGGAAGGAAGGAAGGAAGGAAGCTAGCTCAGTTTCTGCCCTCAGTGCGGGGCCATTTGCTCCCTAAGGAGGAGGAGAAGCTTCACCCGCGCTGGGCAGGGAGGGAAAGGGCAGGAGCAGCCCTGAGGGGGGAGGACTCGGGCTGGTGACACTGGGGACATCCGGGCTCCCAGCCGGCTGCGGCCGGAGCACAAAGGGAACACCAGCCCGGGCTCCGCTGGGATCCCGCATCCCGCGGCTCCCGGCCAGCCCCGCTGCGGCAGGATCGGGATGCTCAGGGCTGGGATGGAAGGGCCAGGAGAGCGTTGAGGGCGCTGTGACCATCGCGGGCACCCACGGCTGGGAAACCACAGCCCCGGGCAGCATCTCCCAGGGGCTGGAGCCGGCAGAGCTCTGCAGGGTCCGCTGAGCCCCGAGGCAGCGAGGGAGGGCCGGACACACCGGGACACAGCGGGAGCATCACCTGCTTGGGGACCTCGGGACACAGCGGGAGCATCACCTGCTTGGGGATATCAGGACACACCGGGACACATCGGGACATGTCACCTGCTTGGGGACCTACCTCGGGACACACCGGGACACATCGGGAACATGTCACCTGCTTGGGGACCCCGGGACACATCGGGACATGTCACCTTCTTGGGGACCCCGGGACACATCGGGACATGTCACCTGCTTGGGAATCCCAGGACACATCGGGACACATCGGGACATGTCGCCTCCCTGGGGACCCCGCGCAGCCGCCAGCCCGGCGCTCGCTCCCAGCCCCGCTCCTCTGCCTGCCCTGTGCCCGCGGGCACTGGGGAAACTGAGGCACGGAGCGATGGGCAGCGCTGTCCCCGCGGGCGGGGCGTGCCCGGCGCGGTGCCACCCGCGTGTCCCCGTCCCCGCCGCCCCACGGACGGTGCTCCCGGGGCCCAGCAGGTGGCGCCCGGTGCCCGCCGGTGGCGGCGGACGGGGACAGACCGGGGGAACCGGGAGGAACCGGGGGGAACCGGGAGGGACCGGGGAGAGCGGGGATGGAGCGGACTGGGCTGGACTGGACTGGGCAATGCTGGGCTACACTGGTCTGACTGAACTGGGCTTTACTGGGCAGTGCTGGTTCATGAAGAGCATTGCAGTGCTGGGCTGTACTGGGCTATACTGGGCTGTACTGGCTGTACTGGGCTGCACCGGGCTGTACTGGGCCGTACTGGGCTGCGCTGGCTGCACTGGGCTGTAGTGAACTGTACTGGGCTGCACTGGGCTGTACTGGGCTGTACTGGGCTGCACTGGGCTGTACTGGCTGTAGTGGGCTGTACTGGGCTGTAGTGGGCTGTCCTGGGCTGTACTGGCTGCACTGGGCTGTGCTGGGCTGCACTGGGCTGTAGTGGGCTGTAGTGGGCTGTACTGGGCTGTACTGGGCTGCACTGGGCTGTACTGGCTGTGCTGGGCTGCACTGGGCTGTAGTGGGCTGTACTGGGCTGCACTGGGCTGTACTGGCTGCACTGGGCTGTACTGGGCTGTACTGGGCTGTACTGGGACAGTTTCCTCCCTCCAGGGCCCGTGCTGCACCGCCCCCCAGTGCTCCCAGTGCCCCCAGCGCTCCCAGTGCTCCCAGTGTCCCCCAGTGCTCCCAGTGTCCCCCAGTGCCCCAGTGCTCCCAGTGCCCCCCAGTGCTCCCAGTGCCCCCCAGTGTCCCCCCAGTGCTCCCAGTGTCCCCCAGTGCCCCAGTGCTCCCAGTGCTCCCAGTGTCTCCAGTACCCCCAGGGCCCCAGCGCCCCCCAGTGCTCCCAGTGTCCCCCAGTGCCCCAAGCTCCCTGTGCCCCCCAGTGCTCCCCAGTGTCCCCCAGTGCCCCCAGCGCTCTCAGTGCCCCCAGCCCTCCCAGTGCTCCCAGCCCTCCCAGTGCTGCCCGCTGGGACAAACCCCGTGCCCTCACCCCCGCCAGGTGACAAAAGGAGGAGGGTGCTGGGGCTGAGGTGGGTTCACACACACTGCGAGGGGAACCTGTTGGTTCCGGGTGGACTTTGTACCCCTGCGTGTGTGTGTGTGACAACTGAGTGCGGGAGGGGAAAGCCCCGCTGTGTTTTCACAACATTTATTGCCGTTTCTAGAAGGAACTTGGCGTTGGAGAGGTGCAGCATCCTGCATCCCACAGCGTGTCCCTCTGCGCCCCAAGGGCTGGATGTGCCAGGTGCTGCTGGTGGGAGCTGTGTGCGTGTCCCAGGACTCCCCAAATTCCCTCCAGCCCGCGGCTCCTGACATCCCCCGTGGCTCCCAACCCCTCCGTGCACAGAGCTCGTTCCTCGTGGTGCACTGGATTTTCTGGTGTCCTCACAGCCCCTCCTTGTTTCAGTCAGTTTTCTGCTGGGGTTGGTGTCCTTCACGGGGGAAATGCTCCCGGCTGGGTCTGTGAGGGTTTTGGGAAGGAGTGGGGATGCCTCCAGCTGCCATCCAGGGTGGCAGCCTGAGCTGGGCACAGTCACTGCCCAGCGCTGGAGCCACTGTCTTGCTGTGGTGGCAGCCCAGGAGGAATTGGGGTGACAGCCAAGCAGGGGGGACAGATGAGAAAGAGCACTCAAAAATCGGCCCCCGGCAGCAGGCGATGCCTCCTTGTGACCTGTCCCCTTTTCTCCGGTTAGCTTTGCCCTCGTCCCCCAGGCTGGTGGCACAGCGGCGTGTCCCTCCTTAGCCCTCGCAGACGGGGATCCCCCAATCCCTGCCCCTCCTGATGGGCCAAGGATGGCGCTGGGAGCCCCCGGGGCGCTCCTGGGGGCAGCGAGGAGCCCCCAGCCCAGCGCACGGCGTGGCTGCTGCTCCAGAACCCCGTCAGCATCCCCGGTAGCGACCCCGGGCGCCGTGTCCCCTCGGGGGGGCAGGGCACGGAGCATTGTCACACCCTTTATGCAAATATTCGCCTGGCGATTGGCGGAGGAGGGGCCGGGCTCCGCGGCCGGGCTATAAATCCGGGGGAACAATGCGCCCGCGGTCCCGGCTCGGGGGCTGGCGCCGGGGTGGGGGTCCCCCCTCATCCCTGGGGCTGCCCCTCTCCTGAACTCCTGTTCTTCTCTCAGCCACCCCCATCCCCGTGCCGAGATGGAGTTTGACTCGTACCAGCACTACTTCTACGATCACGACGCCCAGGAGGATTTCCACCGCTCCACGGCGCCCAGCGAGGACATCTGGAAGAAGTTCGAGCTGGTCCCCACGCCCCCGCTGTCCCCGCTGGGCTCTCCCGGGGACAAGGGGTGCTGCTCGGGGGCGGAGGAGCGCCCGGGCTCGGGATGGCTCTCCCGGTACTGCCTGGCCGGGGAAGAGCCGGAGTATCTCATAGGGACGGGGCAGATCTTCGGCAACCTGAGCGCTTTCATCCTCAAGGATTGCATGTGGAGCGGATTTTCAGCGCGGGAGAGACTGGAGAAGGCGATGACAGAGAAACTTTCCACGGGCACGCAGAGAGCCACGCCGCACAAACCATCCTTCGCGCAGGATTTTGGCTTCAGCAGCTCCGTCAGCGAGTGCGTGGATCCCGCTGCCGTCTTCCTTTGCCCGCTGGCCGAGAGCAAGATCCCCGCGTCCTCGGGATCCGAGGGCCAGAGCGACTCCGGTAAGGGATGGAGCCGGGCTGCCGGTGCCCCCAGCCCTGCTGGAGCCCGGCGTGGGGCACACGCGTGTCCGCACATGTGTGTGCAGGGAACCTCCCAGCCGGGCTGCGCCTTTGTTGAGACTCCGAGCGAGCCCCGGTCCCGGCCCCACGAACAAAGCGGGGCTCGGCTGTTCCCCCTTCCCGCGGGGTTCCTGCTCGGGAAACCCTTGTCCCTCTTGGGAGGGTGCGTGAGACCCTGGTGGCCGCTTTTCCCTCGTCCCGAGCCCACGGGAACCTCGTGGGAAGGTTGATGGGCAAGTTTGCAGCTCGCCGTGCAAACTTTGGGGTTTTGAGCGCTCTGCCTCCGGCTCATCAATTCGGCTGCTCCCCCTTCTTCCTCCCACGGCCGGGCCGCGCTTCCCTGGGGACAAAAGGCAAAATCCGCCCTGGGGGCAGCAGCTTTGGGAGCAGCGGCGCGTCCCCCGAGGCGGTGGCTCGGTAGGACGGGCAGGAACGGCAGCCCCGGTTGTGGCGAGTCCCAGCCCAGCCCCGGGGCGCGTCTGCCCGTCCCGCCCGGGGGATGTGTGGGTGTTTTACTCGGGGCTGGGACTCCGATACCTCCAAAACCCACCCGCCCCAAGGGCAGCGAGCCCCGCATCTCTCCAATCTCACTCCAATTTTCGGTGCTTATTTGCAAACGCCCTCCGGGCTCTTCACAAGCCCGCAGCCCCGTGCGATGTTTCCCTGGCTCCCGGGCTGGCAGCGCTGCCGTGACCCCGTTAATAAATCTGCCGGTGGCCGCCACCTGCGCCGGTGAGTCACGGCGCGGGCTTTAATGCCATTAGTAGCCCGGGGACTATAAGCCAGGTCGCGGGCGTTAAGAGGCTTAGCCCGAACCTGCGGGGGCCCGGCGGGGGATGCCGGTGGGGTCCCGGTGTCCCGGGGGTCCCGGAGGGGTCCGGCCGCGCCACGTGGGCGCCGAACAAAAAGCAACAGATTGCAAACAATGAGAGGGGCCGCGCTGATGGACAGGAGCGCGGACCAATGAGATGGCAGCACAGCCGGCCGGCGCCGCGGGACAGCCAATGGGCGCCTGCGGGGGGCGGGGCTAGGCTGTCTGACTTTTTTATTAATGAGCGTGTGTGTACCCGGGGCTGAGACCGCGCGGGTTGTGACACTGATGGGTGTCCCCAGCCCTGGAGCTCCGGTCTCGGGGGGTTTGGGCTTTCTGGGCTGAACCTCAAAGCCTGGAAGGTTTGGGGTATCAGCTGGGGCTGCTATCAGAAGCCCAGCACTGGCCCCTGACAGCAGAGTGGGGGCCAAACCTCTGCCCACGATGCTGAGCAGCTCAGGAGACTTTTTGCAAGAAGCTTTGATTTTCCCCCAAAGCCTAGGAAAAAAGTTGGAGGCCCTTCCTCTAAAGTGAGAGCAATGGCGGCTCTGCTCACCTCGCTGTCCCCAAAGCCGCTGGGCTTTGCTGGGATGGGGAACTGGCAGCGTGCTTTGGGGCCAGTTAGGCTTTGTTTAGGTCTTTCTGTTTCTGGGCTTGAGATGCCTTTGAGGCTCAGATTTTGCTGGAGGGACCTCTTCACCCCTCCCTCCCTCCCTCCCCGCACAGTGGGGGATTGTCCCCTCTGTCCCCGGGAAGCCGGGGCTGAATGGGCTTTATCACTTGTGAAAAGTAACGAGTCACCGAGGTGGGAAGCTGCAGCCGAGGGGAAACAAAGGGTAGTTCTGCCCTTATATCCCTCATTTACAATTCCAATGGGCCATGAAAGCACCCGACCGGGATGAACTTTGGAACCAGGCTGTCCCAGCATCCTGCTCCTCCAGTTCCCCCCCACCTCGCAGCAGGGCTCGGCTGTTTCTTTCCCGGTGATCCTTTAGGATGAACACATGTTGCTCCTGGTGCTGAAGTGAGGCGGAAGTAAAGCCTCCCAGTCCAATTTTGGGGGACCTGGCACATGAAACAGGGAAGGAATTCCACTCCTTCCCACGTGATGGTATTGGAAGGGCACTTAAATCACTCAGTCCCTTCTGGAGGTCACAGAGTTTGCAGTGCATGAGCAAACATTAGTGGGGAGGTTGTCCGGGGAGCTGTGGGGACCTCAGAAAAAGTGTCTGGGCATTCCGAGCTGATGAGGGTCTCTGGGAAGGTGTCTGGGCATTCCCAGCTGATGAGGGTCTCTAGAAAAAAGTGTCTGGGCATTTCCAGCTGATGAGGGTCTCTAGAAAACTGTCTGGGCATTCCCAGCTGATGAGGGTCTCTGGGAAGGTGTCTGGGCATTCCCAGCTGATGAGGGTCTCTAGAAAAAAGTGTCTGGGCATTCCCAGCTGCTGAGGGTCTCTAGAAAACTGTCTGGGCATTTCCAGCTGCTGAGGGTCTCTGGGAAGGTGCCTGGGCATTCCCAGCTGATGAGGGTCTCTGGGAAGGTGCCTGGGCATTCCCAGCTGATGAGGGTCTCTAGAAAACTGTCTGGGCATTCCCAGCTGCTGAGGGTCTCTGGGAAGGTGCCTGGGCATTCCCAGCTGATGGGAGTTTGTTCTTTCTTTGCCACGAGAGCAGAAGGGGAAGAGATCGACGTGGTGACGGTGGACAAGAGGCAGTCTCTCAGCCTGAGGAAGCCGGTGACCATCACGCTCCGAGCCGACCCCCTGGACCCCTGCATGAAGCGTTTCCACATCTCCGTCCACCAGCAGCAGCACAACTACGCCGCCCGCTCGCCGCCAGAGTCCTGCGCCCCGCCCCAGTCCCCCCAGCAGGAGCAGGAGCAGGATGAGCCACCCAGCACTGTGGAACCAGCCCCTGCTGTGGCCCTGCCTGAGCCTGGCTTGCCAAAACCCAGCAGCAGCCCCGGCTCGGACAGCGAGGACGTGGCCAAGAGGAAAAACCACAATTACCTGGAGCGCAAGCGGCGCAACGACCTCCGCTCGCGCTTCCTGGCCCTGCGGGACCAGGTGCCTGGGCTGGCCAGCTGCCCCAAAACCCCCAAGGTGGTGATCCTGAGCAAATCCTCCGAGTACCTGCAGTCCCTCATCAGCGCCGAGAGGAGGATGGCGGCCGAGAAACGGCAGCTGCAGCTGCGCCAGAGCCAGCTGCTCAAACGGATTGCTCACCTTAAGGGCCACTAGCAACCGGTGTGCCCCACCCCGTCCTGCTCCCCACAACCCCCCAGCTCCTTCTCAATTTGCACATTTTTTTTCTATTTTTTGGTTGCTTGTCGAGCTGTTGGCCCTGGGGGCTGCAGCACGTGGCAGTGGGAATGGGTCTGCAGCAGAGACCCCACACAGCATCACCCACCCAGGGTTGGCTTCCTGGCGCTGGGTGTTCCAAGATTTCCCTTGTCCCTGCTGTGAAGCTTCCTCAGTGACTGCTCCAGTTCAAGAGCTCGAATTTATTCCCACTCCCCAGCAGCCCTTGCACCCCTCTCTGCCATTTGCCACCGGCAGCATCGCTGGGAGCTACCCCATGGGCACCCACCTCGCCCTAAAAATCCCAAGCAACCACGTCTGCCTCGGCTCCTGGGAGCAGGCAGCACAGAGCCCAGCACAGGGCTCATCTCTGGCTAGATCCTGTGGAGATGGTGAGGGCAGGATGTGCCTCTCACTGGGATGAGCAGCAATCCCCTTGCTCGGCTGGACCGTACCTCGTCACTTCACGCAGTAGCTGGTCCTGGATTTTTGTGTTCTAGAAACTGCTGCTGTATCTGCGAGTCTTATACTGGAGGCTGTGTTTTTATACTGTATTTTTGTACCACTTTTTTGAGAAGTATTGGTAAAGAGTTTGCTTTTTTATATATATATAAATATATGAAAACTTTTTTTTTTTTAAGGGGGATTTCCTGCTGTGGGGGAGGGCTCAGTCCTGCTGCACTTTAGGGAGATCAGGAAGGGGCTGGTTCCTGCTGGACCCTTGAGCTGAGTCCTCGCAGAGGCCATTCACCCCCTTGCAGCTCTCCAAACCATCCATTTGCAATAACAGGGGATTTAATCCCTTTTCCCATCCTTGTGAGCATCCCTGTGACCCCCTTTTCCCACCCTTGGGAGTTCTCTTCACCAGCAGCCACTTAAAATCCCCAGCAAAGCTTTGGGCTTTGCTTTGGGCAGGTTGGGCTGCTCTGCCTTCCCTGCCTGTGCCCTCCTGCCCAGCCTGGGGAGGGGTGGCAGAGTCCCCTGTCCCCTCCCAGGGCTGCTGGCAGGAGTGGTCCTGCAGGATGGCACCCTGGGGTCCCTGCTGACCTGCTGAGAACTGTTAGAGTTAACACTGGTTGGATTTAGCACTTTCTTCATTACCTCATACTTCATAAATAAATAAGTTTGCAACAGCCTGGGTTGGCTTTTTCCATGCAGTCGGCTCTGGGTTTCCATGCATCACCCCTGTGCTCCTGGGGGGGCTGTTCTTGCCCTCCCTGGGTTTTGGGGTATCCTGGGCATGAATAGAAATTAATTTATTTTGCACCAGGGCTCAGCTGCACCAAGACTGAGCTCTTTGTCCTGGTTTTCTCCCAGCACTTGAAGAAGAAGTGGTTGTGGTGGTGGAAATCAATCACCTGGATTATTTTTCCTCCTTTTAAGTGGTTTTATTGGCAAGGAAGGGCAGAGGGCCCAGGCTGGGCTGGGAGAAGGCTTTGATGTAACTATAAACCCCCCTAATGGGGTTTGGGGCAGGGGGTGTGGGGTGATGGCTGCCCCACAGGTCGGGGGCTGGGGCTGTAACCCTATAGGGAGGGGGGAATGCAATCCACTCACAGAGAGAGCTCCACATCCCAGATCTGCCAAGTGGATGAAATGATATATACGTGTGTTCCTCCTGCTGCCCCCAAACCTGACACGTTTGGGTTTCCTTTGTCCTGGCAGCAAAAGTCTTACTCTAAATGCAGGAGGGATGTGGGATTATGTTACTGCTGAGGAGCCAGGAGCCAGGAGCTGCTGCTGGAGCCTCGATCACCCGGGGGAAACCAGTCTTAAATAGCAACGATGTCACACAGGAGCCCTTAAACACCCGTCCCCTTGGGTGCCAGCAGCGTTTCACACTCCGTGTTGCATCACACGGTGTCACAGCCTCTCAGAGCTGCATTAAAAGGTGCTCCCATGACCCAGAGCTTAAGCAGGGAGCGGGGTGACCTAAATCTGACACCTCGCCCATGCGCAGGAAACAAAGCCCAGACGCACCAGCCCCTCATGGTTATTTTGTTGTGTTTTTGTGACACTCGCAGTCTGTCTTTTCTCAGCTCAAGGTGACCCTCCCGAGACGGTTTTTAGCAATTTGGGCTTTTTCTTTTCCTGCTGAAGGGTACATAGGAAGTTTAAAATATTAATTATTTTTCTTGGAAGTGATGAGCAGATCCACGGACTAAGCTGAGACTGTCACCAGTGGGAGATGTCCCCAAATCTAACTGAGCTGCAATTTGTAAACACCTTTGAGTGTAAAGCCTGTATCCTCATGCATCTACCTGAAACTTCCCTGGTTACTGGAGCACGTGTCCTCTCTCATATCATCACGGTCAGGAGGAGGGAAGGAGACTGACAGTGCGGTCAAGTGAACAAAATAAGCACACAGGGCTTTCCTACTCGCTTGCTCAGCGCTGCAATTTGTGAGCATCAGCTGCAATCAGCACAAGTGGGCACTGCCAGGGTCTGAATTCGTTAATTTTTAATGCACACCGCCCTGCTAACACCCTGCTCTTTGCTGTACCCCACAAACCATTTCTGCTTGCCCATCACATCTTCCCTCCCGTCCCCGTGCCGGCCCGGGGGTGTCTCGGGCGCGATGCCGCCTTCACGCCTGGGCTGGCAAATTTTTAGGACAGTTTCCCGAGGCGCTGATAATCCCTTGCCTGCCGAGGGAGGGGGGGCCGGCTGCCCACCCGCCCCGGCCAGCAGCCTCCCTCTCCGTGTTGCCATGGCGAGGGATGTGTGTTGCCAGGGAGAGCAGCACCGCGCAGGTGCCATGGCAACGGGCTCGCCTTCTCCCCCTCCTCTGTTGCCACGGAGACAGCGGCCGCTCCCCATCTCCTCCTGTTGCCGTGGCGATGGGGCAGGAAGGACGAGCCTCAGTGGACGCCGCGGTCGCCACGGCAACACGCTGCTCTCCGTTGCTATGGCAGCAGCCCCCTCGCATCGTCCTACTCTGCCCCGTTGCCGTGGCAACAACCCCGCTCCTCGCTTTGCCCCGTTGCTACGGCAACAGCATCCTGAAAAAGGGACCACGGGGCAGAGCCCCACGCGCGAGGGGCTTGTTTGGGGGGTAACGGGGGAGCCGAAAATGGGACGGGGAGTGTGGATGGGTTTGGGCGCCGGGACACCGGGAGGGGAGCGGCCGGGCTGGGGTGTGGGGGAGCTGTGGCACTGAGGGGGACACGGGGGACGGGGGGGGACACAGAGGGGTACGGAGAGGGACACAGGGAGCATGGAGGGGGACATGGGCACAGAGAGGGACATGGGGGCATGGAGAGGGACACGGACACACGGAGAGGGAGGGACACAGGGGCACGGAGGGGGACACGGGCACTGAGGGACACACGGGCATGGAGAGGGACAGGGGCACGGAGGCGACACGGGGGGGCACGGAGAAGGACACGGGCACTGAGGGGACACGGGCAGGGAGAGGGGCACAGGGGGCACGGAGGGGGACACAGGGGGCACGGAGGGGGCTGGGACTGGGGAGGGGAGCCCCGGTGGGCACGGGCAGCACACGGAGGTCGGGGCAGCACACGGTGCTCGTGCAGCACACCGGGCTCGGGGGCAGCACACGGGGCTCGGGGCAGCACTCGGAGCTCGGGGCAGCACACGGGGCTCGGGGCAGCACACCGGGCTCGGGGCAGCACACGGGGCTCGGGGCAGCACACGGAGCTCGGGGCAGCACTCGGAGCTCGGGGGCAGCACTCGGAGCTCGGGGCAGCTCACGGGGCTCGGGGGCAGCACTCGGAGCTCGGGGCAGCACTCGGAGCTCGGGGGCAGCACTCGGGGCTCGGGGCAGCACACGGGGATCGGGGCAGCACTCGGGAGCTCGGGGGCAGCACACGGGGCTCGGAGCAGCACACGGAGCTCGAGCAGCACTCGGAGCTCGGGGCAGCACACGGGGCTCGGAGCAGCACACGGGCCCGAGCTCTCGGGAGCGGGGCAGCACACGGGGCTCGGGAGCAGCACACGGGGCTCGGGAGCAGCACACGGGGCTCGAGGCAGCACACGGAGCTCGGGGCCGCACACCGAGCTCGGGGCAGCTCACGGAGCTCGGGGCAGCACTCGGGGCTCGGGGCAGCACACCGGGCTCGGGGCAGCACTCGGAGCTCGGGGCAGCACACGGAGCTCGGAGCAGCACACGGAGCTCGGAGCCGCACACGGAGCTCGGAGCCGCACACGGAGCTCGGGACAGCACACCGGGCTCGGGGAAGCTCACCGGGCTCGGGGAAGCTCACCGGGCTCGGGGCAGCACACGGAGCTCGGGGCAGCACACGGGGCTCGGAGCAGCACACGGGGCTCGGGGCCGCACACCGAGCTCGGGGCAGCACACGGGGCTCGGGGCCGCACACGGAGCTCGGGCCCGGCCCCGGCCCGCCCCCGTCCCGCCCGCCCGTCCCCGGCCGGGCCATGGCGGCGGCGGCCGCGCTGTGCCTGGGCCGGGCCCCGCGGCCGCCGCGGCCGCTCGTGGTGATCCTGGGCGCCACCGGCACCGGGAAATCGGCGCTGGCGCTGCAGCTCGGGCTGCGGCTCGGCGGGGAGATCGTCAGCGCTGACTCCATGCAGGTACGGCCGGTACCGGGCGGCGGGGAGGCCGCGGCCGGAGCCTGGGCCGGGCTGTGGGAGGCGGCTCGGCCTCTGCCGGGGGCTGCAGCGGGAGGGGTCTGAGCTGTACCGGGGGAGCTCCGGCCTGTACCGGGGGAGCTCCGGCCTGTACCGGGGCCTCATGGTCTGTGCCGGGAGGGGTCTATGGTGTACCGGGAGGGGTCTGGGCTGTACCGGGAATAGTCTGAGCTGTACCGGGAAGGGTCTGAGATGCACCGGGAAGGGTCTGGGCTCTACCGGGAATAGTCTGAGCTGTACCGGGGGAGGTCCGGCCTGTACCGGAGTCTCCTGGGCTGCACCGCGGAAAGTCGGAGCTGGGCCTGCAGAAGGTCAACCCCGGAGGCTCCGGGCAGGTTCCCTCCGGTTCTCCCGGGCCCCGTGTCCGGGTGCCTGTAGGGGAGAGCCCACGGGATGGATCCTGCCTGCTGAACGCACTCCCGGTGTCCCTGTCCCGGTGTCTCTCTCCTGTTCCGGTGCCCTGTCCCAGTGTCTCTGTCCTGTCCCAGTGTCCCTGTCCCAGTGTCCCTGTCCTAGTGTCCCTGTCCCAGTGTCCCTGTCCCAGTGTCTCTGTCCCGGTGTTCCTATCCCCAGTGTCCCTGTCCCGGTGTCCCTGCCTGTCCCAATGTCACTGTCCCATATTCCTGTCCCTGGAACCCATCCCACTGCCCCTGTCCCAGCTCCAATGTCCCTGTCTTGGTGTCCCTGTCCCTGTCCCAGTGTCCCTGTCCTGTCCCAGTGTCCCTGTCCCAGTGTCCCTGTCCCTGTCCTGGTGTCCCTGTCCTGTCCCAGTGTCCCTGTCCCAGTGTGCCTGTCCTGTTCCTGGTGTCCCTGTCCATGAATCCCTGTCCCTGGAACCCATCCTGCTGCCCCTGTCCCAGCTCCAATGTCCCTGTCTCGGTGTCCCTGTCTCTGTCCCAGTGTCCCTGTCCTGTCCCAGTGTGCCTGTCCCAGTGTCCCTGTCCGCATGTATCCCTGTCCCTGGAACCCATCCTGCTGCCCCTGTCCCAGCTCCAATGTCCCTGTCCCAGTGTCCCTGTCCTGTCCCAGTGTCCCTGTCCCAGTGTGCCTGTCCTGTCCCAGTGTCCCAGCTCCAGTGTCCCCTGTCTCGGTGTCCCTGTCCCTATCCCTGTCCTGGTGTCCCTGTCCTGTCCCCAGTGCCTGTCCCATGGGCAATTGTTTGGTTCATGTCCCCCCTGCCCTGTGGGCTCTGAACACGGCAGCACAACCAAAACTGCAGAGTTTGTTCAAAGTTTGTTTAAGACTCCCTCAATAAATTCACCTTTTGGAATGAAACCAGAGCAAAAATGTTTTAATTTTAACCCACCAGAAGCTGCAGAGAGGCGTAAAGGGTTGAGTAAGGGGAGGCAGCAACTGGAGTAACTTGGTAGTGAGCAACCAGGCATCAGCAAAGGGACACCAAGAGGTTTGGAGAAGAGTATTTAAAATTATATTTTCTACTTGCCAGTGGCATGTGTGTGATCTCATCTCTCACTGCAAGAAGCAGTGTGGGATATATCAGTTGTGTGGTTGGGATAAGTCAGCAGCAAAGAGCCAAAACTCATTTTTTTGGTCTTAATTTTGTTCAGCTACAAGAGTTTTGTCACAGGATGGACATTTCAGCCACCACAAGAACAATTTGGTTGTTGTTTAGGAAAGTATTTTCCATGCTGATCCACACTTTCCCTGTTCACTTCTTATAGTGCCTGAACTTTCCATCAAGTTTAAGGTTAAATATACTTATTATTTTTCTACATAAAAAAGTGTTTTCTGCCAGCAACACCCTTTGTGCTGCTCAGAGATCATCTGCTCTCCTGTGCCCACCTCCCTGTTTCCTGGTCACCATTTGTGTCCCAGTGAGCTAAATTTAAAATCCCAGCCTCCTGAATTTGGGGCAAGCAATCAGAAAGCAATTTTATGCAATGTCTCCCTTAAGCTCTTGAGAGGGAAAGAGCGAGGTCTGAGCTGAACTGAAATCCCGAGAGGGCAAAACATGAAGTGCAGGAACTTTGATATTGGGGAAGCTGCTGACTTGGATGAGGGCTGCTGCTGCACGCTGAGCTCTGCAGGCGTGTTTGGATCCTGCTGGTGGACATTTTGGAGCTGAATCCCTTTTGCTGGTGGATATTTTGGAGCTGAATCTCTGCTGGTGGACATTTTGGAGCTGAATCCCTTCTTTGCTGGTGGATGTTTTGGAGCTGAATCCCTGCTGGTGGACGTTTTGGAGCTGAATCCCTTTTGCTGGTGGATGTTTTGGAGCTGAATCCCTGCTGGTGGACATTTTGGAGCTGAATCCCTTTTGCTGGTGGATGTTTTGGAGCTGAATCCCTTTTGCTGGTGGATGTTTTGGAGCTGAATCCCTTCTGGTAGATGTTTTGGTGCTGAATCCCTTTTGCTGGTGGATGTTTTGGAGCTGAATCCCTTCTGGTAGATGTTTTGGTGCTGAATCCCTTTTGCTGGTGGATGTTTTGGAGCTGAATCCCTGCTGGTGGATGTTTTGGAGCTGAATCCCTGCTGGTGGACGTTTTGGAGCTGAATCCCTTTTGCTGGTGGATGTTTTGGAGCTGAATCCCTGCTGGTGGACGTTTTGGAGCTGAATCCCTTTTGCTGGTGGATGTTTTGGAGCTGAATCCCTGCTGGTGGACGTTTTGGAGCTGAATCCCTTTTGCTGGTGGATGTTTTGGAGCTGAATCCCTGCTGGTGGACGTTTTGGAGCTGGCGTTTCGCTGCTCTCCTTTCAGTCCCCACCACGGGAATGCAGACGGCGCGGGGAGGGCCCTGCTGCAGGCGCCCAATGGCATCCTGGCTGCCGTGCCTCTTGTCCTGCTTTCCTTTTAATCTCATTCTGGCGTGACTGTGGAGCCAGGCCCCAGCAGCTCGGCTGCTTTATCCCCTAATGCAGCGTGCTGGCGAGGCGGGGCAGCCCTGCAGCCCCCGGCCCCCGAGCAGGGCTGCTCTCTGCCTGCCTTTGTTGTGTCTCCCCGTGGCTGTGCCCCTGCCACGCAGGGCTGTCCTCGCAGGGAATGTGGAGTTTGGAAATCCCATTGCTCGTTCGGGACTGACAGCTGCCAGCGACCGTGTCGCCCTCGGCCCCCTCTGTGCATTCATTGCTGGGCTCTGAGCAGCTCTGACAAATGCTGGCAGTGTTTTGGGCAGCTGCTGGAGTGGGAGCCAGGCTTGGGAAGGGGCTGGGGAGCCCTGAGCCCACCTGTTCCCACACACAGGCACCCCTCTATCCATCTCCAGGGTGTTTTCGTCATGGCTCTGAGTCGCTGTGCTCAAATTACAGACTTAACTGCTGCCTGCTTGCAGCTCAGGAGCTCTGGTTAATCTGCTGGCCTCTTAATCTTTCTTTTTGTCCTTTCTGTTGCTGTTTGTCATCCCAGTGAGTTTTGTTGAGGAGTAAGTAATTCCTTGGAGAGCCAGGCGGGGTGAAGCCAGTCCTGTTTCTTCATTGCTGGCAGTGAACATGCAGAGATCCCTGTGGCAGCTTGATGAGGGGCCCATCCACTCACCATCCCAGTGTCCCTTCTGGATCCCACTGTCCCTTCTGGGTTTCTCCCTTGCACTTGCTGTAGCACACATTTGCCACTCAGTATGTGGAGTCAGGACATCTCCAGAGCCTTTGCTGGCATTGTTCTCTTGGCAGGAATCAGGGCATGGGGTCAGTCGTGCTCTCCTTGCACCCTGGCGTGGTTTGGGTCCTCCACACCCCTCTCCAGCATGGTCCCTGTGGAATTCTGATGTTTTCCTGGCCATAGATGGCCTGGGTGTGTTTGGGGTCTGTCATGTCACTCCTTGCACTCAGAGTGAGGATGATGCTCTCCCCCCAATGATGGTGGAGTTTGGGATGATGCACAGAACTGGTGGCAAAGCAAATATTTGGGAGAGCCTGCCCTTCCCGGGCTGCAGATCCCGAACAATCTGTGTTTGTGTGTCCTGCCTCAGTTCCCCCACCTTTTCCCCCTTCCAGCCCAGCGCAGAGGTGGGAGGACAGCCTCAAGGCTAAGCACCTTTAGTGCTGGCCTGCATTCCGTGGCTCAGAGCCGGCTGCTCCAGGCTGCTGCTAATCTGTTTTGGGGCCTTAGAAAGCAACAAAGGCTTATCTGAGCCCTGGCTGAAAATAGAAATGAGTGTCAGGAGGACGTCTCGGTGCGAGGCCCTGCCGACAGCCAGCTGGTGGAAACCTTCTCTGGGCTTATTCCTGTGTGTAAAAGGCTGCCTTTGTTTCCTCCCAGCCCACACACTGACACTGCATTCCTGCCCTTGCTGCCAGATATTCCACCAGGCTCTCGGTGTTTAATCTCCAGGAGAACCCGGGGCTAGCAGCCTGGGCTGTGTGTCCTGGATGTGCAGGGCACCAGGGAGCTGCTGGCTGACTTTGAGCTGCCCATCAGCCCTCTGTGCTCGCTGTGATTTCAGGCAGGCAGTGGGAACTGGAGGAGCTGGAAGGTTGGAAATGGGGAGAGCAGGCACGGAGCCAAAGCTCACTGAATTCAGAGGGTTTCTGTGGCAGCTGGAGCCCCGTGGTGAATGGAGCTGCCCAGGGATCAATGGGCTGCCTGCAGCCACGGGGCACGTTGGCAGAGCTGCCTGTGGGCCCGGCCTGCCTGCTCCCCATTCCCTGGGGCAGCTGCCTTTCTGCAGGCTTTGGTTGCCCTCCCTCTCCCCCTGGCTTCCTGCCCCCCGGGCCAGCCTTTTGGGATGGGAGCAGGAGCCAGCCCTGGCTCTGCCAGCTCCAGAGTTAGGCAAGGTGGGAGCAGAGCTGGTTCAGCAGCCCCAGCAGCTTGCATGACAGCTCCAGGCAGGGCTGGGGCTTCCCTGCTCCACTAACCTGGCGTCGTCCTTCGCTGCCTCTCCGTGCCTGGTGCCCCTGGGTCACCTCTGTGTCACCTTGTCCTCCTGTCTGGGACCGGGGGAGCAGTGGGTGGAGGCTGTGCTGGAGGCTTGGCAGCTTCTCAGAGGGGATTAAGGGGAAATTTATTTCTTGGAGTCTGGCTGGGGTGGTTTCTGTGGGGGGATGGAGGAGGAAATGAGTGCAGCCATTTCCAGTCCTTTTCCTCATCATCCTGGTTTATCCCATGCTGGGAGACTTCTCTTAAGCAGGAAGGCTCTGAGAACTGAACAGATCCTTCCAAAGCACCTCCTTTGCCACCTCCTGCTCAATCCTGGGCACAGCACAGAGCTGGGCTGGACAGAGAAGCTTTATGTGCCCCTCTGTGAGCTCCCCATGCTGAGGAAGGTTGTGTCTGCATGGGAAGCAGGGTGAGGAGCTGTCCTCCCTTCTCCTGCCTGGAATCTGCTCTCGACAGGAGGGATTCTGCTGGTGGAACACCAAGCTGAGGCAGCTCCAGCCCTTACAGCCCCTTGTGTCATCTTTATACAGCCTGGAGGGTGGATTTGGTGCATCTGCTGAGATCCAGGTTGCCTTGGCTCTTTACCAGGAATGCTGCTGAGGGGTTGGTGCTGAGGGTTTGGCTTTTCTCCCTGCTCTGCTCTCAGCTGAGGGCCAGCATCTCTCAGCAGTGCTCTCACAGGGTGTGCATCCCCAGTTTGAGAGTGAGGACATGTGGGATGCTGCTGGTTGTGCTCACCAGTGTCTCCTGGTACCTTGGCCAGGACAGTGCCTCATGCCCCTGGCATCACTGCCCTGCTGCCTTCTGTGTCCCTGAGGCTCAGGCAGAGCAGGCAGCACGTCACTTTTAAGGCTTTTAAGGTGTGCATGAGCTGTTTGTGTGTGTTTAGGAGGCTCCATGAAGTTGTGTGTTGCAGGAAGCAGTGATCCTTGTCCTCACACGAGGCTCCGTGCCATGCTGGAAATGTTTGGAGAACAGCCCACCTGAGATTATAGCTGCAGATGAGGAGGTGGCAGCTTGTAGGCCTTAATTTCAGAGCTGTGCTGAGCTGGTGACACAGCCTGGGCTCTGACTGCACTGTCCAGGAGCTCAATCAGCCCTCACCCCTAATTACAGAGTTGTATCAGACCAGGAAAGCAGTCACGAGCCGTTGGACTCAACGCTCCATCTCCCCCGGGCAGGAACAAACAGCAGGGAGAGGCAGCTTGGCCCTGGCAGCAGCAGCTGCTGGCAGGATTCCTGCTGCCCTGCCCGAGCGTGGCACGTGCCCCTGCTGTGCCCCTGCCTGTCCCTGCCTGTCCCAGGCACCAGAGGGGGGACAGGGGGAGGCAGCAGTGGTGACACAGAGGTGAAGGACACAGAGGTGAAGGACACAAAGGTGAAGGACAGGCTCTTCTCTTCCCCAGGTCTACAAGGGCTTGGACATCATCACCAACAAGGTTTCCCCTCAGGAGCAGCGTCTCTGCAGGCACCACATGATCAGCTTTGTGGATCCCCTTGTCTCCAACTACACCGTGGTGGATTTCAGGGACAAAGCTGTGCCTCTGATATCCTGTCATGCTGCAGCCATGGCCAGAGGGATCAAAGGCTGGGCTCCCCACATCCCAACTGACTATTTTTGGAGAGGATTCTGCTGGTGAGAGGGGTTTGGGGCTTCATTTACCCTGCTAACCCTCAGGACAGCCCAGGGGTGATCTGTGCTGAGAGTTGCCCTCCCTGGCGGTCCTGGGGTGTCCCTGAGTTTTGGTGGTGGCTGGCAGAGGTGACAGAGAGTAATGAGAGATGAGGGACACCTCTAACCCTGTCCTGCAGCCTTACTGGGGCTGGGAGAGTGGGATCTGAGCCCCAGGCTGCTGCTCCCACAGCCCTTCCCCCCTGCTCTGCATCTCTGCTTACTCTCCTTGACTCTGGCACATTGAAGATATCTTTGCCCGGGACAAGATCCCCATTGTTGTGGGAGGAACCAACTACTACATCGAGTCCCTGCTCTGGAAGGTCCTTATCAACACCAAGGTACTGTGAATCCCTTTGGGGAAGGATGAGTCCCACGTTTTGGGCAGAATTCCTGCAGTTTGGCACAGTGCTAGAGAGGGGCAGGGAGAACCTAAAGGCCCTGCTTGACCCCATGGCTCTGGGGGATCTTGTTGCTTGCACAGGGCTTGGTTCAGGGTTTGGTTCAGGGTTTGGTTCAGGGCTGTCCTGTGCCCCACAGGAGGAGGGCCAGCAGTGCCCCCAGGCTGCAGGGTGACAGGAAGGTGCAGCTGGAGCAGCTGGACAGTGCCGAGCTGCACCGGCGCCTGCGGCAGGTGGACCCCGAGATGGCGGCCAAGCTGCACCCCCACGACAAGCGCAAGGTGGCCAGGTGAGCTGGGAGTGCCAGGGGCAGGAGTGCCAGGGCCCAGCACCCCTTCCCGAGGCAGCTGTGTGCCTGGGAGCACGGCAGGATGAGCATTCCCACCCCCGGGTTCTTCCAGCCCGGGCACCTCGGAGCGCCGGTGCTGGCGACTCTCTGGGATCTGAGCCCTTTGGCCACACAGCCCCAGCCTGAGCTGCCTCTGGGGTGCTGGGCTGTGCTTGGGGCTGCTCCTGCTCCCTGCCCCAGCAGCAGCAGGCTTTGTCTGGAGCTATTTAAAGAGCGAAGCTGCCCTGCTGGCTGAGTAACATAGCTGAGCTCTGTGGGAACAGCACGGCAGCAAGACCAGGCTTGCTGCTGTGTCCCAGCCGAGCCCTGGCCCCGGGGAGCAGAACACCGCCCACCCCATTCGCACGGTGCGGGGGGATGGAGGGTTGGGCAGCAGCACAGCTCCTGCACCTCCCTCCTTCCCTGCCTGGGCTGGGCTGGGCTGGTGGTGAAGCTCCACAGCAGCATCTCAGCGCTGGTGCCTTCCCTGCAGCCCTGCCTGGCTGGAAAGGGCAGGGCTGGAGCCAGATCCCTGTCCCCTGCAGGGCTTGTCCCAGAGCCAGGCAGGAGTGGGTGGCTGTGCTCTGGGCTCCTTGGGTGCCAGCCCTGCAGCCCCAGGAGCTGGGTGTGCACGGATGCCGGGCACGGGACGGGGCTGGGACCTGCCCTCCCCCCACATGAGAGGGTTGGAGCTGGGCGAGTGTCTGCGGTTTGCTGGAGCCCCCGGGGCTGCTGGGGCAGTGGGAATGCTCCTTCTCACCCAGCCTCTGAGCTCTGTGTGTCTCTGCTTCCAGGAGCCTCCAAGTGTTTGAAGAGACAGGGATCCCCCACAGTGAAATCTTGCACCAGCAGCAGGGGGAGGAAGGTGGGGGGCCCTTAGGTGGGCCCCTGAAGTACCCACATTCCTGCATCCTGTGGCTCCACGCAGACCAGGCAGGTGAGAGCGGGCTCCTGGCTGCCCCAGCCTCCTCCCTGGAGAAGGCAGCAATTCCTCTGGCATCGCTGGGTGTGCCAGAGAACTCCCTGACCTGCCGGGCTCTGCCTTGCTCAGGTGGAGCAGCAGCCTGGCAGTGCTGACTCACGTCCTGGCAGGCTGTGCAGCCCCCCAGGGCACGGCTCCTCAGCGTGCCCTGCTGTCCTGCTGCAGCTCTGGATGCACGGCTGGAGAAGAGGGTGGATGACATGGTGGCTGCGGGGCTGCTGGAGGAGCTGCGGGACTTCCACCGCCGCTACAACCAGGAGAAGGTGGCACAGAACCGGTGGGTGAGCAGCCACATCCTCTCTGCTCCTCCCTCTGGAGCTCTCCTGTTCCACAGGGCGTGGATGTGACCCCTGCCTTTGGGTCTCCAGGCAGGATTATCAGCATGGCATCTTTCAGTCCATTGGCTTCAAGGAATTCCACGAGTACCTCGTCAGTGAAGGGAAATGCTCGCCAGAAACCAGTGCCCTGCTGCTGGAAAAAGGTGGGAGGAGCATCCTTTGTGCCCCACAAAGCTCCAGGTGACACCACAAGATGGTCTAAACCAAGGTCACAGCCCCAGCTGCACCTTTCCCTCTGCATTTCTCACTTCTGCCAGCCCAGAGGAGTAGGGACTCGTTTTCCAGCGCTTGGAGAGCATCTCTGAGCACACCCAGAACAGCCCCTCCCTCCCCTGAGGCCTCCTGGCAAGATGTACAAGGCACAGCATGACCTGGGATGTGGAGCAGGTCCACTTGGGTGATGGGATCCCAGCTTGGCTGTGGAGAGCAGGGCTGGAAAAGAGGAATGAGGCAGAAGTCAGCAGCACTGTGGTGAGGAGGAATGTGGGGATCAGTCAGCAGGGATGCACCCATGGGTGCTGTGTTATTCTGGAATGTCTGGGCTGCTGTTGGAGGGGAGCTGCTCTCCACACAGGCAAAGTCCATCTGTGCCAAGGAAGGTTCACTGTGAAGTGGAGGTGGAGACTGAGGAAACCACAGAAATGATAAAAGGCTTGCAAACAAGTCTGATGCAGAAGGAGCTTGTTGTGTCTGCTCAGGAGACGATTAGGAGGGGTTAGATAAGCCTGGAACTAAATATTGAGCAGTTGTAGAGTGGTAAATATCCTCTGCTGGGTGGGATGGGCAGTCCTGGGCTCTGTGCAGAGAATTGGGCCTTATGAGAGCAGTGCAGCACTTGAACAGGTTGTCCTATCTTCTGAAAGCTTCAGGGTGGAGAATTTGGGCTCTTTGCACCCTCAGTTTATTCAGGGATGTTTGGGGTACCTTGTCCAGCCTTTCCAGGCTACCACTGCCCCTCCACTGTGAGCTCAGGGCTCTTAGTGCAGGCACAGACCCCCAGACTGACTAAAAGTATTCTCATGGTGCCACCCAGCACAAACTTCTTCCTTTTGTGATTTCCCTCCCCTGGAGCAGGCAGCCTCTTCTCCCTGACCTTTTGGGGTTTTTTTCCTCTGTTCCAAAGGGATCCAGGCCCTCAAGCAGGTGACCAAGAGGTACGCCCGGAGGCAGAACAAATGGGTCCGGAACCGCTTCCTGAAACGTGAGTCCTGTTCTCTCATTCCCCCCTCCAGCTCCTGAGGGGGCACTGGGGCTTTGGGGCAGCCTGTTTTTGGGAGTCTGCTGCCACCCAGACCCTCCAGGAGTCACCCAGTGTCCCCATCCAGCCACAAAGCTCTGCCTCCCCCAGTTCCCTCACGCTGGTTTGGGTTGCAGAGTGAATCTCCTGCCCCTCCTGGGATGTGTCCTGCTCACAGCCCCTCGTCCCAGACACTCCTGTGCCCCTGCACCCCATCCCTTCTCCCATCAGGAGGGATAAAATCCCAGTCAGGGGCTCAGCCCCGTGTCAGGCACCACTAGATGATGATGGTGACAACATCCCTGCAGCTTATCCTGCCAAATGCTCCTGAGGGGCTCAGGGCAGGGGGTCCCCACGCACCCCCACATGCTCCTGGCAGGGAGAAAAGCCCATTTGACAGCTGCCCTCCAGATTAGGAGCAGGAGCCCCGTGGCTGCTCCAAGCCCAGGCCCTGCTCTCTGCAGTGGCAGGGAGCCAGCAGGACTTCCCCATCCCAGCCCCAGCCTTGGAGCAGGGCCAGCAGCAGCAGCTGGGAGCCAGGCACTTGTTGAAAGGTGCTCAGTAGGGGCAAAACAACAATAAAATAAGTAATAGTTTAAAATAAAAAAGAGAGAAGGCAGGGAGAAACTCGAGTCAAAAAAAGATGGGCTTTGAAGGAGGCACAGGAGCTTTGCCAGGGCCCTGTGCTGGCTGGCTCAGCTCACCTTTCTGGTGGCAGGTGTGCTTCACATGGGCCTGTCAGGGGCTTGTTTGTGGGCACAGCAATAAAACCAGCACCTGCTGGGGACTGGCACGTGGAGCCTTTGATGGCTTTGTCCAGGCAGGGACAGCCAGGTGCCCTGGAGAGCAGCCAGGTCACCCAGGGAGCAGGTGCTCTCTGATGGCAGCTGTGCCACCCTGTCCAGCCTGCAGCAAGTGCCCTGTGCCCTGGCACTGGGCCAGGAGAGACCGAAGGGGTGGCTGTGAACCTGTCCCTTGTCACTAGTGAAGCATCTCCTGCTGCCAGGAGCCAGGAGCATCATCCCTGCACGATCAGTTCCAGCTCTGAGTGGGAATGTGCAGGCTCAGATCCCTCAGCCAGGCTCCATGGCTGCATCTCCCTGTAAGCCTGGTGTGGTGGCTTTGTGCCTGCATCCAGCTCTTTCATCCTCCCAGCCTCCTGTGGAGCAGGGCTGGGCTGAGGAGGATGGGATGAGCTGTTGGCATGCTCAGATTCCAGAACACTCTCCTGTGAAGATGCTTCCCTGAGTCCTGAGCTGTTCCTGCTGCTTGCAGGAGAGAATTTTGGCTCTGGAGAGCCTGGTGCTGTTGGCTTCTGAATGCTGCTAGGAAAAAGCAGATCCTCTGCTCCCCCTGGGCTCTGGGAGGGGGTGCTGGGGGTTCCTGCTGCTGACCTGCCTCGTGTTCCTGTAGGTCCTGGGCCCAACGTGCCCCCAGTGTATGGCTTGGAGGTGTCTGATCTGCAGCGGTGGGAGGAGGATGTGCTGAAACCTGCCCTGGAGATCGTGGAGAGCTTCATCCAGGTACTGGGGAGCTGGGCTGACACTGCCTGACCTCTCTGTGGCCTCCAGGCCCCCTCACTTGGCACACAGTCTCTGCCTGGAGCAGGGCTGGCTGTTCACAATCCCAGCCTGGGCATTTCATTGCAGCAGCACAAGTTGTCTCAGCTGAACATTTCCCCCAGTGCTGCACTTTGGTAAAACTCTGATGTCTGCCTTGCCAGCCTCAGTGTCAGAGTCTGGTCCCAACCTCTACAGGCAGATTTTGGTGGCAGAGACCAATTGGAGGCTTTATTTGACCTGCAGGGCCGTGAGCCCCCAGTGGAGCCCCTGAGGATGGAGCAGGACGAGGAGAACAAGCGGAGGCGCCGCGTGTGTGAGCTGTGTGACAGGATCATCATCGGGGACAGGGAGTGGGCAGGTAGGGCCAGCAGGGCACCTGGGAGGGCTCTGTGCCCTGCATGACCCCCAGCTCATGATCCTGGCCTTTCAAGGGTTGTTTGCAGGAGCTGTGCCATCCTGAACCATCTGTCAGGATTCCCCACTTCCCCAGCACCCAATAAACACAGAGAGCATCACACCAGGGATCTGAGCATCAAACTCAGAGCTGCTGTGTTTAGTCAAGGCTCCTGGTCCTTCACAACACTGGGGATGCTTCCTCAAAAAGCACAGAGCAAATCTCTCTCCTCTAAAATTCTGTTGGGTAAATGAAGATTTCTTAATGTTTTTAATAGTTCAGTTTTTCTCCAGTATTTCCTATTTGTCTGTGTTTATTTTTCTTTTTAAACTATTCCTAGCTGTGATAGTAATAGAAAAGGGATTTTCTGTTTTCCATAGACTTACTCTAAAAGAGCTCAGCTGGAATCAGATTAAGTCAGTGAGTTTATCTGTGCTGGGAGGCTCATGCTGAGAACCAGAAACAAAAAGTCACGGAGAAACTGGCTGCAGAAATGAAACTGGTAAATCTCCATGTGTTGCTCAAATACAGGATGTGCAGGGTCATGGTTTAACCCCAGCATCTGAGCCCCCCACAGCCACTCTCCCACTCTCTGGGAGAGAGAATTGCAAGGGTAAAAGTGAGAAAACTTGTGGGTTGAGTTAAAGTTCAATAGAGAAAGCAAAGCAAAACAAGGAATTAATTAATTGCTATGGTTGGGCAGTTGCTCAGCCATCCCCCAAAAAACTAATGTGTGTTTGGGAAGACAAACTCCATCATCCCCATGTCCCCCCTTTCCTCCTCCTTCCCCCCAGGGTGGTTTGGGATGTCAGCTCTCCCAGCTGGGTCCCCTCCACCCTGTGCACCCCCAGCCCCTCTCTGTGTTGCTGTGAGGAGCAGAAAAGGCCTTGAGGCAGTTCCAGAATAACAAAACATCCCTGAGTTATCAACCCCTGTGCTCAGCACGAATCCAAACACAGCCCCAGACCAGCTACTGTGAGGGAAATCAACTCTGCCCCAGCCAAAACCAGCAGGTGCAGACACAACCAGAGATAAATTTCCCAGGTTGTTGGGTTTGAAGGAGTTACTTGTTCCTGACTGAGGCAGGGAAGTGCTGAAAGCACAGCCAGGAGCTGGCTCTGAGTAGGAGGCTCCTTGCAGTGAGATCAGTTAAGTGCAGTTGTTATTTTAGCCACTCTCAGCTGTCCCAGGAGCTGCTTTGAAGGAGCTCTGCTTGTCCAAAAAGCTTTCAGGTCCCTGTCATCATTTTTGTGACCGAGTGGGAGCTGCTCGAGATCCCCCCAAATCCCACAGGTGCAGCTCCAGGTCCTCAGGGGTGTCACCCCAGATAGCCTCCCTCAGGCTGCACCAGCTGTTATTCTCTGTATCCAGCTGAACTGGCCTCAGATCCACAGATGGTGGGAGAAAAATGCTCCAAATCCTGGCTGGTACTTGTACCTGCAAAATGGAAAAGTGAGGTGGAAACAGTGGTGGGAGCTGGGTGGATCTGCACTCTGCTCTGATTTCTTGGCTGGCAGAGAATTTTGGGAGTTTCCCAGTGCCCTGCTGGCTCTGAGGGGTTTTTAAAGTTGTGTCTGATTTTACAATTTATGTGGATTTCAAGAGCAAAACTCCCCAGAACAGCAGCAGCAATTGGCACTTCCTCAGCCACTGCAGCTTTGGTGTTGCTTGTGACAAATTGCAGGAGGTGAGACTTTATCTCAGGCTGAGGGTGACCCTCCAGCATTGTGATAAAGCAGCAGCAGCTTTGCATGTGATTTCATCCTTTGGCAGAAAAAGGATGGCTGGAAAACACCTGAGGGCCTTAATTCAGGGAGCACATACCCTCTTTTAATTAAGGCCCTGCTTGAAAAGTTTGTGCTTTAATTGCTGCTCTGATCTCTTGCAAATGGCAAAACCACCCTGCTGAGATGGTCAGACAAAGCCTCCCCTGAGATAAAACCGCTGATAAGGAGGTTTGGCTGTCCTTAAGGATGTGATTTCACCAAGAAATGCAGCTCCTGCTGCTCCAGACCAAATCCCTGGGATTACCCCTCTGTTCCCAGCCGACTGCTGCTGCAGTGCTTTCATGGCTGGGCACTGCTCTGGAGTTACTCAGAAGCTGAATTCTGCTCCAGGCTTTTCCCTGGCTGCCCTGTGGGATGCACAGGATATTCCCAGTGCTGTGCTGAAGGGATCCAGTCCTACAAATGATCCTGGCAGTTCTCCATGGGGAGCAGGGAGCTGCACAGCCTCACCTGCAAGGTGCCACCTCTTGGGAAACACATTCCCTTTTCCCTGCAGAGGCTGGGAGCAGATTTGGGAGTGACAACCTGGAACAGAACCACGACTTTCCCTCTCTCAGTCCTTCCTGAGGGGGTTTGGGAGCTTTGTCCTCTTCTGAGCTCTGGTAGTTTGGTCTGGAAGTGCCCAGAGGAGCAGCCAGGGCAGGGTTTGGGAGTTCATTTTTTTTCACGAGTGAATTGTGCAGGAGGCTGGGAAGGGAGGGTGCTCTGCCCTGTGTGGGGATTTCAGCTGTTTCCTCTTCCAAATTCCACAGATTAAACACTCTGTTTGCCTCTTCCTCCAGCTCACACTCGGTCCAAATCCCACCTGCACCACCTGAAGAAGAGGAGGAAGCTGGAGGAGTCCCGAGGGGCTGTGGGGGACAGTGGGGACACAGAGAGCTCGGAGGAGGACAGCAGCCTGCCTTTGCCTTAGGCCTGGAAAAGGGAGCAGCTGTGCCTCCACCTGCACGGAGAGGGAGCTCCTTAGTCCTGGGCAGCCTTGAACCAAGGAGCTGAGTCATTTTTTTGGGGGATGAGGCAGGTGTGTGAGAGCAAAGGCATCGAATCCTCTTCATGTGGCCTCATCCCTCTGTGTTCCCATGCTCCCCCAGCCCTGCCTGGACCAGGCTGGGCCCCGGGGCAAGGCTGCTGGGAGCCTTCTCCCATGCAAAGTGTGAATTCCTGCCAGAGCTGCATCCCTGGAATGAATGGCTGAGCTGCTGGTATGTGCTTGTGTGGATCTCAGAGACAGAAATACCCCTGACTCCTCCAGCTTGGCCCGGAGCGAGCTCTGGCTGCCTTTATTGTGGAGAGGAACTTTTTTTTTGTTGTTCTTTTATATGCAAATAAAGTTGCAGGATTATTGTGGGTTCCCCCCTCCCTGTTAACAAGCCCAGTTTCCTTGCTCTCTGATTCTACCTGGCCCCAGTTCCCTGCTCTGGGCACAGGGCAGGAGATCCAGGTCTGGTTCCTTCTCCCAGTCACCTTTTCCACAGCTCCCGAGGGAGCTGAGCAGATGTTCCCAGCGTGGAGGGGGCAGGGAGCCCTGTGCACACAGCAGGTGCAGGAGGAGCTGGCACCTGTTAAACAGGAACTTGGAAATGATCTCATCGAGTTTGCAACAGATGAGCCTGTCCTAGTTAAGGCAGAATTCCCAGGGGGTTGCACTGTGGTTTGGCACTGGGAGCTGGCCCCGAATTTGAATCCAAGCTACAGAGCAGCAAATTCCTGCTGCTGTGTCTGCCAGGCAGTCGTGTCCCAGTGCTGTTCCTGGAGGATGTCAGTGCCATTTGTGCCTGGAATGCTGCTCTGGTGAAACCAGGACAGCCTTTCCTGGCTGTTTGGGGTTCTCCTGGCAAATGCAAGCCTGGCAGGGTTGGTAGAGCACAAGTTTTTCCTTGTGCTGTGCCATGTGGCAGGAGCCAGGGCTCGTCCTGCCAGGGAAGGGCTGCGTGGGTGGATTTGCTGGGCAGGCTCTGGAGATTCCTGCTTTGGTGGGGATTAGATTAAACCTCCAGTTTGGGTTCCTGAGTGTGGAATTACTCCTGCAGCACCCCAAGGGGCAGCTCCTCGGGCTGTGTGGTGGGGTGTGGGAGCTCAGACTGGGGGAACATGCAGGGAAGAGCTGGGAATTTGGCACTGGGCAGAGCTGGGCACCAGCTTTGGGATGCTGGGTCTGTGCTGTGCCAGCTGAGCCTCTTCTCCAGCCCAGGCTTGTTTGCCATCCATGCTGACTCAACCCATGGATGTGGGCTCAGCCCAGTGCTGGAGCACGCAGCCACGAGGTCATGGCATGGAATTGTGATCTCCCAGCCTGGATGGACGAAATGTGAGCAGGCAGAGAAGTGCTGAGCTGGTTTGTGACAGACAGCTCTGAGATGTTGAGTCATCTCCCCAGGCCAGGATCACTGGGATCACTGGGGCAGTGCTGGGAAGGAGGGCTGGGATTATCCTGGGTGCAGTCAGATGTCCATACTGCTAGAGATGGATTAAATATCCTTAATCGGTTTAATATGAACTTTGTTATCCCCACGGATACATGTTATTCCTTTTCCACAGTAGCCTGTTCTCTTCAGGAGCCTGCTTGGGATGGGCTGTGCTGAGCAGGGGGCCTGGGGCTCCCAGGCCTCTCCCCCTTTGGTTCCCAGGTGTTCCAGGTGAGCAGGGTGTGCCACACTTCCTTATCCATGCAGGATACTCACACCCTGCTCCTGCCAGCACCACGATCCAGGTGGGTTTTCTTCCTTGTAGAGGTGGGGGCTGCACTGAGAAGTTCATTTAAGCAGAGCCAGGGCAGCATCCCTGCTGTGGGTTGCTCTCCAAGGGAGGTCACTCCTCGCTGTGTTGTGCCTGTGCTGTTCGAGGTCTCCAGGCAGGGGCTGGGATGGAGCTCCTGGCAGGGTCACAGCAGTTCCTGAGCTGGCACAGCTCCTGCTGCTCCTGCTGCTGCGGGCCCTGCAGAAGGCACGAACAAGCGGGAGATCGCTCGCCAGTCCCAGCCAGGGCTCGCTGAGAAAGTTGTTGTGGTCTCAGGTTTCAGGCTGCTGTCGGTGCCGGGAGGTTGGGGATGGGAAGGGCGCTTCCCTCCATCTGCCCCCGCTAATCCCCAGACAAACGCGGCTCTTCCATCTGTGCAGCCCGAGCCGCCGAGCCCATCACACCAGCCACTTAATCTAAATGGCTTTGGCCAAAGATAAGGTCATTAATTACACTGGGATTAGAAAACAGTCCAGGCGTGGCTTGGCTCGCCATCAATTAAAGTCCTGGATCCCGCGGTCTGGCTGAGCGTCGGGAGCCCGGTGTCCTTGCTGCCCGGGCACCATCCCGGTGGCACTGGGCACTCCCCTGGCTCGGGCACTGCCGTTTGTCACCGTGCTGGTGTGCTCCTGTCCCAGGAGCCGGCAGGGCGGGTGCAGGGGCAGATCCAGGGGTCCCCTGGCAGCCCAAATGCTCGTGCAGGGCCAGCAGCTCCTCGTCTGCATCCTTGGTGTGCTGCCTCCAGGGCTCCGAGCTGCCCTGACTTGCTGCCCACTGTCCCAGAGTTCCGTGTGATCATCCAGGAGTTGTACATCCCTTCTGGTTCCCTTTTCTCACCCAGTTTTGGCTCTAAAATGCTCCGACAGGAAATGTCTCACCCCTGCAGCGCTGCCCTTAGCCAGGGTGCCGCCTGCTCTGCCCTGAAAAGTGCCGTGCTGGGGACAGTCAGGGCGGGGTTTGGCCTCATCCCGTCCTCACTGGCCAAGGGCACGGCAGGGGGATGCTGTGGGCGCTGTGCCAGGGCCCAGCCAGCGCTGGGACACAGCTGCCACCTCTCCCAGCCCCGGTGGCCAGCTGGTGTCTGTGCCCCTGCTCGCTGTGGCTCTGAAGGATCCGCCTGTCCCTTGACTCCTGCTGGAGGGTCCCGCTGGTGACGCTGTCCTGGCTCTTCCCAGCCCAGTTCCCACACTGCAGGGACAGGCCAGGGACCATCTGGGGGACGGTGTCACCTGGGGACATCAGCTCCTGCAGACACGCAGCAGCTGCCCCGAGCCGGGCTCATCCTCAGCTCCCAGGTGGGATCCTCGCGCTGTGGAGCACCGAGGGGGATTTACGGCACCCTGGGGGTCCCTTTGGGCTCCGCAGGGCTGGGTGACAACGAACTAATGGGGAAACTGAGGCACGGCTGGGGCGTGGAGCAGCTCGGGAGCAGGGCAGGACATTGAGGAGCCCGTGGCAGCATTTCAGGTGCCTGTTGCAAAGTCTGATGTTGCAAGAGCCTAAAAATAAAAGGAGCTGTTGGTCGGGGTTGTGCAAGAGCGCGTCCCCGTCCCGCCCCGCGCGGGAGTTCGGCAGAATTGGCGGCAAAATCCCGGCAGGATGCTGGCGCCGGGCCCGGGAAATGCCGTGTCCGAGGGGCTGGGACTGTCCCCGCTCTGTCCCCCCTCTGTCCCCCCTCTGTCCCCCCTCTGTCCCCCCCTCTGTCCCCCCTCTGTCCCCCCTCTCTGTCCCCCCTCTCTGTCCCCTCCGTGCCACCCTGTGTCTGGGAAGGGGGTCCGTGTAGGTTTGGGGACATGGGGGCTGCAGGTGGGTGGGATGGGTGTCCCCACGGTGACACCCTGAAAAATTCCAGAGGGGTTCAGAGCTCGGGGAGCCGTGCCCATGTGCCCCGCCAGCACACACAGGGAACACTGGGGAAACTGAGGCAGAGCCGCCTTGCACGAGGCTCTGGGGGTGTGGTGTCACCCACGGGGTGTCCCTTGTCCCCTCCCGGGACATGCAGGGCAGGGGGGGGTCAGCAGGCCGGAAAGGTGGAGGGAAGGAGGAGCCAAATCCCAGGGGACTTGGCCCTGTGCCACGCTGAGGACGGTCCTGAGGGTCCCTTAGGGGGTGACACAGCCGCGGCCGAGGGCTGGGACGGGGTCCTGCCCTGCGGGGGTCTCCCCCACCTCGGGGGGCTGCGAGGACCAGTGGGCGCCCCCAGGGCTGGCTCGGCTGGGCATGGACGGGCCGGCGTGGCCGCGATGTCGCGGTGTCACAGGGCCACCTGCCGGCAAAGGCACCGCCTCCAGCAGCATCCCAGCCCTCCCAGTCCTCCCAGTGTGCAGCTGAACTGGGGAAAGACTTAACCCTGGGCGGGCTGAGTCGGGGCAGCACAGGCGCTGTTTGTCCCTCCTGGTCATTGTGGGAGGCGGGATTTGTCCCTCAGGTGTCACAGGGAGGGGACACGGTCACGGGATGGGACACAGCAGAGACAGCCCCGCTCCGGCCACGAACAGATTAAATGTCATTTTATTTCACACCCCCCAAAAAAAAATGTAGAAAAGAAGAGGTGAGTGTGGATTTAATTGCTCATATTAAAAATCTACCAGGTGAGACTGAGCCGTTTCCTCCAGAGTCAGTGCAGATCCACAGGGATTCTTCTTCCCTCTCCTTCTCTTTCTCCTCCTCATCCTCTCCCTCCTCCTCGCTCGGGGACCAGGATGGGGACAGGGGCACCGCCTGCCCCCTCCCCAAGTGCCCCCGCGCCATGGGCACCCTGCTGCCAGCCCCAGCAGCGCTTCCCTGGCCCGGGTCCCTCCTGCCCGGCCCGGCCCCCCCGGCACGGCGCTCCCCACGGTGCCACCCTCGTGTCCAGGTGCTGATTTGGGGGTGGGAAGGGCGGGGGGCAGAGCTCGTGGCGGGGGAGGGCGGCCCGGGGCCGTTTCGATTCGCTTTTAGCATTTCCGTGCGTTCCTCCTTGTCCCTTTTCCCTCGGTACAAAATGAGCTGTATGACATGGGCGTCGGTGACACGGTGGCCGCGGCTCCGGGGCCGCCCCGCGCTCACTGCAGCAGGGCCCGGATCTGCTTGGACGTGGTGTCGTCGTTGAGGTGCCGAGTGGTGTACCTGCGTGGGGAGGGGACCACGCTGGCTTGGTGTGGCCAGAAATGTGGATTCTGTCACCAGCTGTTAAACCAGGGGGGCAGTGACCCTGATCTCCGTGGGAGATATCCTCTGCTAATGGGCCAGCTTTAAACCAGCTGGGCAATCATCTTTATCTTTCCCACAGCCCATCCTCCCTCCAGGAGATATCTCCTGTTCATGGCCAGTGAGTCCCAGTGCATGGCTGATAAAATTACATCATCCCACTGGGAGATGCTCCAGCCAGGGGGAGGAGCCAAATATTTCCTAATTAGGTAAAAAACTGAGATTTTGGGCACCAAGGAACCTTCTTTCCACTGGAGTCCAGAGGAAAGCCAGACCTTTCCACATCATCCCTGGAGCTTCAGAGGAAACTGCACCTTCTCCAGGAGCACTGCTCCAGCTGAACCACATCTGCCACTGCAGGAGGATGCAGCCACCATTGAATGGGACTGCTGCCAACACCCTGACTGACTGACGGGTGTCAGCTTGGATTCTGACTCTGGCAGTGCTTTGGGATTGTTCTTTGTAATGCTGCATTTCTATTTTAATTTTCCTAGTAAAGAACTGTTATTCCTAATTCCCATATCTCTGCCTGAGAGCCCCTTAATTCCAAAATTATAATATAAGGGAGGGGGTTTACATTCTCCATTTCAGAGAGAAGCTTCTGCCTTTATTGGCAGACACCTGTCCTTCAAACCAGGACAGGGACACAGGTCACAGCCCCCTGACCCCATCTGCTGTCACCCCACAGCCCTGCCAGGGGACGCCACCCTGTCCCCTCTGTGTCCCCAAGCCCCCGTCTCACCTCAGAGCGTTCAGGAGCCCCTCGGTGCTGGTTGAGGGTTGGTCTTTCAAGACTTTAATGCAGCCTTTCATCTGATGGGGGCAGAGAGAGGGGCTGTGAGATCCCCTGTCCCCCTTCCTCCCCCTCCTCCTCCTCACTGCTCAAACCAGGGACAGGGACCCCCGGGATGAGTGGCACAGCTGTGACCACACAGCTGTCACCCCAAGACCACTCACATCGATCTTGGAGGTCTTGGCAAAGGCCCCCACGGGGTGGACGTGGTCGTAGAGGATGATGACTCCGACCATCACCCTCATGCAGAAGAGCAGGGTCTCGGTGTTGGTGAAGCGGCTCCGGTACTCCCTGTGCCAGGAGAGAGCTGCCTGAGCCTGGCTGGGGGGGCAGAGGGACCCCAGGAGCGACATGTCCCCCCAAACCCCGAAGTGGGGCACTCACGGGGTCTCCAGCATCACCCTGCACACGCAGGCCATGGTGCTCAGGCAGTCGGTGGTGTCCTCGATGGGGAGGGTCTTGTTCTGAAACCCAGCAGGTCCCAGCTGCTGTTTCCACCCCCAGCCCCATGTGGGCTGGCTGGAGGGGTTCTCCACCCACCCGAGGGTCCCCCCAGCCTCCCTCACCTCTGAGACGAACTTGGTGGTGGCATTGCTGAGAGTTTTCAGCATGGGGGTGGCCTCGGCGTAGAAGAGGGACATCCTGTTGGCCATCTCGTTGTTCACCTCGCTCTCTGCATCCAGCTGGGGGGGCGTGATGGGGGTCACGGGGGGGCTGGGCCCCCCCAAGCCATTCCCAGCCCTGTGAACCCCCGGGGGAGGCCACCCCCGGCCGGGGGCACGGCAGAGTGCTGTCACCTGCAGGTTGTTGATGCGATTCCGGCTGATGGTGCGTCTGTAGTAGCTGAAGTCGTTCTGGATGGCAGGGTTGGTCATCTGAGGGGGGGACACCAGGGTTAGGGGTCCCAGGGGACTCCGCTGGCTCACAGCTTTGGCATGGCCCCGCTTTGGGGACCCCCCTCGCTGTCGCCCCGCGCGGGGAGGCACCTTGAGCTCATCGAAGCTGAGGGTGAAGTGCAGGATCTCGGCGAACTGCTTGGCCAGGGCTTGCTCCCGCTCCAGGTGCTGGGTCGGGGCGTAGGGGGGGCTGGTGAGGGCCTCCAGCAGGCTCCGCAGGGCGTTCTCTGCGGACAGAGCGGCCCCGGTCCCCTCTGCGCCTCCACACGCCCAGGGGAAACTGAGGCACAGCTCAGCATCCGAGCCGAGCACACGCCGCACGGGCAGGGATGCGGGATGCGGGGTGCGGGATGCAGGGGTGAGAGTGGGGATGCGGGGTCGCGGGGGCTCCGGGGTGAGGGGTGCGGGGGTTCGGGATGCGGGGATGCGGGGTGCGGGATGCGGGATGCGGGGATGCAGGATGCGGGATGCGGGGAGCTGAATGTGGGATGCGGGGTGCGGAGTGCGGGGTGCGGGATATGGGATGCGGGGTTCAGAATGCGGGATTCGGGTGCGGGATGCGGGGTTCGGGGTGCGGGGTGCGGGGTTCGGGATGCGGGATGCGAGGTGCGGGGTGCGGGATGCGGGATGATGGGATGCGGGGTTCAGAATGCGGGATGCGGGGTGCGGGGTGCGGGGGTGCGAGGGATGCGGGGATGCGGGATGCTGAGGGGTGCGGGGTTCGGGAGTGCGGGATGCGGGATGCGGGATGCGGGGTTCAGAATGCGGGATGCACGGGGTTCGGGATGCAGGGGTTCGGGGATGCAGGGGTTGCAGGGATGCAGGGTGCGGGATGCGGGATGCGGGATGCGGGGTGCGGGATGCAGGGATGCGGGATGCAGGGTGCGGGATGCGGGATGCGGGATGCGGGGTGCAGGATGCAGGGTGCGGGATGCGGGGTGCGGGATGCGGGGTGCGGGATGCGGGGTGCAGGATGCAGGGTGCGGAATGCGGGGTGCGGGATGCACGGGGAGGTTTCAGCGGGAGGGCAGGCACTCACCCAGCCGCAGCGAGAACTCGTAGAAGCGTTTCAGCTTGGCGACCAGCGGGCACACGGCGCTCCAGGCGCGCTCCTGCAGCCGCAGGTCCCCGGGGTTCTGGATGGCCTGCGAGGGGAGCGCTGCGGCTGTCACCCCAAAACGCGGCGGGTGCGCGGGCGGGGGGCGCCGGGGCTGCACCCACCTCTCGGATCTCCTGCCCCGCGCCCGTGTAGGACTGCAGCTCGGCCAGGATGGTCTGTGCCTCCTCCAGCACGGCGTTCACCTGGTTCCACACCGCCGTCTCGGCCTCCGTCGGCTGCGCATCTGCAGGGCAGCGCCCCGGGGAGAGAAACCCGGAGGGCTCTGAGCGGGGCCCGGGGCGGCGAGAGCCGGACCGGGGTGCCGGCACCCCATCCCCGGGCTCCCCCGCCGGCCCTTCCTGGCGGGATGTTCCCCTGATCCGCTCTCCTTGCCCGAGCTCGAGCCAAGCCGTGGAGTGGGGCGCAGGTGGGGGTGGCTCCTGGCTGCCCTGTGCCCGCGGTCCTGCTCTCCGCGAGGGGTCCCCGAGCGGCGCTCGGCCCCAAGAGGCTGCAAAGTGCCCCGAGGGTCGGGGAGAGAGGTGAGGAGCGACAGCCCCCGGCCACGGGTCTGGTCCCCCTCCCCGGGGACACCCCCGGATGGCAAAGGTGGGGGGAGGACGTCTGGGATGGGCGCGATGCGATGGGCGACGGGGGTGAGGGGGGACGACAAAGAACTCAAAATGGTGTGGATGTGGAACTCAGGATAAGTACGAAACGAAAACGGCAAATAAAAATCCCATCTCACTTTCAAAGTCAAGGAAAAAATTAGGGCCTTGGTCAAGTTCGTTATAAGTCAACACTTTTAGAAGGTTCCCCATGTGAAACCTGCAAGAGAAGAAACAAGAGGAAAAAAAGCGTGATGGTGAGGTGGAGCCCGGGGAAGAGGCGCTGGGCTGGGGCGGTGGCGGCGGCGGAGCCGCGTCCTCCCCCCGCTGCTCCCGGGGGGCTCCGGGGGTCACCCCGGGGCTGCTCCCGGCCCCGGTGCGGCCTCTTCCCCCCCGATGGTGATGAGCGCTGGATGGGGTGATGGAGAGGGAGGAGCGAAGGGAGGAGAAGCCGCAGGGAAATCCCTGGAGTCTTGGCCACAGCCAAACGCCGACCCCTAGCGCAGAGCCAGCCCCCAAACGAGGGACCCCCAGAACCTGTGCCAGGGGCTGTGGAGGGGCTGGAGGCACGGAAAGGTTTGTGCTGCCTCGGAGGAGCCAGGAGGAGCAGGAAGGTCCCTCGCCGTGGCAACGGGGGGCTGTGTGACCCCAGCCCGGGGTGTTTTGGGGGTGCTGGAGTCGGAGGTGGTGTGGGGAGCTGGGGGTGGATCTGGGGCGAGCAGATGTCACCGCACTCCTTTCACCCTCCTCGCTCTTGCTCTGAGCGGTGCCCTGGGAGGAATTTCGGGAGGGGCAGCCGGGGCAGCCCTGGGGCAGTGCCCAGCCTGGTGTCCTGCCACAGCGGCCACCGTGCCCCGTCCCCCGCGCCCAGCCTGGGGGGCCACGAGCTGTCCTCGCCTGTCCCTTAGCCCAGATCCGGGGGAGCTGAGGCAGGTCCCTGCTCCCCATCCCTCGGCTCAGGCTGCAGCCACCGACCTTGGCACGGATCATCCCCTCCTCCTTCCCCAGCCTGCGGGCTGTCCCTGTCCTGCTGGTGTCACTGGATGTGCCACACGGCCACCAGGTGTGTCCCTGAGGTGGTCCCGGGCCGGGTGCTGCTGCATCCTGCATCCCAGCACTCAGCCAGGATGTCCCCCCAAATCTTTGGGGGCATCTCCTGGGGTCCTGGTCTCCTGCCCCATTTTGGAGACATTTTCAGGGCCCCAAGGCACCTGGGGACACGAGGCTGCTCGGGGCCACTGCGCCTGTCCCCATCCTCCGCACAGCCCTGGCGCCCTCCCCGTGCCCACCCTGCTCCTGGGACTTACTTTCAAAATCCAGGAAAAAATGAGGACAGTTTTCTAAATCTTTGCCCAATACCTTTATCAGGTTGCCCATGGCCAGCAGACCTGAGCGAGAGAAACAGAACAGAGTGGAACAGCACCAGTGCCACTGGCCAGACCCCCCTGAGCCCCCGGGGGCCACCACCCTGTGCCACCCCTGCGAGCACCCCCTGGGATGTGGCAGCTCTCCCAGCACTCCAGAGGTGGGAAGGGAAGAGGGGTGAGGGTCTGGGAGCCTTGTGCCATCCCTGGCCATGCTGCCACCCCTGAGACACCCCAGTTCCCCAACCCCAAAGGAGGGGGGGCTGCCCCAGGTGACCCCCACAGTGTCATGCCATGTTATGGGTTATGGGGCTGGGCATCCCCCGTGGACAGGGGAAGACCCCAAGTGGGAATTGTGCCCCACAGACCCAGTTTGGGGGTCTGGTGCCCACGCCAGAGCGTCCCACCCACCCCTCAGGCACGTCCTGGGGCCTTACCTCAGTGCCAGGCGTGGCTGTGGTGGCTATGGCAGGAGCAGGGGCTGTGCCACCCCCTGGGTCACTTCATGGGCCGGCAGGGACCTGCGGGCACGAGGGCAGGAGGGTCAGGGCACCCCACTGGGCACCTCCCTGCCCTGGGGACCCACCAGTGCGTGAACATTGGGGGAAGCACTGCATCTCCCATCTCATGCTACCACCTGCCTTCACCTCATTTCCCTTATTTATTTTTTTTGCCACCAGGATCTCACCAGGCTGAGCATCCCCGTCCCTCTTCACCCCTTGTGGGACCTGCCAGCAGCTCGGGGACAACCCCAGAGTGGAGCCATCTGTCCCCATTTCTCCTTGCAGAGGCCAAGACCCCCAGGGATGAATTTCCCAGCTCCAGAGTTGGGTTTGCTCCTTCCTGAGCGCTGAAATTCCCTTTGTGCCGCCCAAGAGCCACAACCCAAATCCTGCAGGCAACGGGAGTTCCCCAGCTCCCTGCACCCCACCTTTCCCGCAGGGATGTGGGGGGGTCAGGATTGGCCCCGTGGTGACAGCAGGAGCCGGGAAGCAGCCGCGGGGCTCAGCGGGGTGTAATTAAGAGCTTGGGTTTAATTAATGAGGTGGGGAAGGGGAAAGGGGGAGCTGGAGCAGCAGGGGGAGGGATGGGGTGGCCTCGTGCCTGGAGTGGGGCTGTGCCCCCCCAGCCCAGCGCCAGACAGACCCTTCAACAGTGATGGCTCTGCCTTCCTCCTCCTCCTCCTCCTCCTCCTCCTCCCAGGCCCAGTAAGAGGTGGATTTACACTGGGGCTGCACAAGCCTGAAATGCAGCTGGGTTTTGGGGTCACTGGGGTACACGGAGCACACCCAGAGCTGCTCTGGAGCGGTGACCCCGAGGTTCATCCTGCACTGGGTGTTTTGAGAGGGTGCTGGGGGGTCCCTGGGGGGGTCCCTGGGATGCAGGGGCAGATGGAAGGTGGGGGATTGGCACCGGCTCTGCCCTGCTGCTGGCACACAGGCTGTGAGCAGTGTGAGGGCATCCTCGTGCCCGTGCCACCGCCGTCCTTGACGGGCAGCTTGGGACTGGGATTGTCACTGCTGAGCTCTGCCCGTGCCCAGGGAAGGGGCACGGGAGGGTCCCCAGTGTGAGGACACCCCGGGGTGACTCCAGAGCCGTGGCACAAGGTTTGGGTGCCAGGGATGGGGTTTGGGGTTCGCTGCAGCCCCCTGGGCTGGGGGTGGCTCAGCTTGAGGCTCAGCCCCCGTTTTGTGCCGTTTCCCTGGTCCCAGGTGTTCAAACTCCCCGGTGGCACTTGGCCCGGGGGGGTCACATCTCATCCCTCCCAGGGGAGCTGTGGGGGAGGGCGAGGGGTCCCCCAGTGCTGTCTCCCCACTGCACACCCCAAACCGGCTGGGAGAGACACCCCAAACCGGCTCACAGCGCTCACGGCCGAACGCCTGCCCACAGGAGGAGCTGCCACACCCGAGGTGGCCCCGGCTCCTGTCCCTGCACCCCAGACCCTGCCCCTCATCCCGCACCGCCCGCGCGAGCACCCTGCCCCACGGGGACCCACGGCGGGTGTCACCTCCGTGGGGACAACCCAGCCCACGGCGTGCACCCCCTCTCCTGCACCCAGAGCGTCCCTGCGAGCCGGCAGCGCCCGTTTCGGGGCTGTGCCCCTGCGCCGGCGGCGCGGCATCGCCGTGGGCACCGCAGCCTGGTGCAGCGCCGCAGCCGCGCCGGGGGCTGCCCGCCCCTTCCCCAGACCCTGCCCCGCTCCCCGCAGACCCGCCGGGGGCTGCCCGCCCCTTCCTCGGCCCCGCTCCCCGCTGGGTGCCCGCCGGGTGCCCCCCGGCGCTGCCCCCCGCCCATGGCACCGCCGCAGGGTGGGGAGCGCGGTGCCTGAAGGATTTGCCATGGGGGGAACATTATCCCGGGATTTGGGGTGCCGCGGCCAGATCCCACCCCAGGAATAACCAGCGCACCCCAAACCCTGAGCAGGGTGGAGTTGGGGCTTCTCAGCGCGGTGACCCTCGCGGTTTGGGGTGTGTGAGCCCCCCCCAGGGCTGAGCGGGGCCGGGAGGGTGCGGGGGGCTCGCCCGTGCCCGGTGCGGCTGCGGCTGCGGCGGAGCTGCCGGATTTACCGCAGGGCTGCCGGAGCCCAGCCGCAGCTCCCGCCGGCGCGGGCGGGCACCCACCGTGCGCCCGCACCCACCCGGGGCCACCGCGAGCCCGGGAGGGGCGAGCCCACCCCAGCATCGCCCACCCCAGCACCGCGCACCCCAGCATCGCGCACCCCAACATCGCCCACCCCACCCAGCAGCGGGCAGCGAGCAGAGCGGAGAGGGGGGCTCCCGTCCCCCGGGGGTCGCAGCCAGCCCCCGGCGCTGCTCCCAGGCCCGTGACACCCCCGTCCCCGTGGCCCCGCGCTCACCGTGGCGGTGGCAGCCCGCGGGCGGTGCCGGTGGCCGGGAGGCTGCGGGCGGTGGCGAGCGCGGGGTGTCGCGGACGAGCCGCCCTGCGCCAGCTGCCGAATGCACCACAAAGACCACCATAGCCCCCCGGCCCCCCCACGCCACTGGTGACGGTGACGTCTCAAGTGTGAGCGAGATGGGGATGCTTAACCCCCTGCGTGCCGGCCGGCAGAGCTCTGCGGCCTGGCGGGGGGAAGGGGCCGGCTGCTGCTCGCTGGGTTTGGGGGGACATCCAGAGGGTCCCCCCCTGTATCAGAGGCAGCCCCAGCTCCCAGAGCGAGGAGGGAAAACACAAATATTCCTCTGCTCCCGCCCCAGCCCGTGGGTGGCACCGCTTCCCCCGGTTCCCTCCCCGGGCAGGGGGACGAGCACTGACCCCACCTGGTGCCACCACAGCGGGGACAAAGCAGAGCCACGCGCCGGGACCCCAGTTTTGGGCAGGCAGCGCCCCTCTGTGCCTCACCAGCTCCCCCAGGACGGGGGCAGAAGGGGTTAGGATGGCACGAACCAATGAACCCCAAAATGTCGCTATTTCTGCTTTTTTACCCTGACTAACCCCTTTTCCCAGCGCTGGGCATGACGAGGGGACATCAAGTGTCAGGGTCACCCCAGGTCCGGTGGCGCCCAGAGCTGTCCCTCAGGGGCGTGGCCAGGGTGGCAGCAGCTCCTCACTCCTTTACAGCGACTTTGGCGCTTTTGGGGCTCACAGAGGTTCCACCAACGCCCCGGGCAGTGGCGGTGTCACAGCCGGGTCACCCGGCCGTGCAGTGCGACAGGAGCTGTCGCGATTCTGCGACAAGCAGCCGCGGCTCCTGCTCCCCGCAGCCCCCCGCGGTTTGTGGGGGCTGATCCGGCTGCAGCAGCCCCGGGGCAGGGGGGGGCTGCGGGGTCGCCCCCATCGGGCGCAGCCCCCCGGGCAGCGCTGCTGCGGCCCGTGGCCGCTGGGGGAAGCTGCAGCCCTTTGCATCCCCCGGAGCCGGGGAGAGGGAGGTTTTCAGCATCAGCAGCGCCCTGGAGCTCCGCGCCCCGGGGTGGGTGTTGGGGGGATGCTGCTGCTGCAGGAGTGGGGAGGGAAAAGCTGTCGCGGGGTCAGAGAGTGGTGTCCCCCCTCATGTCCCCCCCTCAGACACCTTGTTGTCCCCTCTGCAGACCCCACATCCCGCTGGAACCTGGGCTCAAGCGGGTTTTGGGGTGCCCCAGTCCGGGCGCTGGGCTCAGCTGGGCGCTCTGCAGCGCGCTCAGCCCTCTGTCACCCCAGGGCGTCACCCCGGCACCACGACTGGGGTGTCAGAGCCCCAAAAAGGACATCCCAGGACACACAGTCATCCTGACCCCCATCCCAAGGGCATCGCCACCTCCTGGCACCCCCCTGGCGCCCCCCGCCCCTTCGGGACCCCCTTCCCGTGAGCTGCGCTGGGCTGGCCTCAGCCCTGCAGCCCGCGCTGCTCCAATTAAACCCTCGTTCATTTTTCCCCGGGCACGGGCGGCTCGCAGAGCTGCCAATCGGTGTCTTCTCTACTCCACATCCAAGCACCGCCAGCGGGGCCGGGGTTCATCCCACCCCCCATCCCCCCCAGCCCTCGGGGGCGCCCACGGGGAGGTTTTGGGGTCACACTGAGCCGCGCCCCGTGCCCAGCAGAGTGACCCAAAATCCGCGCGGCTGCATCGCCTCGTTCCGGGGGGGTCCAGCCCTGGCACAAGGATGCCCCGTCCAGCCGTGGGGGGTCCCAGCCCTCCTGCGCCCCCAGGGTGGGGGAGGATGAAGCTTTTCGAGCCCACTGCCGCAAATATTTGTGGTTTTTGTAACTCTGCCCTGTCTCACCTCCAGCTGGGGCAGTTTCTGCTGCATCCTGCAGCCACCCCTGCAGCACGGGTGGGAGCACCTGAGAGCAGGGGGGGGTGTTGGAAAAGGGGTGAGCAACCCGCGGGGGATGGGATGGGATAATGGGATGGGGTGGGGTGGGATAATGGGATGGGGTGGGATGGGATGGGATAACGGGATGGGATGGGATAATGGGATGGGATGGGATGGGATGGGATGGGATGGGATGGGATGGGATGGGATGGGATGGGATGGGATGGGATGGGATGGGATGGGATGGGATGGGATGGGATGGGATGGGATGGGATGGGATGGGATGGGGTGGGATGGGATGGGATGGGATGGGATGGGATGGGATGGGATGGGATGGGATGGGATGGGATGGGATGGGATGGGATGGGATGGGATGGGATGGGATGGGATGGGATGGGATGGGATGGGATGGGATGGGATGGGATGGGGTGGGATGGGAGGGATGGGATGGGGTGGGGTGGGATGGGATGGGAGGGATGGGGTGGGATTGGATGGGATGGGATAATGGGATGGGGTGGGGTGGGATGGGGTGGGATGGGATGCGATGGGGTGGGATGGGAGGGATGGGATGAGATGGGATGGGGTGGGATGGGGTGGGATGGGGTGGGATGGGATGGGGTGGGATAATGGGATGGGGTGGGGTGGGGAGCATCCCCGGCTGGCCAGAGGTTCCATCCAGGCTCAGCAGATGCTCGGGGGCAGCTGCGGACGAGCCCAGGTGGCACCGGGATCACAGCAGGGTGCCGAGGTCACCGGGAAAAGCGCTCGGCGATCTCCATGGAAACGTTCCACGTTTGGTTCTGGAGATCAAAGTGGTTTTTTTGTCCCTCTCTCCTCTGTGCTTCAGCTGTGCCTCTGCCAAGCGATGAGACACTGGCGTGTCCCAGTGTCCCCAGTGCAGGCAGTGAGGGGCCAGCACCCCCGGGATCCCACTGCCAGCATCCCCCTGCATCCCAGTCCCAGCATCCCCGGGATCCCACTGCCAGCATCCCCCTGCATCCCAGTCCCAGCATCCTCGGGATCCCACTGCCAGCATCCCCCTGCATCCCAATCCCAGCATCCCCCCTGCATCCCAGTCCCAGCATTCCCGGGATCCCACTGCCAGCATCCCCCAGCATCCCAGTCCCAGCATTCCTGGATTCCCACTGCCAACATCCCCCAGCATCCCAGTCCCAGTGTTACTGGGATCCCACCTCCAGTATCCCCCAGCATCCCAGTCTCAGCATCCCGGTCCCAACATCCCTGGGATCCCACTGCCAACATCCCAGTCCCAACATCCTCGGGATCCCACTGCCAGCATTCCCCTGCATCCCTGTCCCAGCGTTACTGGGATCCCATCTCCGGCATCCCCCTGCATCCCAGTCCCAGCATTCCCGGGATCCCACTGCCAGCATCCCCCTGCATCCCAGTCCCAGCATTCCTGGATTCCCACTGCCAGCATCCCACTGCATCCCAATCCCAACATCCTCGGGATCCCACTGCCAGCATCCCCCAGCATCCCTGTCCCAGTGTTACTGGGATCCCATCTCCGGCATCCCCCTGCATCCCAGTCCCAGCATTCCCGGGATCCCACCTCCAGTATCCCCCAGCATCCCAGTCTCAGCATCCCAGTCCCAACATCCCTGGGATCCCACTGCCAACATCCCAGTCCCAGCATTCCCGGGATCCCACTGCCAGCATCCCTGTCCCATTTCCCCTCCCACCATCCCAGTACCCCCCAGTATCCCACCTCGACCCCCACCCGCGGCCCCTCCCGCTTGATTGACAGCTCTGCCAGCCAATGGACGAGCGCGGCTGCGGGGGGGCGGGGGGCCCGCGGCTACAAGAGGGGCGGGAGCGGCGGGGGCTGAGCCGGCGGCTGGACCGCGGCCCCTCCGGCACCGGCAGCGGCAGCGGCTCCGCGCCCGCCCGGCCCCCGAGCCGCCTCCCGCCCGGCGTCGCAGCACAGGTAAGGGCTGGGGGGGCTGCAGCCGCCCCCCGGGGCCGGACCCCGCTCCCCGGTGCGGAGCCGCCGTCGGGGCAGGTGCGGGAGCCGCTCCCGGAGCCGCTTCCAGCGGGGGTCGGGGCCGGAGCGGTGCCAGCCTCCATCCCCGTGCCCATCCCCGTGCCCATCCCTGCTCCCTGGGTGCCAGTCCCGGGCGCTGCTGCAGCCCGGCGTGCCCTGTGCTGCCCTGACGGGGATTCCCTCCGTCCGGTTTTGGGATCAGCCGCTGCTGATCAATCCGTGCTTTGGGCTGAGCGAGGGGTGGCCCCTCCTGGGTGCTGCTCCCCGCCCTGGCGTGGCTGGGTGCTGCTTGGAAAAGGGAATCGAGGGCTGTGGACCAGGGATGCTGCTCTGGAACCCCCCCAGCCCCTCTGAGCTGTGCTCAGGGGCTGCATCCTCCTGCCAGGGCGGCTGTGGGAGGACTGGGACCATGGCAGGTCTGCCCGTGCCCAGTGCCTGGCGTGGTTTGTCATCAGTGCCACGATTAGAGCCAGCCCGTGGTGCTGGGGGGCCGCAGAGCCGGGCTGGGGGCGCTGGGCAGCTCTGAGCTCTGCGGGTGTCCGGCTGTGGGCTCGGTGCTGCAGATGCTGGCGGGACGATGGGGCAGGAAGGATCCTCTGCCCGTGGGGTTTGCCAGGAACGGGAGCACGAGGAGCCCCCCACCCCCATCCCCCCGCTCCCCAAACCCACACGGATGCCACAGGACATCAGATCCCTGCCAGGAGCCCTCGGCTGGGCTCCAGGTGAACTTCTCCTCAACTTGCTGGAGAGGGAAGCTGCAGGAGCTCGGGGAGAGCCATCTGCTGCTCTGGCTGGGGGCGCTGCGAGCCGAGGCTGCGTGGGAGCGGGCACGGCGTGTCTCAGAGCAGCTCTGCTGCTGCCCACACAGCCAGGGCCCTGCCAGGGCTCCCTGCTGCTGCCAGCCCCTGCCCAGCCCCACCAGCAGCTCCGGCCACCCCTGAGGCCAGCTGGGTGCTGGGAGGATGATGGTGCCAGGGAGGTTTTTATGGGCTCTAATGGCAGATCCTTTGCTGTCCCATCCTTAGAGAAGGTCTGGGGAAAGGTGCTCCTGCCCATGGCAGTGTGGCTGGAACTAAATGGCCTCTGAATTCACAGAATTTACAGAATCACTGGGTTGGAAGAGACCTTCAAGACCATCAAGTCCAACCCAGCCCTAACACCTCAACTAGACCATGGCACCCAGAGCCACATCCAGGCTTTGTGTAAACACACCCAGGGACGGTGACTCCACCACCTCCCTAGGCAAACCATTCCTACTTTATCACTGTGAGGTCCTTTCCAACCCAAACCATCCCAGGATCCTGTGATCATGCTCCAGCAAAGGCAATGGGAAGAGTTTTCTGAATTTTCAGCTGCTTTTTGAGTGTTTTCCTGCAGCCCAAAATGAACCCAGAGGGACGTGGGATCAGCCAGGGTGGAGGAGGGCTGGGAGGACCATCCCTGTCCAGCCTGGTGTGGGTTTTCCTTCCCAGGGGCAGCCATGGGCAAGCACAGCAGCAAGCTGGCCCCGGAGATGCTGGATGACCTGGTGAGGAGCACGGAGTTCAGCGAGCAGGAGCTGAAGCAGTGGTACAAGGGCTTCCTCAAGGACTGCCCCACTGGCATCCTCAACCTGGAGGAGTTCCAGCAGCTCTACATCAAGGTGGGCTCCAGCTGGGGGGGCTGAGATCTGCCTGGAGGGCTGCAGCTCCTCGGGTGCACAGCTCCCCCTCCTCATCTCGCTCCTCCTCTCTCCTCCCCGCAGTTTTTCCCCTATGGAGACGCCTCCAAGTTTGCCCAGCACGCTTTCCGCACTTTTGATAAGAATGGGGACGGCACCATCGACTTCAGGGAGTTCATCTGTGCCCTGTCTGTCACCTCCAGGGGCACCTTTGAGCAGAAACTCAACTGGGCCTTCGAGATGTACGACCTGGATGGGGATGGCAAGATCACACGCCTGGAGATGCTGGAGATCATTGAGGTACTGCTGCCTCGAACCAGCAGGGGCTCTTTGCTTTTGCCAGGTTTTTCGTAAATATTGGGTCACTTTCAGCACCAAAGAATGAGTTTTCCTACTCACAGCCTTGTCTGGAAGCTGCTTGATGTGGATCTGATAGAAATGGGTCCCCACATGTGTATTCCTCTGGTTTTCTGGGAGGTTTAAGACCCCCCAAAGACCCTCCAATGAGACCCAGGTGTCTCAGGGGCTGGATTTACCTCCTGGGAACAACTCACCAACACTGAGAGAAGAAATGCAAGCTGCAGAAATAAACAGAGTGTAAATTAGACTGTCAGAATGTAGAATTAGCAGATTTATGGAATGTTTGTGATGAGGGACACGTGGCCAAGATGGAGAATTTGGGGTGTGGATCCTCTTCCTCCTCCTGCTCCGTGCCATCCATGCTGGTGACATGCTGGCACTGTCAGATTGGATATGAGCAAAGCTGGGCCGTGTTATAAGACTGAATTGTGCTGGAAAATAATTGTAAATCCCCAGTAGGTAATTTAGAGTATAAAAGATCAGTCCTGCCTCTCCAGGCAGATCCTGCCCTGGACTCTGGCGAGCAGAGCTGTGAGCTGGGCAGAGCAATCCTGAGATGAGGGAGAACAAACAGCCAATAATATAAAAAAAAAACCAATAATAAAAAACCTCTAAGAACAGCTCCTGCATGGAAAGAGCTGGGCTCAAACCAGCTGCATGTCCCCAGAGGTGAGCTCAGGGCTGAGGAGACACCTGGGCTGTGACACCCACAGAGCAGCAATCCTGTCCTTGTGCTGGATCTTGTGTCCTTCCAACATTCCCTCTCATCCCCACTCTCACCCCTCTGCAGGCCATTTACAAGATGGTGGGCACTGTGATCATGATGAGGATGAACCAGGACGGGCTGACGCCCCAGCAGAGAGTGGACAAGATCTTCACAAAGATGGACAAGGACAAGGATGACCAGATCTCCCTGGAGGAGTTCAAGGAGGCCGCCAAGAGTGACCCCTCCATCGTGCTGCTGCTGCAGTGTGACGTGCAAAAATAGAGCCTGGGGCTCAGGGCTGGACTGGCTGCAGCCAAACTCTGCCCCTGTGATGGTTTCAATCCCCATTTCTCCCCTTTCTCAGCCCAGGCATGAGGCACATTCCACCCCTGCTGTCCCTGCATCCTGGGCAGCCCCATGTCCCAGCCCCTCCCAGGGCACTGCTCTGGCTGTTGTCACCCTGTCCCACCCTGCAGCTGTTCCCACATCCCTGTGCCTTTCTCCCTGCTTTCCCCACTGCTCCACCTGGCCCATTCCCTGGTCCTGAGACCAGCTCTGTCCCCTTCCTGCTGGCTTCCCCCTCAATTCATGGCTTGTGATGTCTCCAGGGAGGCTGAGAAGTCCCAAGTCCTTTTCCTGGTTCCTCCTTCACTGGCACTTCCCTGGAAAGCTGCCTGGAGAGGCCAGGGCAGGGTCTTGCACCAGCTTTAGCTCTCCCACCTCTTTTTCCTGCTGGGAACAGCCAGGGCTGGTCAGGACTCTTGAGAGGAGAGCAGCATTGCCCAAAGCCAGCCCTGGATGGGGTCCCACCTTCCATCCTATCAGGTGGGTGACATCCACAGCTGCCCTGGGTGCTCTGTGGTGTTTCTGACCCTCCTGGATATTGAGGTGACACCTGCAGCCCCAGACTGGATGTGGGGTCAGGAGTGAGGTGTGCAAGGCAGGTCCTGGTGCTGCTCCTGCTCTGGGGACAGCTGGCTGCTGGGTGGGGGCTCTGGGGAGGTGTGGATGGGTCCTGAACCTGCTGAGCCTCCTGGCAAAGCTCTGAGACCACAAGAAACAAATTTGTCTCCTTCCTCCCCCCTCCCAGGCTGCTGCCCCCACCCCTCCTGCCCAGGCTGGTGTTTGGTCTGACCAGGCTGGTGTTTAGTCTGCACGTTGTGGTGTTGATGGTTGTGGTGTCTGTTAGGAGATGGTGAAGTCCTTACTTATTTTTTTAATGGAAAAATAAACTGTCCCCTGTGTGTGGTTGGTTTATTGGATGGTTTATTGACTGGGGGCAGTGAGGTGACACCACTGCACTTCTGAGAATGTTTTAGGGGCCTCACCTGAGCCTGTGACACCCCAAGGGGTGGAAAAACCCTTGGGGACAGCAGAGTGGGGCTCTGGAGCCTTGGGAGAAAGTGAAACCCAGGCAGCTCTGGGGAAGAGCTTTTGGGGGGGGGAGGCCCAGACCCCAAATCTCCCTGGAAATTGATTTATTTTGTCAACCAGGAGCTGGCCCTGGCTGTGCCCTTCTCTCAGGGCTGGTGGATTTTTCCTGGGCTCCATCTGTCAGCAGCTGGGGCCTGCTCTCAGTGCATCTTTGTCCTTCTTTTCTCCACCCCCATCTTCCCTGCACAGATTCTCCTCTGGCCGTTCTCCCCCAGCAGCCTGCACAGACAGTGACTGTTGCTAAGGAGCTCTCACCAAATTTTAACCCTCCTCTGTGATCAATCCAGCAGGGCTGGCTCCCAGCTCACCCCATCCCACCTGGATCCTGCAATTCCCCAGCCTCTGGTGTGTCCTGCAGCACCGGGACACGGGGATGGGAGGGTGCCAAAACCACGGCAGGGTTTTTATTTTTAGGAGTGCTGCTGATGGGAGAGCTCTGCTCCTTGGCTTTGGCTGCTGTGCTTTCCAGGAGTGAGCGTGTGAGTTTGCAGTGCCTGGGGAAGAGGGAACAGGGCAAGGTTGTCCCACCCTGTGCCAGTGCTGCCTGAAAGGGCAGCAACTCAAAAAGCTCAATGGAAAACTGCAAGAAGAGCCTGGTGATCCCCGAAGGTGTTTCCCAGCAGGGAGCTGCAGAGGCCCTGGGGAAGGGGAGGCTGTGAGGCTGAGATGATGCTGGATCCCCAAAGGGTTTGGGATTCCTGGAGCCAGCCCTGCTCAGCAGCTCCCAGCTCTCCCTGGCTCTCTGTCCTGGCTGGAGCTCAGTGGAAGTGGGGCTGGTCACAGACACAGGGGGGTGTTGTTTGTAGGGAGGGTTTTTCTTTAGCTGGAGCACAGGGATTTGGGTAAAACCCTGTTCTATAGCCTCCCCCCAGGAGCTGCTCTGTTCCAGCTGAGATCCTCCACCCCTTTCCCCTTCCTGGCTCTTGGGTTTTGGTTTCTGGGGTGCACCCCCCGCTCTCCAAAGGCTTCTGGGGGTCTGCTGCTCGTGGTGGAATTTTCAGCCTGAGCTGAACGTGCAGCTCTGTGGCTGCTCCCACCAGCGCCCGTGGGAGTGGAGAGCCTTAATTAACACCCACACTGGTTCCATTAACCAGCGAATGGCACAGGTCACCTGGCAGGGAGCAGGGTGCCACCATCTCTGCCACCACCCCGGCTGCTCCATCCTCTCCAGCTCCCAGCGCTGCGCCCCTCGTGTCCTTTCCTGCGCTCTCAGGGATGCCCAAACCCAGAGTCCGGCTCGGGACGAGCAGGAGGAGGCGGTGTCGCCCAGGGGTGCCCCTGCTGACGCCACCTTTGTCCCCAGCCCCTTCCCCTCGCTCCCGGGCGTTCGCTGCCCTGGAGCCGGCGCTCCCTCCTCAGTCCCCGCTGCCGCCGTGGGGAGCGCAGCGGCGGCGAGCAGCGCTCGGCCCCGAAGAGGTTAATCGTGTCCCGGTGGACTGAAGCCCGGAGCTTCATGGGATGCCTTATAAAGCGCGTTCCCGGGCCGGGCCGGGCTCCGGGAGCTCCCGGGGCCGCCGGAGCCGCCGCGCCATGGAACCGCCGGCTCCCGCCGGGGCGCCGGGGCGGCCCTGGGATGAAGCCAAGGCTTTCTACGACAACCTCGCCCCCAAGAAGAAGCCCAAATCGGTGAGAGCCCCCGAGGTGTCGCGCAGCCTCCGCGCCCCGCCTGCCCCATCCCTGCGGGCTCTCCAGGTGTCCCTCCCATCTCCGGCAGGTGCCTCATCTTCTCTGGATTTCCCCGCGGAACCTCCCTGGGTCTCCTCCAGGCTCTCTGGGCTCCCTCCCGCTGCCCCATTCCCTCCACGCCTTTTGGGGTCCGGGTTCTGCGGGTTTCTTTGACCCCCTGTCTCCGTCCAGCTCCGTGGGGATGCGCTGGCTCTCTGCGGGCGCTCCCACTCTTCACGGCACCCCTGGGCTACCCCTGCTTGCCCGGGGTCCCTCCGGGCTCCCGCAGCTCCCTGGGGTGCGGTGTCCTTGCAGGGTGGCCCCATGAGCTCGCCGAGGCGAGTGACCCTGCGGGGACAGGCGGGGTGGCACTGTCGGGGCCGGGGGACAGCCGGGGGTGTCACCGGGGTGTCGCTGCCCCTGCCAGGCTCCGGGAGATGGGAGGGAAAGCCTGTGTTACCTAGCGAGGGCTGAGCCTGCCGGCTTTGGGCGCGGGAGCGAGTTCTATCCCGGAATAGAACGGGAATAGAACGGGAATAGAACGGGAATAGAACGGGACAGCGGGGCTGGGGCTGTGCCGGGGCGAGCTGGCCCTGCAGCCTCTGAGCCCACCCAAAAACCGGGGTGTGGCAGCTGGCAAAGCTCCGTGTGACCCCTCCAGCTCCGAGCCCCGACTCGGGGCAGCCTCGGGCTCTCCCTGCGGGTCCCAGAGCGCCACGGCCGGGCTGGACCTGCAGCTTCTGAGCCCCCCAGCCACCCTCGGGGCCCTGGGACCCCCAAAAACCGGGGTGTGGCAGCTGGCAAAGCTCCGTGTGACCCCTCCAGCTCCGAGCCGCGACTCGGGGCAGCCTCGGGCTCTCCCTGCGGGTCCCAGAGCGCCACGGCCGGGCTGGACCTGCAGCCTCTGAGCCCCCCCAGCCACCCTGGACGCCTGCAGGGAGCTTTTCCACAGTATAAATAATGTTCTGGGAAAACTCCAAACCATCCGAGCACCTTGAACTTTAATCTGATCCCAGGGCTCCTTCAGGAAATGGGGTTTGGTGGTGTCAGTCTGTGCCGTGTCTGTCTGTCCTGGCCAAACAGGAGAGAGCTGTGTGAGGTGACAGGAGAAAAGGTGATTTTTGGGAAGCCATTCCTGGCTGGGCAATGGGTTAATGGGGCATTCCTTCCTCTTCTTCCAGGCTGCTCCTGCCAGGGGGGTCAGCAGTGGCACCTGTTACCCTCCAGCAATGCTCAAACATCCCCCAGCCGTGCTGGAAATGTCCCCCAGCCTCTCTGGTGGGGTCAGTGGAACTGGTTTTCTGCTGCCTCCCTTCCTCTGGTTCCCACCCATCTCACCCTGATTTTTGGGATGCTGTAGCTGGAGTGGGGACAATGCTTAACCCTGCAGCAAACCCTTCCTCTTCCCCTTTCCACGACCAAAATCCACCTCTGAATATTGAGTTAATCACAGGAATTTGGTCTCTGCAGCATCCAGGGGGCGCCTGGGGCTGCAGGGCTTTTAGGATGGGGCTGGGCCCAGCCCCAGGCAGCTCAGAAGGATCAAGGGGTGCAGATTTGGGCTGGGGGTGGCACTGTGGGCACCTGGGGCTCTGCTGGTGGGGAGTTCATGGTCCCACTGCACACCCCAGGAGCCTGTGGCATTTCCAGATGTCTGCCCCTAATCCCTGGGGGGCTGCTTAGGATTTACAGCTGATTAGAGCAGCGGCTGAAAGGCTGCCAGCTGTTGGATGCCCAGGGAGAAAATTGTGCTGTTTCAGGTGTGACATACACCTTCACCCCAAATCTGGGGGGTTTGAGGTGTGGGCTGGGAGCTGGAGCCTGCTGGGAAGGGGTTTTTGCACTTCTGAGGTGAGATTTGGACCTTGTGGGCCTCCTGCAGCTGAGCCAGTGGCTGGTGCTCATTTTCAGAGGGCTGGGCTGTCAGCACTGCCCCTGGCTGTCCCTGCTTTGGCTGACCCTGGGGACAAACCCAGGATTGGGATGAGACTTCCCCCACCCTGGATATTCCTCTTAAACCCATCATTAATCTCTTGCTGGGGGTTCAGGAGGGGGCTGGACCTGACGTTCCCATGGGGAGGGAGAGGAGCTCACCATGAACCCCCAGGCAGCAAATTCAGCTGGATTTGGCTGAGCAGAGCCTGGACTCGTGTTGGGCGAGCTTTTGCTGACCTTGGCTGACCTTGGCTGCTGCTCTGAGGGGAAAACAGAGTTTGTGAATCAGCCCAAACCCTCCAGGGCTGGAGGCTGTGGTGGGATGGAGGCTGTGGCACCAAATCCACCCCAGCCAGGACTGGGAGTGGGACCATGCACACATTTCCAGTTAGAAAAAAAAGAGTGTTTGCCTTGAAATCTCACAATTTCTGGGGAAAAGCAGGGCTGGGTGAGTTGCTTGCAGCACTCAGACAGAGGATTTGAGGTGCTGTGGTTCCTGAGGCTTTTTACAGCTCATTTTTGAATGGCCATCTGCAGCTCTAATGGAGGCAGAGAGGCATCCAAACAACCTCGAGGAGGGAACGCTTCCAAATGAAACCTCCTCTTCAAAGAAATGCCAAAATGCAGATCCCTCCTTGCAGCTCAGCATCGCCTCGTTTTCCAAATGTCAGCATTTCCCAGAGAACAGCAGGGCCACTCCAGCCCAGCCAGAGCTGGGAGCTGCTGTAGTGCTCCCAAAATCTTCCCTGGCAGGACCTGGCAGGTCCCATTCCCAGAGGCTCCAGCAGCCCACGCTGGGGCAGAGTCAGCCTGGAGCTGAGGGTTATTTTTATTGCTGTGTTTATTGCCTCTTAAATGAACCTCCCCGAGGGCTGGTGCCTCCCCGGGGCTGTTGCACAAGGTGTGGAAAGGGGGAGAGGGAGATGGAAATTCCCTCTGGGCACCAGGCTTGGCTTGTGGCCCCAAACATCCTCCTCAGCCCCACTGCTGAGCTGGTTTTTTTGTTTGTTTTTTTGTTTTTTGTTTTCCTCCTGGGAATCTCCCTGCAGGGCTGAGCCTGGTCCAGGATCAGGGAGCAAACACCTGGGAGAATTCAGGAGCAGGATGGAGCAGCAGGACTCCAGCTAATGGCCGGATGTCCCAAGAGCTTTCACAGTTATTCATATTTTCAGCTAATAAATGGCCCATGACACCAGAGTTATTAATTAATGAGCTGAAGTGCCAAGGCTTGGCCTGTGACCAGTTAGCACTGGGACTCTTTGGCACCTGGAGTGGTGCTGGTGTCCTGGATCAGGCCCTGGGGGTTGTTCCCTTCTTTCCTAAAAGAGCCACTTCCAAAGGGGATCTGATTCCCCTGGAAATTCTCCCTTGAAAATTCTCCCCTGAAAATAATTCTCCCTTGGAAATTCTCCCCTGAAAATTCTCTTTCCCTGAGAATTTTCCCCTGAAAAAGCCACTTCCAAAGGGGATCTGATTCCCCTGAAAATTCTCCCCTGAAAATTCTCCCCTGAAAATTCTCCCTGAAAATTCTCCCTTGGAAATTCTCCCTTGAAAATAATTCTCCCCTGAAAATAATTCTCCCTTGAAAATTCTCTTCCCCTGAGGATTTTCCCCTGAAAAGAGCCACCCCCAAGGGGATCTGATTCCCTGCGGGAAAGGGATCCCTGTGGCTGCAGCGATCCTCTCAGCCCGACCTAATCTGGCTCTTGTCCTAATCGCCCGCTGTTCGATGGCTCTGCTGGGGATTTGGGGGATTTTGGGGATGGATGCAGCCTTTGGGAATGGCGTGGTGGCTCCCGCTGACTCATTCCTGGGTGGGGCTGCCCAGCCCTGCAGGGAGTGAATCCCTCCACCTTGCTCCTGGGAAGTTCAGCCCTGGGCAGGGTGGGAGCTTGAACTTTGGAGCAGCTGGAGGACGCGCCCTCCACCCCGGGTAAGTGGCATTGCCAAGGATTACTCACGGCTAAATGGCACAGGGGAGCCTGGAAGTCACCGAGGAGCAGAGGGTGAGGCTGGCTGGCAGCCAGGATTTCTCAGAGAGCTTCCCCAGCCCTGTCCTGTTCTCTGGATCCTCTGCAGGGACAGAACTCTCTGTGCCACTGTTCCTGTGCAGGATTTGCTGTGCTGGAAGCCAGGATTTCTCCAAGAGCTTCCCCAGCCCTGTCCTGTTCTCTGGATCCTCTGCAGGGACAGAACTCCCTGTGCCACTGTCCCTGTGCAGGATTTGCTGTGCTGGCAGCCAGGATTTCTGAGAGAGCTTCCCCAGCCCTGTCCTGTTCTCTGGATCCTCTGCAGGGACAGAACTCTCTGTGCCACTGTTCCTGTGCAGGATTTGCTGTGCTGGAAGCCAGGATTTCTCCAAGAGCTTCCCCAGCTCTGTCCTGCTCTCTGGATCCTCTGCAGGGACAGAACTCCCTGTGCCACTGTCCCTGTGCAGGATTTGCTGTGCTGGCAGCCAGGATTTCTCAGAGAGCTTCCCCAGCCCTGTCCTGCTCTCTGGACTCCTCTGTAGGGGACAGAAATACCTGTGCCGCTGTCCCTGTGCAGGATTTGCTGTGCTGGCAGCCAGGATTTCTCAGAGAGCTTCCCCAGCCCTGTCCTGCTCTCTGGATCCTCTGCAAGGACAGAACTCCCTGTGCCACTGTCCCTATGTAGGATTTGCTGTGCTGGCAGCCAGGATTTCTCAGAGAGCTTCCCCAGCCCTGTCCTGCTCGCTGGATCCTCTGCAGGGACAGAACTCCCTGTGCCACTGTCCCTGTGCAGGATTTGCTGTGCTGGCAGCCAGGATTTCTCAGAGAGCTTCCCCTGCCCCGTCCTGTTCTCTGGATCCTCTGCAGGGACAGAACTCCCTGTGCCACTGTCCCTGTGCAGGATTTGCTGTGCTGGCAGCCAGGATTTCTCAGAGAGCTTCCCCTGCCCCGTCCTGTTCTCTGGATCCTCTGTAGGGGACAGAACTCCCTGTGCCGCTGTCCCTGTGCAGGATTTGCTGTGCTGGCAGCCAGGATTTCTCACTGTAATTAAGTTATTTTTGTGCTTGCAAGTGAGAGATGGGCATTTACACCCTCCCTGCCCTGCAAGGGGACAGAGGGAGGATGGGTGGGGGTCAAGACGAGCCTGACTTTCCCTCTGTCCACTCTGTCCATGCCACGTCCCTCTGGAGGCGCCTCCATGGCTTCAGCTGGAGCACGTTTGGGGTTTGGATTTGGGGTTTGAATGCAGCCCTCGAACATTCATCGTGATAATGACTCATAAATCGTTGCTTGCACCACCTGTTTGTCATGTTCCCACCCACGATAACTGTATCGAGTGTTCCGAGGAGCTGAGCTGGCACGGGCTGCTCGTCACATCTGGGCGGCGCCGCGGGATGGATGCGCATCTGGCTCAGCCCCAGAGCAGCGCTCTTTCCTGCCTGGGGGGTGGGAAAAGCCACACAAATCCCCCCTGCAGGGGCTTCTCCTGGGGTCTGCACGGGTTCTGGGAGCCGTGGGAGGGCTTGGCAGTGGGATCTGAGGTGTCCCAGATGTGTGGGGATTGCAGTCTGGGATGCAGATGCTGGAAAATCCTTTCAGAGGTGTGTCCTGGTTTGGAGGACAGGTGTCTGCCAATAAAGGCAGGAGCTTCTCTCTAAAATGGAGAATGTAAACTCCCTCCCTCCAAATTATTATAATGTTGAAATTAAGGGGCTCTCAGGCAAAGATATGGGAATCAGGAATAACAGTTCTTTACTAGGAAAATTAAAATAGAAATGCAGCATTACAGAGAACAATCCCAAAGCACTGCCAGAGTCAGAATCCAAGCTGACACCCGTCAGTCAGTCAGGGTGTTGGCAGCAGTCCCATTCAATGGTGGCTGCATCCTCCTGCAGTGACAGATGTGGTTCAGCCGGAGCAGTGCTCCTGTAGAAGGTGCAGTTTCCTCTGAAGATGCAGGGATGATGTGGAAGGTCTGGTTTTCCTCTGGACTCCAGTGGAAAGAAGGTTCCTTGGTGTCCAAATCTCAGTTTTTATCTGGGTAGGAAATGTTTGGCTCCTCCCCTGGCTGGAGCATCTCCCAGTGGGATGATGTAATTTTATCAGTCATGCACTGGGACTCAATGGCCATGAACAGGAGATATCTCCTGGAGGGAGGATGGGCTGTGGGAAAGATAAAGATGATTGCTCCAGCTGGTTTTTAACAATGGCCCATTAACAGGAAATATCTCCACAGAGATAAGGAACACCTGGCCCATTAACAGGAGATGTCTCCCCTGGAGATCAGGATCACTGCTCCAGTTGGTTTTTAACACCTGGCCCATGAACAGGAGATATCCCCTGGAGGGAGGATGGGCTGTGGGAAGATAAAGATGATTGCCCAGCTGGTTTAAAGCTGGCCCATTAGCAGAGGATATCTCCCACGGAGATCAGGGTCACTGCCCCACCTGGTTTAACAGCTGGTGACAGAATCCACATTTCTGGCCACACCAACCCAACACGAGGCATCACCCACCTCTCACCCCAGCCTGGGAGCAGGGTCTTGCCTCCCCTAATTTTTTTGCTGTGCCCCCAGCCCAAACCCGAGAACGCCATCACCATCGCCGTGTCCTCGCGGGCGCTGTTCCGCATGGAGGAGGAGCAGAGGATCTACGCGGAGCAGGGCGTGGAAGCCTACGTGAAATACCAGCTGGACCACGAGAACGAGCCCTTCCTCCCCGGGGCCGCCTTCCCCTTCGTCAAGGTGAGCAGCCACAGGCCCCGTAGCTGTTTTCAGGTCGCTTTCCAACCCCGGGGTTGCAACTTTGAGTCCAAATATTTGAACTCAAGCTGCAGATCCCGCAGCTGCTCACTAGCCAAGTACAAAAGGCTTGAGACTGTGTTGCAAAAGTTCCCAAGATAACTTTGTTCTCTCCTGGAGGAATTGCTAACAACCATAACAAAGGGTCTATATAGGTCTCTAGAGGATTGAACTTCTAACCAATAAAAATTACAAATTACAAACTAACCAATTACCTTAAAATCCTAAGTGAGAAAAGAACCAATTAACTTGTAACTTTAAGAACCAATAGAAATCTTAAAAGATAACAGGGTTTTCGATAAGGGAGAGGAGTCCTGTTTCAGGGAATTCCTTTGTACATGGGATAGAATCCCAGGGGTACATTTTGGGGGAAGTAACATCTTCTACAAGACCCCAAAATTTTTGGGACACAAGCAGTGGGGCAGGAGGGATGGAGCCACGGAGCAAACAGAGGGCAGATAAACATCCCAGCAAGGACAGTTAAAAAAAATAGTAGATAAGTGGGAAAGAAGACAATAGTAGAGAAATTGGAGACAATAATTTCTGCAATTCAATGGAACTGCAAAAAGTTAAGGAAATAGAAAAGATAGAATGTTCTGGATTTTCCATCTTGAGCCCAAGAATTGAACAAATAATCTCTTTGGATCACATTTTAAATTTCCCTTTAGGGAATTGTCTTTTTTTTTAATTGTGATTATCATTGCAATTTATTTATTCTTGTAAATTGGCTGAGTTTAGCCTTGACAACCGAGTCAGCCAATTTCTAATTCTGACACGTTGAAATGAGGCATTTCAAACTTGAAAAAAAATATTTTCTAGCTCCTGTACCAGTTAGTGCAGTGTTTTGGGTGCTGGGGCCTATTTCCAATGAATAAATTAATCCTCTCTGTGGGGCAAGGCTTGTTTCTGATTGCTTGAAAAGCACTTATCTGCAACTTGGAGCTAATTTATTCTCATTTAATAACTCCAAACCTTTTGTGTTTGACAACAGAAGAGTAGCTAGGTGGATTTTTCCCTCCTCCAAAATGAATCTGTTTTTTCCCACCTGATACCAGCTTGGCTCAGGTGAGGATTTTGGTGACCAGGAGTGTTTTGTTGATGGGAAGGGAGTCAGGGCACGCCTGGGGCTGTCCAAATTTGTGGATTTTGGTGACCAGGAGTGTTCTGCTGGGTGGGAGAGAGGGTCAGAGCACACCTGGAGCTGCCCAGATTTGTGGATTTTGGTGACCAGGAGTGTTTTGTTGATGGGAACGAGTTCAGGGCACACCTGAGGCTGGCCAAATTTGTGGATTTTGGTGACCAGCAGCATTGTGTTGATGGGAACATGGTCAGGATCACACCTGGGGCTGGTCAGATTTGTGGATTTGATGACCAGAAGTGTTTTGTTGATGGGAGCAGGGGCAGGGCCATGCCTGGAGCTGCCCAGATTAATAGATTTTGGTGACCAGAAGTGTTTTGTTGATGGGAACGGGTTCAGGGCACACCTGAGGCTGGCCAAATTTGTGGATTTTGGTGACCAGGAGTGTTTTGCTGATGGGAGCAGGGGCAGGGCCATGCCTGGAGCTGCCCAGATTAATAGATTTTGGTGACCAGAAGTGTTTTGTTGATGGGAGCAGGGGCAGGACCACACCTGGGGCTGGTCAGATTTGTGGATTTGGTGACCAGAAGTGTTTTGCTGATGGGAGCAGGGGCAGGGCCATGCCTGGAGCTGCCCAGATTTGTGGATTTGATGACCAGAAATGTTTTGCTGATGGGAGCAGGGGCAGGGCCATGCCTGGAGCTGCCCAGATTAATGGATTTTGGTGACCAGGACCGTTGTGTTGATGGGAGCAGGGGCAGAGCCATGCCTGGAGCTGCCCAGGTTTGTGGATTTGATGACCAGAAGTGTTTTGTTGATGGGAACCGGTTCAGGGCACACCTGAGGCTGGCCAAATTTGTGGATTTTGGTGACCAGGAGTGTTTTGTTGATGGGAGCAGCGGCAGGGCCATGCCTGGAGCTGCCCAGATTAATAGATTTTAGTGACCAGAAGTGTTTTGCTGATGGAAACAGGGGCAGGGCCGTGCCTGGAGCTGCCCAGATTTGTGGATTTGGTGACCAGAAGTGTTTTGTTGATGGGAACATGGTCAGGACCACACCTGGGGCTGCCCAGATTTGTGGATTTTGGTGACCAGAAGTGTTTTGCTGATGGGAGCAGGGGCAGGGCCGTGCCTGGAGGGCCCGGCTGACGCCCAGCCCCTCTCCCCCCAGGCCCTGGAGGCAGTGAACGCTCAGCTCCGGGAGCTCTATCCCGACAGCGAGGAGCTCTTCGACATCGTGCTCATGACCAACAACCACGCCCAGGTCGGGGTTCGCTTGATCAACAGCATCAACCACTACGGTGAGATGGGGACAGAGCTGAGCTCTGGGTGGTGGCACCAAGGAAAGGAGATGTTTTCTCCCATTTTCTGGGTGGTGGCACCAAGCAAAGGAGATGTTTTCTCCCATTTTCTGGGTGGTGGCACCAAGCAAAGGAGATGTTTTCTCCCATTTTCTGGGTGGTGGCACCAAGGAAAGGAGATGTTTTCTCCCATTTTCTGCGTGGTGGCACCAAGCAGAGGAGATGTTTTCTCCCGTTTTCTGGGTGGTGGCACCAAGGAAAGGAGATGTTTTCTCCCGTTTTCTGGGTGGTGGCACCAAGGAAAGGAGATGTTTTCTCCCATTTTCTGGGTGGTGGCACCAAGCAAAGGAGATGTTTTCTCCCATTTTCTCCCATTTTCTATGTGGTGGCACCAGGCAAAGGAGACGTTTTCTCCCATTTTCTGGGTGGTGGCACCAAGGAAAAGAGATGTTTTCTCCCATTTTCTGCGTGGTGGCACCAAGCAAAGGAGATGTTTTCTCCCATTTTCTGGGTGGTGGCACCAAGCAAAGGAGATGTTTTCTCCCATTTTCTGGGTGGTGGCACCAAGCAAAGGAGATGTTTTCTCCCATTTTCTGCGTGGTGGCACCAAGCAAAGGAGATGTTTTCTCCCATTTTCTGGGTGGTGGCACCAAGCAAAGGAGATGTTTTCTCCCATTTTCTGGGTGGTGGCACCAAGGAAAATAGGGATGTTTTCTCCCATTTTCTGGGTGGTGGCACCAAGGAAAATGGGGATGTTTTCTCCCATTTTCTGGGTGGTGGCACCAACGAAAGGAGATGTTTTCTCCCATTTTCTGGGTGGTGGCACCAAGGAAAAGAGATGTTTCCTCCCATTTTCTGCCTGTTGAGCTGGTTGGGCAGAACCAAAGCGCACCCCAGTGCTTCCAGCACCCCGGCTGGGTTTGGGGGCGCAGCCAGGCTCACCCCAGGGCTCCCTCTTGCCCTCAGATCTGTTCATCGAGAGGTTCTGCATGACGGGAGGGAACAGCCCCATCTGTTACCTCAAGGCTTACCACACCAACCTCTACCTCTCCTCCGACGCCGAGAAAGTGAGTGGGGCCATTGAAGAGGGTGAGTCGGGGCTCCAGCTCGGGGGGGGCAGCGGGGGGAGCCCTCAGGGGGAAGGAGAACTCCAACATCCCATTCACTCAAGGTTTGCCTCACCCCACATCCCTGCTGCTCCGGTTTCCATAGAAATGAGCATTTCCTGCAGCTCCACAGCTCTCCCCAGGCAAGGGCGGGGTTTTTCCTCCCTAATCCTCCTGTGCAAAAGGGTGATTTGTTATCTGGGGGTTTGGTTTTGCCCTGGAAGCTCCCGGGGCCGGGCTGCAGCTTCTCCCAGGCGCATTTCCCTCCCAGCCCCGCCGTGTTTTGCTCTGCTCTGTTGGGGGAGTGTTGGGTGGAGGGAAGATGTTACAGGAAAGTTACTGAATAACTGTGGGAGCCCAGAGTGCTCCTCTGGCTTCCCTGGGAGGTTTAAGACCCCCCAAAGACCCTCGAATGGCACCCAGGTGTCTCAGGGGCTGGATTCAGCTCCTTGGAACAACTCACCAACATTGAGAGAAGAAATGCAAGCTGCAAAAATAAACAGAGTGTAAATTAGACTGTTAGAATGTAGAATTAGCAGATTTATAGAATGATTGTGATGAGGGCCACGTGGCCAAGATGGAGAAATTGAGGTGTGAATATCTCTTTCTCCTTCTTCTCCGTGCCATCCATGCTGGGTGAATGCTGGCACTTTAGATTGGATGGCTCAGAGCTGGGCCATGTAACAAGATTGTGTTGTATTGGGGGTCATTTGTAAATCCCTAGTAGGTAATTTAGACTATAAAAGACTTGCCAGCATCCAAAGAGTAGATCTTAAAATGTAACACACTATGCTGATAGAAAGATTTCTATAGGCTGTACGTAAATGCTGTAGAATTTGTATTTTCTGTTAGATTGGTTAGTGGAAATTAGAATATTCATCATAGAAGATTTATTGCATTGTAAACGGGAAATTGCTCTCTTTCTCTTTCTCTTTCTCTTTCTCTTTCTCTTTCTCTTTCTCTTTCTCTTTCTCTTTCTCTTTCTCTTTCTCTTTCTCTTTCTCTTTCTCTTTCTCTTTCTCTTTCTCTTTCTCTTTCTCTTTCTCTTTCTCTTTCTCTTTCTCTTTCTCTTTCTCCTCTCTTCTCTTTCTCCTCTCTTTCTCCTCTCCCCCTTTTATCTCTTTTTCTCCTGCTCTGGGGCTGTGCCGGGCAGCCCCTCACAGACTCTTTTATTATAAAACTGCAACTGTAACCTCGAGTTTATACAGAGCGCTCGAGTTCTGTCACCCACCGCCTATCGCGACACAAATGCTCCCGCCCTGCTCCTCCCGGCTGAACCCTCGGGTGACTTGCCCCTCTCGCCTCGCCCTCAGGGATTGCTGCAGCCACCATCTTCAGCCCCAGCAGGGACCTGGAGGTGTCGGAGGAGCAGCTGCGGGTGGCGTTCGACGGCGACGCCGTGCTCTTCTCGGACGAGTCGGAGCAGATCGTCAAAGCCCACGGCCTGGACACGTTCTTCGAGCACGAGAAGGCTCACGAGAACAAGCCCCTGGCGCAGGTACAGCCGGGCTGGGGGCTGGAAAAGGCTCCTGGAGAGAGGCAGCGCTCCTGGGATGCTCCCAGGGTTGGGTGTGAGGTGGGCTGAGGCAGCAGCTGCTGGCCCAGGGATGCCTTTGGGGGACCAGGGATGCCTTTGGGATCATTTTTGGGGCCCGGGGATGGCTCTGGGGTCATTTTTGGAGCACAGGGATTCCTTTGGGGTCATTTTTGGAGCACAGGGATTCCTTTGGGGTCATTTTTTGCACCCAGGGATGGTTTTGGGGTAATTTTTGGTGTCCAGGGATGCCTTTGGGGTCATTTTTGGAGCCAGGGATGCCTTTGGGGTCATTTCTGGAACCCAGGGATGCCTTGGGGGTCATTTTTGGAGCCCAGGGATGGCTTTGGGATCATTTTTGGAGCCCAGGGATATCTTTGTGGTCATTTTTGGGGCACAGGGATTCCTTTGGGGTCATTTTTAGGGCTCAAGGATGCCTTTGTGGTCACTTTTGGAGCCCAGGGATGGCTTGGGGGTCATTTTTATGGCTCAGAGATGCCTTTGGGGGTCATTTTTGGAGCCCAGGGATGCCTTGGGGGTCATTTTTGGGCCCAGGGATGGCTTTGGGGTCATTTTTGGGGCTCAGGGATGCCTTGGGGGTAATTTTTGGAGCCCAAGGACGGCTCTGGGGTCATTTTTAGAGCCCAGGAATTCCTTTGGGGTCATTTTTGTGGTCCAGGGATGGCTTTGGGATCATTTTTGGGATCCAGAGATTGCTTGGGATCATTTTTAGGGCCCAGGGATGCCTTGGGGGTCATTTTTACGGCTCAGAGATGCCTTTGGGGTCATTTTTGGGGCCCAGAGATGCCTTGGGGGTCATTTTTGGAGCCCAGAGATGGCTTTGGGGTCATTTTTGGGCCCAGGGATGGCTCTGGGGTCATTTTTGGAGCCCAGGAATTCCTTTGGGGTCATTTTTGTGGTCCAGGGATGCCTTTGGGATCATTTCTGGGGCCCAGGGATGGCTTTGGAATCATTTTTGGAGCCCAGGGATGGCTTGGGGGTCATTTTTATGGCTCAGAGATGCCTTTGGGGGTCATTTTTGGAGCCCAGGGATGCATTTGGGGTCATTTTTGTGGTCCAGGGATGTCTTTGGGATAATTTTTGGAGCCCAGGGATGGCTTGGGGGTCATTTTTATGGTCCAGGGATTCCTTTGGGATCATTTTTGGAGCCCAGTGATGACATTGGGAACTGACTAACACAAACTTTCACTTACGAAGCAGCAGAAATTCTGAAAAACCACAAAACCTAGACACACCCCAAAGGTGACAGCTCCACCCTCGCTCCACCAGGGCCCCCTGAAAGGCTTCCTGGAGGCGCTGGGGAAGCTGCAGAAGAAGTTCTACCGCCGGGGGCGGCGGCTGGAGTGCCCGATCCGCACGTACCTGGTGACGGCGCGCAGCGCTGCCAGCTCGGGCGCCCGCGCCCTCAAAACGCTGCGCAGCTGGGGGCTGGAGACGGACGAGGCTCTGTTCCTGGCCGGCGCTCCCAAGGGCCCGCTGCTGAGGAAAATCCGGCCCCACATCTTCTTTGACGACCAGATGTTCCACGTGGAGGGGGCGCAGCAGCTGGGAGCCGTGGCCGCCCATGTGCCCTACGGCGTGGCGCAGAAACACAAGCGGGAGCGGCGGGAGGGGAAGGAGGGGCAGCAGAGCTCCAACAGCGAATAGCGGGGTGGGGGATTGCCCCAGATCCTCCTGATCCTACAGGGAATGGCGTTCTGGGAACGGGGGATTCTTCCAGATCCCCCTGATCCTACAGGGAATGGTGTTCTGGGAACGGGAGATCCCCCAACTCCTTCTGATCCTACAGGGAATCCTTGTTCTGGGAACGGGAGGTCCCCCAACTCCTTCTGATCCTACGGGGAATCCTTGTTTTAGGAGTGGGGGATTCTTCCAGATCCCCCTGATCCTACAGGGAATGGTGTTCTGGGAATGGGGGTTCCCTCATCCCCCTGATCCTACAGGGAATGCTTGTTTTGGGAATGGGGGATTCTCCCAATCCCCCTGTTCCTACAGGGAATCCTTGTTCTGGGAATGGGGGATTCTCCCAATCCCCCTGTTCCTACAGGGAATGGTGTTCTGGGAACGGGAGATCCCCCAGCTCCTTCTGATCCTACAGGGAATCCTTGTTCTGGGAACGGGAGGTCCCCCAGCTCCTTCTGATCCTACGGGGAATCCTTGTTTTGGGAGTGGGGGATTCTTCCAGATCCCCTGATCCTACAGGGAATCCTTGTTCTGGGAGTGGGGGATTCCCCAACTCCTTCTGATCCTACAGGGAATGGTTGTTCTGGGAGTGGGGGATTCTCCCAGCACTCTGATCCTACAGGGAATGGCGTTCTGGGAACGGGAGATCCCCCAACTCCTTCTGATCCTACGGGGAATCCTTGTTTTGGGAATGGGGGATTCTCCCAGCTCCTCTGATCCTACACGGAATGCTTGTTCTGGGAGTGGGGGATTCTCCCAGTCCCCCTGATCCTACAGGGAATGGTTGTTCTGGGAGTGGGGGATTCTCCCAGCACTCTGATCCTACAGGGAATCCTTGTTCTGGGAACGGGAGATCCCCCAACTCCTTCTGATCCTACGGGGAATCCTTGTTTTGGGAGTGGGGGATTGCCCCAGATCCTCCTGATCCTACAGGGAATGGTTGTTCTGGGAGTGGGGGATTCTCCCAGCACTCTGATCCTACAGGGAATCCTTGTTCTGGGAACGGGAGGTCCCCCAACTCCTTCTGATCCTACGGGGAATCCTTGTGTTCTGGGAATGGGGGATTTTCCCAATCCCCCTGATCCTACAGGGAATGGTTGTTCTGGGAGTGGGGGATTCCCCAACTCCTTCTGATCCTACAGGGAATGGTTGTTCTGGGAGTGGGGGATTCTCCCAATCCCCCTGATCCTACAGGGAATCCTTGTTCTGGGAACGGGAGGTCCCCCAGCTCCTTCTGATCCTACGGGGAATCCTTGTTTTGGGAGTGGGGGATTCTTCCAGATCCCCTGATCCTACAGGGAATGGTTGTTCTGGGAGTGGGGAATTCTCCCAGCACTCTGATCCTACAGGGAATCCTTGTTCTGGGAATAGGGGATTCTCCCAGCCTCCCTGTTCCTACAGGAAATCCTTGTTTTGGGAATGGGGGATCCCCCAGCACCCTGATCCTACAGGGAATCCTTGTTCTGGGAATGAGGGATTCTCCCAACTCCCCTGATCCTACAGGGAATCCTTGTTCTGGGAGTGGGGAATTCCCCCAACTCCCCTGGTCCGACAGGGAATGCTTGTTTTGGGAATGGGGGATCCCGCAGCACTCTGATCCTACAGGGAATCCTTGTTTTGGGAATGGGGGATTCTCCCAGCTCCTCTGATCCTACAGGGAATCCTTGTTCTGGGAATGGGGGATTCTCCCAACTCCCCATATCCTACAGGGAATCCTTGTTCTGGGAGTGGAGGATTCCCCCAGCACCCCCTGATCCTACAGGGAATGGGGAATTCTCCCAACTCCCCTGATCCTACAGGGAATCCTTGTTCTGGGAATGGGGGATCCCGCAGCACTCTGATCCTACAGGGAATCCTTGTTTTGGGAATGGGGGATTCTCCCAGCTCCCCCTGATCCTACAGGGAATGCTTGTTCTGGGAATGGGGGATTCTTCCAGATCCCCCTGATCCTACAGGGAATCCTTGTTCTGGGAGTGGGGGATCCCCCAACACTCTGATCCTACAGGGAATGGTTGTTCTGGGAGTGGGAGCTCAGGGGCAGGGAGAGAGCAGGAGAAGCAAATATTGGGGGTGGGGGATCTCCAGTCCTCTGATCCTACAAGGAATGCTTGTTTTGGGAATGGGGAATTCTCCCATCCCCCTGATCCTACAGGGAATCCTTGTTCTGGGGATGGGAGCTCATCATTCTCCACTGAGGAGCAGAGGGAGAGGAGGAAAAGTAAATATTGGGGATGGGGGATCCCCAGTCCTCTGATCCTACAGAAAATTCTTGTTCTGGGAATGGAGGATTCCCCCAGCTCCCCCTGATCCTACAGGGAATCCTTGTTCTGGGAATGGGCTCCGCTCAGGGGCAGGGAGAGAGGAGGAAATTCTTCCTTTGTGCCTCTGTTCACGGGTGTTTGGTGTTGTCCCTGCTCCTGGTGGGGCTGGAGATGTTCTCCCAGTTCCTCCCTGCACTCTGCACCTGCTCCAGGCAAAACCAGGATGGGTCTGCCTTGTGTGGAATCTTTGTGCCAGGCAGGTTTAACTTATTTGTTTAAAAACCCCAAGCAAATGTTGAGGCTGAAATTTGGGAGCACCCAAAAAAACCCTTCCAAGCAGCTTTGAAACAAATTTTTTTTCCCTTTTAACTGGAGTTAAACTGTGAATTTTTTCCTTCACAGCCTCAGCTGCTGCTCCCCAACCAGGAAACACTGTCTGTCCTTTCACCTAGATCTTGCCAGCTTAAATTTGGAAAAATAGAAACAAATATTTAACATATTTTTTTAAAAAATCCTGTTTCCTGCTTGGAGCTTTGGGCTGGTGTATTGTTGGCCCAGGTTTTTTATATTTGGGTATCACACTTGCATGATTTAGCACTTAAAATTAATAATCTCTTGTCCAAGAGCTGCAGGGCTTGAATGAAGTTAAAAGCAGGCCCTGATATATTAGGGACAACATTTGAAGTCCATTTAGGTAAATCTGCAGAGCATTTCAGCCTGGGGATTTCAATTAAAGGATTTTTTTTCTCCCTTTCTAGGCTGAGCCCATATGAGTTGATAATCTTTTTCTCCTCAGCTCCTTAAAACCTCTGGTGTTTCCTAAAATAGCCAGCTCTGTGAGAGAACCAAATCTCTGATTAAAAAACAGGATGGGAAATCAATGGGGGAGAAACTGGTGTGGAAATCACACTGACATTTCTGCTCAAAGCCCTGTCCCAAAGGAGACACTGGGGAGGAAAATTTAAAGATTATTTCTTCCTTGTGGGTTTTTCTTTTCCTCTATTTTTTTTTTTTTCCCACAAAATCGCATGGCTGAGCAGGAAGGATGCTCAATATTATCAGACACTTTTCTACAAATTCCACGGGCTTAAATTTTCCAGTTTGTGTGTCTGGCTCTTTCCAGGGAAGTCTCAGCTCAAACAGTGAGGCTGGAGCTGGAATTATCACCCTGTTGAGAAATATGTAAATAACCAAGCTGGGGCTGCCTTCAGTGGCTGTCTCATTTTCTCATTGCACTAAATCCTGCTCTAGCAGTGAAAAGCAAATTGCACTTTTCCCCCCTCCCCAAAAAAAAAAAAAAAAATTATTGGCAGACTGTTAAGTGTCACAAACACCTCGGAGGAAGATCTGAAATCCAAACACACAAATGAAAAATCTTGGGAGAAACGAGTTTCTGAGTGTCACCTCCGCCAGCACTCGGGTTTCTAGAAAAGCCTTTTTTAATGTGAGCCCAAGATTTTGGGATCTGAGCTGGATCCTGGAGGGGGAGCACAGGCAGTAAACATTTCCAAGGTGTTTCCTGAGGGTGGTGGAAGCCCAGCCAAGCCTGGGATGCTGCAGGAGGAATTGTCAGGGTGCTGTGGGGCTGGGGACACGGGGTGTGCCCCTGGGGGGATCAGAGCTGCTGGCAGGAGGAGATGGAAGCCCAGGCAAGCAGTGGGGTGTGATTTTGGGGCAGAACCTTGGGTTTTGCAGATTCCAGGTGCACAAGGAGCTGGGGACAGTTTTTGGTGACCCTGCTTTGGGTCCTCCTGCTGCCAGAGCAGCTCAGGGGAGATGTGGGGCTCAGGAAATGGGTCCCAGCTGAGCCAGACCTCCCCAAATCCTTCCTGAGCCGGGAGGATTTCCCATTCCCACCTTGGCTGCCCCTTTTGCTTTTATCCACCTGGCTCCCTCTGGTTTTATTGGGGTTTTTTGGTTGTTTTTTTTTCTCCTCCATCACTCCAACTGGAAGACAAGGACTTGCTGCTCGTGTCCTTCCCTTTTCTGGTGTCCCCCGGGGCTGGGGAGTGTCCCTGGGGTCACTCTTGGGATGGGCACTTCTGCAGGGTTGTTGTGCTCTCCTGGCTGACAACTGGACTTTTCCTGCTGTGTGTTGTTGCTGTGGATTCACTTCATTGCCCTCCGGTGGTTTTTTTGTTTTTTTGATTTTTTTTTTGCCATGTTAATGGGGTCCCTCGGGGTGTTTTTTCCCAGAATAAACAGAGTTGGTCCCAGCTCAGCTCCCTCTGTGCTCACAATGAGTATTTGGTGCAGGGTCTGAGCTCCCTGCTTGAGACCTCCCAGGTTTGAAGGTGATGGGGTGGGGGTGACAAGAAGGAAAAAGGGGTTTTGGGGTTTAAGGGAATTTAGGAAATGTGATTAAAGCACCTATTTTGGGACTGGAGGCCTGTGGGAGGGGTGGGATGTGACACAACCACCTCCCTCTGCTTCGTGAGAGGCTTTTGTGGGGCACCTGGATAAAAATACAGCTTTGGCAGGAGGCTTTTGTCAAACTTGATCTTCTCCCAGCCAACAGGTGGGAGGCAGCAAAAGCTCAGCAGAGGAGATTTATGGCTGCTGGAGCACTGAGCAGCGCCGCTGCAGCTCCTCCCTGCCAATGAGGGGAGCAGATGGGCTGAGGGGAAGCAGCAAATTCTCCATCCATCACCAAATATAGCCAAGGAATGTCCGTAGGCCCCCGGGCAGCATCCCTGCTCTGGGTGTTCATTTAAGGGATGGGTGGCCCTCGGCAGAGCTTTCCTGATTTGCTGGAATGCTTTCCCCCAGCCCTTCCCCACTCCTGGTGTGTTCTTCCACCAGATGTCTGGTGGGGAAAAAAATTTTTAAAAAATTTAAAAAATCAAATTCCAGCCTGTGATGCACCAGGGAAAATCCAGGTATGTCCTGGGGGTGGGGATGTCCAGGGCAAAGCCAAAAGCTGCAAACAACCAAGACCAAGCCTTTGACACTGAGATCAGGGAGGGACAGGGGAGGTTTGTGATGGTTGGCTTGGCTTTGCTGCAAGCTGAGGTTCTGATTCTGCTGCCTGTTTTCCAGCTTTTCCCTTCGGCAGGCACGGCAGGGCTGTGCAGGGAGCTTTGAGATGGAGGAGGAGGAGGCAGAGCTGCTGGGAATTTTGCTGCCACTCAGCAATTGTCAGCACAGATGTTCCCGAGGTAATCACAGCCCTGAATAGCAGCAGGAGCTTTTCGTGATGAATCCAGGATTTAACCCCAGGAACTTGTGGGGTGTCTTGAGGGGAGTGGGGCACCCCTGGACGAGCATGGACTGCGCTCTCCTGCTCCTCTGTGTGCACCAGTGACACCTCCCTGCCTCAGTTTCCCCATCACCATGACAGAACCATGAAATCCCAGACTGATTTGGGTTGGGAGGGAACTTAAAGCTCATCCATGGGCAGGGACACCTCCCACTATCCCAGCCTCGTCCGAGCTGGCCTTGGGCACTTCCAGGGATGGTGAATCCAAAACTGAGGAATGATGCAGAGGGAATGGAGGATGATTCCAGCTCCTTGGGGAGGGAAAGGAGAAATCCAAGAGTGCTCTGAAGCGCAGGGGAGTCTGTCCCGTGGCGCAGGTGGGAATTGCTCTGCAGCACGCCGAGTTTTACACCCTCCCCGCAGGGCAGAACAGGAGCCTGCAGCCATCCCAGGGGGATCGAATGTCAGGGCAGGGAGCTGGTGACAGGGTGACAGCAACACCCGGAGCTGGAAGGGCAGATAAGGAGAGCAGGCAAAGGGCACTCGCTATCACACCGTGCCAGGATTGGAGCAGCCCGGCCACCTCGTCCCCTCCACACCGCTATTTTTAGCCGTGGTCGCTGACACTTCTGTCACCAGAGCCTAAAATGGTCCCTCCTGAGCGCACCCCGTGCCACTGGGGCCACCAACGAAGCCGTGACTCAACGGGGCGTGTCTGGAGCCTGGCAGAGCAGCCGGAGCCTCCCGTGCCAAGAGGCAGCTCCTCGGGAGATGCTCCAAAAAATTCGGGTTCAGAGCCTGGCCCCTGTCCTGGTTTGAAGGACAGGTGTCTGCCAGTAAAGGCAGAAATGGAGAATGTAACCCCCTCCCTCCAAATCATTATCATTTTGAAATTAAGGGGCTCTCCCAGGCAAAGATATGGGAATTAGGAATAACAGTTCTTTACTAGGAAAATTAAAATAGAAATGCAGTATTACAAAGAACAATCCCAAACCCTGCCAGAGTCAGAATCCAAGCTGACACCCGTCAGGCAGTCAGGGTGTTGGCAGCAGTCCCATTCAATGGTGGCTGCATCCTCCTGCAGGGGCAGATGTGGTTCAGCTGGAGCAGTGCTCCTGTAGAAGGTGCAGTTTCCTCTGAAGCTCCAGGGATGATGTGGAAAGGTCTGGCTTTCCTCTGGAATTTAGTGGAAAGAAGGTTCCTTGGTGTCCAAAATCTCAGTTTTTATCTAGGTAGGAAATGTTTGTCTCCTCCCCTGGCTGGAGCATCTCCCAGTGGGATGATGTAATTTTATCAGTCATGCCCTGGGACTCACTGGCCATGAACAGGAGATATCTCCTGGAGGGAGGATGGGCTGTGGGAAAGATAAAGATGATTGCCCAGCTGGTTTTTAACAATGGCCCATTAACAGGAAATATCTCCACAGAGATAAGGAACACCTGGCCCATTAACAGGAGATGTCTCCCCCTGGAGATCAGGATCACTGCCCCAGTTGGTTTTTAACACCTGGCCCATGAACAGGAGATATCCCCTGGAGGGAGGATGGGCTGTGGGAAAGATAAAGATGATTGCCCAGCTGGTTTAAAGCTGGCCCATTAGCAGAGGATATCTCCCACGGAGATCAGGGTCACTGCCCCACCTGGTTTAACAGCTGGGGACAGAATCCACATTTCTGGCCACATCCTGCACTGAAACCCAAGCCCCTCACCAGGAGGAGTCAGTGGGGTGCCTGCAGCCACCTTCCACCTCACAGAGCTGGGAATTGCCCAGCCCTGGCTGGGAATCGTTGCTGTCCCTAAGGAATGGCTCTGTGGGAATTTCACCCACGCTGGTGGGAAGAACCCTTAGGTACTGGGCTGGAGCAACAGGTGAGAGGGCAGAGATCTTGGAACCACAGAGCAAACCCACACTGTTTGCTGCCTGGAGATCCCCTTTTACAAAAACCTGCCTTGTTTTCCCAGTTCTGCCCCGAGCAGCCAGCCATGCAGGCGGGGATCTCCCGCCCTGGCGTCCTCCCATTCCTGCAGCCACGGCTCCGTTACCAGGGCTGCACTTCAAAGCTTTCGCTGGCAGCGCTGGGCCGGGTGGGGCCGTGCCAAAATCCCCCTGGGGGGAGAGCAGAGCACAGGAGGGGGGGTCTCAGGATCTTCTGGGGCTGCAAGAGAGCTGGAGGGGGACTTTGGACAAGGGCATGGAGTGATAGGATGAGGGAAAATGGGTTTAAACCGAAGAAAGTCAGATTTAAATTGGATATTGGGAATAAATCCTTTCCCTCTGAGGGTGGTGAGCCCAGAGAAGCTGCAGATGCCAGGGAGGATAAATGAGGGGAAATCTGCTCTGTTTGCACTATGAGGGAATCTTGGCTTTCCTGACCTGGGCTGACTTTTGGTGGGAGCTGGAGCACGAGTGGACGCTGCTGGAATTCACATCCATCCTGGTGGCCCCAGGGAGTGGGGGAACATCTCCCTGGGGACAGGGACAGCTGTGGTGCAGAGCAGGTGCCACGAGAGGGCGTGGAGGGCCGAGCAGTGCCACCAGAGGTGACCTGGTGGCCGATGTCCCCTCCTCGGTGCCCCAAGTGGCAGTGCCACCTTCCACGCTGCCACCTGGTGCTCCTTCCCTTCAGGTGTGTGTTTGGGGAGTGTGAATGGGCATCTCTGCCCCACCACAGAGCCCCCAGGCTGTCCCCAAATCCTCTGCAGGGTTTCACCTCCATGGGGAAGGGGCAGCTGCTTGAATCCCACCAAGCTGGGCACGCAGAGATTTTTTTCCTCGGTGCCAATTCTGGCAGGGGACAGACATCCTCAGGTGCCATCTCAGGCACTTTGTCACCCCGGGTGACCCGGCTGGGGGGCTGTGGGGGGCGGGGGTGTCCTGCTGGCTGCACAAACAGGCCCTGCTTCCTCGCTGGCCTCCTCCAGGTGCGGCTGGGAATCATTAGGAGCTCTCTGAGTGTGGGAACTGGAAGAGAAAGCTGGAGAGAGGCCTTCTTTCATCTCCCCACTCCCTCCTCCCCCCGTGTCTGCCAAGCCTGGCTTCCTTTTGAATCCTTTAGCTTGTGCCAAGCGAGGGAGAAGAGGAGGGGGGAAAAAAGAGAAGAAAAAAAAAAAGCATCAACCACAGGAATGTGTCCAGGGATCTGGCTTCATTCAGACTGCTCAGCCCTGAATACCCCAGCTCCACTCGGGGAGCAGTGGGAAAACAAACAGGGAAGGGCCGTGAGTGTCACACAGCGAGTGACAAAGGGTGTGGGGAGGGGGACAATCCCCTGCCGCGGGGGTTTGGGAGCACCCCCGGCTCCGGGTGCCGTGCTGGGTGACTCCCGGCTGGGAATTCCATCCCGGGATAGGGACACGGTGCCCAGCCCATCCCTCACCGCGGGGCGCTGCCAGCCTGTCCCCCCGACACGGCTGCTGGCAGCGAGGGCGCCGGGGCAGCCTGGGAGAGTTTCCTCCCGCACGTCGGGAGAAGGATGGCTTTGACTCGCTGCCGACTTTATTCCCAGCAAATTAATAATTTCCTCTTGCGCGGGTGCGCGCTGGCGGCTCCCCCTGCCCTCGCAGCCGCCTCTCCCCATCCTCGCCCTCAGCTGGGCTCCTTCCAGCTGTGCAGAGCTGTCGGATCCAGCCCAGCTGTGCCGGCCGCGGCCTCGGGAGCATCCCTGCGGGGCTGTGAACTGATGGAGGAGCGCCGGAGGTGCTGGGGAAGCGCCTTGGGTGGCGGCGAGGGAGGCTCAGCTCCAGCCAGGAGCTCTCGCTGCCTCTTGGCTCCGCAGCCGCTCTGGCAGAACTGGGAGAAACAGAGAAAAAGCAGCGAGGGAGCCGCCAGCACTCGCTGGACTCTGTCCTGGACACGGGGGACAATCCCAGAGCCGGATGGGAGCGCTGGCCACGCCGGCAGAGCAGAAACCTGGGCATGGCACTTGTCACACGGAGCTCCACACGCTCCGGGCATCCCGTCCTGGCGTGGGAGCCGCTGCCGGCGCTGTCCGTGTGTCCTGTCCGTGTGTCGGGACGGGCAGCTCTGCTGGGAACGCCAGCCATCCCTCGGGGCAGCGATTGTGTTTTGTTCCTTATTTATATCCCCGGGGTGGTGCCACAGGTGGGCGATTGTTCCAGCTGACAGCCTGAAAGGCGCAGGAACGAGGTTGAACTTCCTGCTATTCAATTAGAGAAAGTGAGCATTCAGCAGCAGCTGCCGGCTGCTGGCAGGAGCCGAGCCCCCGCCGCGCCGGGCGCAGGGAAAGGCAGGAAAAGCTGCCTGATGCCAGGGGCACGGCGGGTTCTGAAGCACCTCTGGCTGCCACTGCTCTCTCCCGAGTTTGTTTTTCTGGGAGGAGATTCTCAAAAGTCGGAGCAGCTCCGTGGAGCAGAAGTTGGGTGAGGAGGAGCTCGGGGGGCTGAGCCTGGAGAAAAGGGGGCTCAGGAGGGACCCCCGGGCTGTGCACAGCTCCCTGGCAGGAGGGGACAGCCGGGGGGATCGGGCTCTGCTCACAGGGAACAGGGACAGGAGGAGAGGAAACGGCAGCAAATTCCACCAGGGGAAGTTTTGGTTGGATATTAGAGAAAAAAAACCTTCACTGAAAGAGGTGTAAAGCATTGGAATGAGCTGCCCAGGGCAGCAGTGGAATCCCTGGAAGCGCTCGAAAAACTCGGGGACATGGTTTAGTGGAGAGCACGGCAGGGCTGGGTTAATGGTTAAACTCGATTTTAAGGGTCTTTCCCAACTTTAATGACTCCGTGGGAAGCACCGGCGTGGAAAACAGCAGCGTTGCCTGTGGGGGGACACTTTAAGCGGGGAGAGCCCTGCCAGGAGGCAAAGCCGGGAGCTCCAAGCGCTGGGGGAGCTGCTCCCCCCGGGCCAACCTCTGCCCTGAACTCTGGCTGATCCCTGACCCTGCGGCCTCTGTGGTGGAGGGCTGCTGGTTTGGAAACCTCTGGGTGTGCATTTCTCCTGCTCTGTGCTGGAAGCACCAGGGGATGATTCCTTCCCCTATTCCTGGTCCCTGTCTCACCAGAGATGCCTGTGCTCCTCCCGAAGGCTGGTAAGGGAGGAGTGAGTGCTCCTGTGAGCTCTGCGTTGGGAACAAACCCCTCTCCCTCTCCCCCTGCACTGCCTGAGCCCCCCGAGAAATCCAGGGCTTTGTGGGAACCCCTGCAGCACCCAGGGCGCAGGGAGGGCTCCAGGATCTCCGTGTGCCAGGAGCCCGAAGCTATCCCTGCTCCATTTCCTTCCCTCACTCTTCCCCTCCTGGGACTGATCCAAGTGGAGAAGATTCTCCTGCTGCCACCTCTCCCTGGCCCTTCCCCGCGCCATCTGTCCCCAGCACGGTGACAACCTCACTGGTGGCGCTCCCGCTCTAGATCCTCCCGTCCGCCCCTCAGCTCTCTGTTTTTGATCCATCTGTTTCCACGGGGCCTCTCCCGGGCTGGCGCTGCTCATCAGGGCTGCATTGGAATCGTTTTTGGCGCACGGGGAGCAGCTCCATCACCCTGCCCGCATGCGGAGGGTGGGACCGCGCTGAGCTCAGCGCCAGCCTCGCACGAACACCGGGAGCATCGGGGCTCAGCGCAGGCTGAGCTGCCACGCTGCAGCCAAGGCAATCAGCAGCAATTAGCCCCCTTTTTGGGAAGTCGCCCTGAGATGCTGCAGAGGCTTTTCCGTGCGTGCCGATGCTTTTGGAAGTGCTCGGGGGTTGGACGTGCCAAACCACCGGCCACGTCTGAGCGAGCCTCGGTGCCTCGTGTCGCTTCCATGAGGCCGGGAGGGCTCGGGGGATGATGTCTGTGAATGCTGAAGGCGCTTGTGCAGCCAAGCAGCGCAGGGACACGCTGTCATTGCCTCTGCAGTGCCATCTGGCCAGCAGCGGCGCAGCTAGAACCAGGAGAACATTTTACAACAGAAAGCAATTAACAGAATAAAGCCCTTTTTAAAATCCAGTAATTAAAAACAGTCCCTCCCCCTTGTTTTCCTTTTAAGCTGAAAGTTGCTGTTTACTCATTTGCTTTACAAAGTGTGCCTTGTTGTGGCTTCAGAAGAAATGAAAGTTTGAAGTGGTTAGAGAAGAAAGGCTTGGGGCTGCTGGTTCCAGGCAGGGCGGAGGGGCAGGGGCTCTCCAGCCCGGCTTGTTTGTATTTGTTCTTGTCTACTCACAAGATCGCTAAACACACATTTAACAAGTGGTGAAACTGTCTACCAGCCCGATCTCTCGCAGGGTTCATGAGAAGAGGCCTGGCACATTAGCATTGCTGGGGGAAGGGGAGGGGGAGCACAGCCCTTCTGGAGGGTTGGTGTTTTGGGGCTGAGCAGGGAGGGGCTCCTTGTCCCAAACAAAGGCATTGTGCTCCCCGGAGCCCTGGGGACCGGCCCCGGGGGAAGGCCAGGACCTTGCCTCACCAGCCACGGGTTTTCCCATCCCAGCTGCTCCTGTTTCCAGCACGGGTGCAGCCCTGAGGCATCCGAGGCTTTCCAGGGCCAGGGGTGGGAGCGGGGCTGGCACCTCCGGGGCTGGCTCGTCCCTCCCCGGGAGCCAAGGAGCCCAGGGGACCATCCTGTGCCACCGCAGCTGCCCTTGTCCCCATCCCCTCCCCTTGTCCCCATCCCCCTCCCCTTGTCCCCATCCCCTCCCTTGTCCCCATCCCTCACCTTGTCCCCACCACCCTCACCTTGTCCCCATCCCCTCACCTTGTCCCCACCACCCTCACCTTGTCCCCATCCCCTCACTTGTCCCCATCCCCTCACTTGTCCCCATCCCCTCACTTGTCCCCATCACCCTCACCTTGTCCCCCACCACCCTTATCTTGTCCCCATCCCCTCACCTTGTCCCCATCACCCCTCACCTTGTCCCCACCACCCTCACCTTGTCCCCATCCCTCTCACCTTGTCCCCATCCCCTCACCTTGTCCCCATCCCCTCACCTTGTCCCCATCACCCTCACCTTGTCCCCACCACCCTTATCTTGTCCCCATCCCCTCATCTTGTCCCCATCACCCCTCACCTTGTCCCCACCACCCTCATCTTGTCCCCATCCCCCTCACCTTGTCCCCATCACCCTCACCTTGTCTCCCACCACCCTCTCTGGGTACAATGTCCAGTGGCAGCAAGTCATCAGCCCACTCTGTGTGGCCACAGGGGGCTCCTGGACAAGCAGATTTGGTGCAATATTAATTATTAATCATTGTGGCTTCTCTGTAGAGCGAGTGCCCAGTGCAGCAGCACCATTATGGGATGGGGAAACTGAGGCACATCAAGGGCCTAACCCCTGATGCTAAACCACCAGGATGTTCTGCTGATTCCAGAGCAGGATGGTGATCCTGTCGCTGCCCCCACTGACCTGGTGACACAGGGTGGCACAGACTCAAGGGGCCAGCAGCAGCTCCAGGGTGTCCCAGCTGTGAGCTCAGCAGGTGCAGCCTCCTGGAGCCCCATCCCACGGGACCTGCAGGGCTGAGCCCCATTCCCAGACCCGCCGTGGGGCAATAGGGGTGAGGACACAGGCAGCCCTGCCAGGGTGGTGAGGGCAGCGCCGAATTTCAGCTCCAGGATCTGCCCTGTCCCTGCCTGGGGAAGGGTGAGGCCGCGGGTTTGTGGGAAAATGTTGTTTTTCCCTCCCCTGGACTGCCCGTAGCAGCGGGCTGGGCGGGCTCTGCGTTGCGTGGGAAGTGGGGGGGAGTTTGTAATTGTGGTGCCTCTGGCTTGGAGCAGAGCCACGGCAAACAATCCTCTGCTGGCCCTGCTCCAGATCTGACAGAGCAGGGAGGTGACACCGCATTCATCCCTCCGCCTTTCATCCCAAATCACCTCCTGAAAGCCCCGCCTGCCTCTGCTGAATCTGCTCAGCCGCAGAGCAGGGCAGCCTGTCCACAGCCAGGAATCCTGCCCAGCATCCCTGGGAGGCCCCTGCTGTGGAAATTACAGCTGTGGCTCTGGCAGCTGTGGGAGCTGAGGTGAGGAGGTGATGCTGACTGAAGATGTGCGGACAGGGCATTCCAGGCACGCACGGGGTTAAACCAGAGGTGTCAGTTCACGGGGAGGTAATAGATAAGTCCTGCTCCCCGGCTGCTCTGCCTCTCCAGAAGCCTTGCCCTCCCTCCCACATTCCAGCTGCTGCAGCTTTTCACAGCTGGCCGCTCTCCTGGGACATTTCCCAGAGCTGGGAAGGAGGGAGGGGAGGGAGCAGCGTGGTCCCAGCCTGGGAGGGGGGGCTGCTGGCTGGGCTGACCACTGCCCCTCCAGGGACACTTAGTCTGGAGCTCTTCATCCCCAGGACAGGCCTGGCACAGGCAAACCAAGGCAACCCCGGGTCCCTGGCAGGGATCCACCCTCAGTCCTGGCCCGGAGAGTTTTTCCTGCTGCAGGGAAGGGACATCAATCTTTGCAGCTCGCTTATTCCTTGGCCTCTGAAGCAGGGTAGCCAATTAGTGCTGGGTGTGATGGATGGCTTAGCCCCGTCCTCGTGACACCCATCCTCTGGAAACAGCTCCCACCACGGAGAGGCACAGCCAGCCAGAGCAGGGGACAGCTCTCAGCAGCTCCTGCCTCCCTGAGGGTCTCACGGGGGTCGCAGGGATGGGGACAGGCACTGCAGCCAAGCTTGCTGTGATTCCAGAGGGGAAACAGCCCCGAGCACGGGGCCAGCGCTGCTAATTCAGGGCTTGGGGAGAGATTTCCTCTGATAATTCTGTGGCAAAGCCTGGGGCTCTCCAGGGAAGAGCAAATCAGCCCTGGGCAGAGGTTGGTCACCCTCTGTTGTGGCTCTGCCCTCGGGGTCGCTGTACTGTGGGAATTGGCTGCAAAGATGCCAGGAAGGGCAGAGCCCCAATTTCTGCACCCCAGCTCCCCTTGCCCGCAGTGGGGGAGGTCAGGGATGGGTGACACTCCCAAAATCCAGCTCCCCTCATGCAGCTGAGCCTGTTTAATCCTCCCCTGCGTCTCCACTGAACCCTGAGGGGTCTCTGCTCTGGCTGGGGTGTTCAGATGCCCCTCACAATCCCCCCTGGGATCCTGGGGTCGATTATAAACGGCTCTCCAGGAGCACAGGCTGGAGAATGGATCCGATTACAGGAGAAGTGGGTTTTGGGGCCCCTGCTCTGTTCATAATGAAGTGTAATCCTAGAAAAACATGTTGCCAATTACACTTCAATTGAACCCAGATAATGATGCTTAGACAGGGCCCAGAAAAGATGGAGTCTGGACAGTGAATTCCTTTCTGCTGGAGAAGAAAAGTGTTCCTCTGTGGCAGGTCTGGGCTCGGCTTGGTTCAGGCTTGCTGTGATATGAGCAAGAGCCTGAAACAACCAATCTCAGGATCCCATTTAAATGGTTTTATCAGTGGAAAGAGCATTAATCTCTCAAAAGCACATGTTTATGGGAAGTTTGGTTTGGAGATGTATGTGTTTCTAACTGAAATCACTTTGGAAAGGGAGGAGGAGTGGGTCTCAAAACTGCTAAAATAACACTTTTCTAATTCTTCTGGTTCAAAGTAACTTTTCATTTGGAAATGTAAACTAATAACAGCTCGGCTTCTTGACCACTTCTCACAGTGAAAACAAAACACCAGAATTAGAGTAACAAAGTACTGTGACCCCAAGCAAAGCTTTCACTCCCCTTTTTCAGTTTACAAACACCGCCGGGATGTCAGTTTTCCACTCCAGCCCAGGTTCAGGTCCCCGCTGCTTCACTTCAGGAGGGAGCACGGCGTGCTTCAGCCCCAAAACCCTGCGGGGGGAGGGGATTGGGGTGTGTGCTCGGCTTGGCCGGGGCAGGCGTGGGCGAAGGGCAGGCAGGAGCCGGGATTTGGCTTTTCCGGAGCTGCTGGGGAATTGCAGACACCTCGGTGAGCTGGCAGAGATGGCTGAGGGAGATAGGGAGCACCCCAGGAGGCCACGGGTGGCTTGGCTGGCCCGAGCGGCGACGGGCTCTTATCGCCTCTGCAGAAGGGCTTTGGGAAACCCACGTGTTGCCAGATCTCAGCGCTGATTATTTTCTTCAAAATAAAAGGCATTATTTTCGTACTGGGAACCTCCACTTGGGCGCTCTCCCTCCTCCCCTCTCTCTGTCTCTCTCCCACACGCACACGTTTTTGCAGCCTTGGGGGATTTTAGCAGAAAAACAGATTCCTGCCTCCTTCCTGCAAGAGCCAGCAAAAGGGAGATGCTCGCCCGGTGCTGGGCTGTGGGTTAAACTTTCCAGCGCTGTGGAAAAAGCCCAGAAAACAACAATTCATCCCAGTGTTACAAAGCCTGGAGTCGGGCTCGCCTCGCAGGGGAGGTGTCAAACGCCCTGGCAGCGCTCGGAGCTGGCGCTCGAAGCTCCGAGGCTGTGGGAGCGTGGCAGGGAGCCGAGCTCCCGGCGCGACCACCGGACCCGAGCCCGGGGCCACCGCGGCCACCGCGGCCCTCGGCAGCGGCCGGTGATGAATTGAAGCCACTCGAGGGCCCTTTGAGCGGCGGCCTCAAACAGCAGCGCCTTCCACCGAGCCGCTCTCCGCCTGAATCACGAGCCTGCGAAGTGGCCGCGCCGCGGAGCCGGGCAGACATGTGTGTGCGTGTGGGGCTGGATGTTGATTTTTCCCTGAAACAACTCAAGGCTTTATCAGTCCCATCTCTTTCCCACGGTTTTCTGTTGCCAGTGAGGTCACTGGTCCCTTTAAACTGGGGCTGAGGCCAATGTGCAGCGGGTGGAAGGGGGGCCGTGGGCAGGAGGGAGGGGGGGGGACATGAGACGGTTCACACAGACTGTTCCTTTTACAGGAAGACTTGGGATTTCGACCAGCGAGCGGGAGGAGGCGTGGGGGTGGCGAGGGGGGGCCCTGGGAACCGGGGAGCGCCGGCGCGGCCGCGTAATCCGTCACTCCCGGGAGATGGTGGCTCATTAACCCATTACCCGGGAGGTGGGGACGTGCCGGGAGGGAGCCGGGGAAGGAGAGCCGGGGGTGGGAGAGGCAGAGCGGGCCGGGGAGGAGGAGCTGTGCGAGGCCGGAGCGGCGGAGCCCGGGCAGGGACAGCGCATTGCCCCGAGCGCGGCGGGCGAGCGCGGCCGTGGCCACCGGGGCCACGCGTGGGGCAACCTCGCCGAGCCCACCCAGGTCTTCCCCCCGCCAGGATGAAGCGGCTCTGCGAGGAGAGCTCGTCCGACACGGAGTCTGACGGCACCATCGACGTGGGCCGGGAGGAGGAGTACAGGTGAGGGCAGGCTCCGTCCCACGCCGGTTTTTGGGGTCCCGGTGCCGCTCCCCAACCCCGAGCTGCTCGGGGAGCAGCGCTCGGTGCCTGCCGGGCACGGCACCGGAGAGCACCGGGTCTGCCACGGCTGCACCGGGTCTGCCACGGCCGTACCGGGTCTGCCAAGGCTGTACCGGGCACGGTACCGGACAAAACCGGGTCTGCCACGGCTGTACCGGGTCTGCCACGGCTGCACCGGGCACGGTACCGGACAGAACCGGGTCTGCCACGGCTGTACCGGGTCTGCCACGGCTGCACCGGGCACGGCACCGGACAGAACCGGGTCTGCCACGGCTGCACCGGGAGTCCCTCGCACCTCTTTAACCCCTTGGAGTCGGGCTGGTTCTGCAGGATGACCCCCAAAGTGCCGGCCAGGGCTGGTGCTGGCAGTGGGGCTGACCCCACGAGGAAACCCGAGTGGCCGTACGAGTGTTAAAGCGGTGTTAGGAGATTCAATAGAATCCCGCGGCTTCTGCTGCCAGGTGGGAGAGGGGCAGTAGGAGCCCGTTCTCTGCACCCCGAGATGGGGCAGAGATACCAGAGGCACCCACCCCCTGCGCTCCGGGCAACCTGAGGGCTCTCAGGGAATGTGGAAGAAACCGAGAGTGGTTTTTTTTTTTTTTGCGTGAGAAAGACGCTTCTGCTGTGCTGATGCATTCGTAACGCACCAGCTGGGCTGGGATGTGTCAGGGAGAACCCGAGCAGGGAAGGAAGGGCTGCCCGGCTGCCCCTCGGCAGCGCAGTTGGCACGTTCTGTCCCATCGCTGCCCTTTCAGCTCCGGGGTTTTGCTGTTTGTGGGGGGATGGTGAGGACAGGAGCCGTGTGTGGTTCCCCAGGCGGTGCCCCGAGGCTTCCCCGCGTTGCCCTGGCACCGAGCATCCCCAGCCGGTTCCCGGGCTGGGTCAGCCCTCCCAGGCTCCGAGGGTGCAGGCGGCGCAGGGCATGAAGGAAAGGCTCTGTTATTTGTTCCCATCCAAAAATCAGCTGCTTTTGAACTCTTGTTTCAGCAGCCAAGTGTCCCCCCCTCCCTTTGGACGCAGAGGTCTTGGATTAATTCATTCCCTCTTGCTCTTTGGTATCCTGAGCAGAGAAAGTGCCTGGCTGGTGCCAAGCTCAGGTTCTCATGGGACTAAATTCATGAATCTGTTTCTGACACAGTCACAGCAGAGTCGGGCACGTCTTACC
>CM067585.1:5173993-5200212 GCA_034336665.1 Luscinia megarhynchos | reverse complement strand
TGTGAATCTGTGATTCTGTAAATAAATTTTCCCGTGATTCTGTAATTCCACAATTCCGTGATTCCATGATCCTGTGATTCCAGGATTCTGTGATTCCAGGATTCTGTGATTCCACGGAACCAGAGGGATTTAACCCCTCCTGTCCCGACCCAAATCCTGCATTTCCCCCCCCATGTTGCACTGATTATCGCTTCAAACTTCGAAAAACACACCAAAAGCTCAGGGTTGGTTTTTTTTGGGTTTTTTTTTTGGTTTTTTGGGGTTTTTTGGTGGTTTTTATTTTATTTTAGTTTTTTTTTAAAGAATGCCTTCCCTAAAGGTCTGGGTGGTGCCCCCTCCTGCCCCCTGCCGAGGGCACTCAAACAGCTCCAGCCTCCATCCCTGAATTCTGGGATTCTCCCACTGCTGACCCCTCAGTTCCAGCTCACCAGGATTCGGGGGGTGGAACCACCTGACCCTAAATAACCCCAAACCCCTGCGCCCCTCCTGATCCCCCCGAGCTGCTGCTGCTGGGAAAGGTTCTCTTAATCAGGGGTAATTTAATGCATCATTAATAGCAGCCCTTGATTAGGAGGAAGGAAAGTTCAGCAGAGGGGGGGATGAAAGGAGGGGGCGCTTGGGGAAGGGATTTGGGGGGATTTGGGGACAAAGGGGCTCTCTTGATGCCACAGCTGCCTGGACTGAGCAGAGCCAAGAGGTTTTTGGGGGATCCTGGGTGTTTGAGGTGCTTTTTCTCACCCCTGCTCTCCCCTGAGTGTGCCAGGATGCAGAGCCCCATCTTTTAAGGATCCTTTTTGTGCAGGAGATTTGGGATTAAGGGGCCAGAGCTGCTGGGATTGAGGAGAATAAAAAGGAATTTTTTTTTGGGGGGGTCTCTGGGTGTTTGAGGTGTTTTTTCTCACCCTGCTGCCCCCTGAGTGTGCCCAGGGTGACAGGATGCAGAGCCCCATCCTTTGGGATCCTTGTTGTGCAGGAGATTTTAGGATCCAGGTGCTCTCCCAATGCCAGGGCTGCTGGGATTGAGGAGAATGAAAAGGAATTTTTTTGGGGGATGTGCTTTTTCCCCAGGCTGCTGCCCCCTGAGTGTGCCAGGATGCACAGCCCCATCCTTTGGGATCCTTTTTGATCAGGAAATTTGGGATCTTGAAATTTGGGATCAAGGGGCTTTCCCAATGCCAGAGCTGCTGGGATTGAGGAGATAAAAAGGGATTTTTTTGGGGATCCCCTTTTTTCTCACCCATGCTTCCCCCAGAGTGTGCCAGGATGCTGAGCCCCATCTTTTAGGGATCCTTTTTGATCAGGAAATTTGGGATCCAGTGCTCTCACAGTGCCAGGGATGCTGGGATTGAGGAGAATAAAAAGGGATTTTTTTTGGGGATGTGCTTTTTGCTCACCCTGCTGCCCCCTGAGTGTGCCAGGATGCTGAGCCCCATCTTTTAGGATCCCTTTGGATCAGGAAATTTGGGATCAAGGGGCTCTCACAGTGCCAGGGGTGCTGGGATTGAGGAGAATAAAAAGGGATTTTTTTGGGGACATTCGCTTTCTGCTCACCCTGCTGTCCCCTGAGTGTGCCAGGATGCAGAGCCCCATCCTTTGGGATCCCTTTTGTGCAGGAAATTTGGGATCCAGGGGCTCTCCCGGGGCTGGGGGAGGATTTTGGGAGCTCTGCACAGCCCCACGGCGCACACAGAGCCGATTTTTCGCTTCCTCCCTTCACGCCATTTTCTGCATCAGAGCTCTTCGGAGCCTCTCCTGCATCAAAGGAATCTCCTCCACGGCTTGGGATCAAACCCGCCCCGAAATCCGCGTGCCCTGGGGGTGGGAAACGGGGCCAGCCCTGCCCAGCGGCCCCAGAGCTCCCCCTGTCCCCTCCGGGCTGCTTTCGGCTGATCCCGCAGGATTTGGGGCTGGGTTTGGGGCTGGACACTGATCCTGGGGGATCGGCACCCCCAAAACACCCCCTGTCCCCTCCTGGCCTCTCCCTGGCTGATCCCAGCAGGATTTGGGGCAGGATTTGGGGCTGGATTTAGGGCTGGATTTGGGGCAGGATTTGGGGCTGGACATTGATCCTGGGGATCAGCAGCCTCCCCAAACACTACCCCTGTCTCTCTCCGGGTCTAAGCTCCCAAGGCTGATCCCACGCAGGATTTGGGGCTGGGTTTGGGGGCAGGATTTGGGGCTGGGTTTGGGGGCTGGACACTGATCCTGGGGGATCAGCACCCCCACAACTCCCCCTGTCCCCCACTGGCTTTTCCCTGGCTGATCCCAGCAGGATTTGGGGCTGGATTTGGGGGCAGGATTTGGCTGGGGCTAGGATTTGAGGCTGGCTGGGGCGGGATTTGGGGCTGATTTGGGGCTGATTTGGGGCTGGACATTGATCCTGGGGATCAGCACCCCCAAAACATCCCCCTGTCCCCTCCTGGCGCTCTCCCCTGGCTGATCCCAGCAGGATTTGGGGGCAGGATTTGGGGCTGGATTTGGGGCTGGGACTTTGGGGCAGGATTTGGGGCTGGACATTGATCCTGGGGGCATCAACACCCCAAACTCCCCCTGTCCCCCTCCTGGCCTCTCCCTGGCTGATCCGGCAGGATTTGGGGGCAGATGGATTTGGGGGTGCTGGGGCAGGATTTGGGGCAGGATTTGGAGCAGGACTCGGGGGCTGGACATTTGGGGGCTGGATTTTGGGGCTGGACACTGATCCTGGGGGATCAGCACCCCCAAAACTCCCCCTATCCCCTCCCTGGCCTCTCCCTGGCTGATCCCAGCAGGATTTGGGGCTGGATTTGGGGCTGGACATTGATCCTGGGGGATCAGCACCCCACAACTCCCCCTGTCCCCTCCTGGCCTCTCCCTGGCTGATCCGGCAGGATTTGGGGCAGGATTTGGGGCTAGAAACTTCTCCCAATCTCATTCAGACCCCAAACCTGCAGGGATCGCCCAGGGATGTTCATCAGCCCCACAACTTCCCCCATCCCTCCCAGCTTTCTCCCTGGCAGGATTTGGGGCAGGATTTGGGGCTGGACTTGGGGAAGGACTTGGGGCTGGATTTGGGGAAGGACTTTCAGCAGGATTTGGGGCTGGACATGGAGCAGGACTTGGGGGAGGATTTGGGGCTGGATTTGGGGCTGGACATGGAGCAGGACTTGGGGCAGGACTTGGGGCAGGATTTGAGGCAGGATTTGGGGCAGGGTTTGGGGCAGCATTTGGGGCTGGATTTGGGGCAGGACATGGAGCAGGATTTGTGGCAGGACTTGGGGCAGGATTTGGGGCTGGATTTGGGGCAGGATTTGGGACAGGATTTGGGGCAGGATTGGGGCTGGATTTGGGGCTGGATTTGGGGCTGGGTTTGGGGCAGGACTTGGGGCAGGATTTGGGGCTGGATTTGGGGCAGGATTTGGGGCTGGAAGCTGCTCCTGGCCTGTCAGACCCCGAGGCTCAGCCCTGCCGTGAGGTCTCACCCCAAATTCCCGAGGCTCCTCCTCTCCCTGGGAATGAATCCCGATGATTCCTTGGAGACAGCCCCGACTCCCCTTCCCTTCCTCTCCTCCTCCTCCTCCTCCTTCTCCTTCTCCTCCTTCTCCTTCTCCTTCTCCTTCTCCTTCTCCTTCTCCTTCTCCTTCTCCTTCTCCTTCTCCTTCTCCTTCTCCTTCTCCTTCTCCTTCTCCTTCTCCTTCTCCTTCTCCTTCTCCTTCTCCTTCTCCTTCTCCTTCTCCTTCTCCTTCTCCTTCTCCTTCTCCTTCTCCTTCTCCTTCTCCTTCTCCTTCTCCTTCTCCTTCTCCTTCTCCTTCTCCTTCTCCTTCTCCTTCTCCTTCTTCTCCTTCTCCTTCCCCTTCCCCTCCCTGACCTTCTCCTTGTTTTCCCTCCGAGTGAGGCACGGCTGTAAATTCCGAACCTCCACGATGAAAACAACATCTGTTTGCTCTGCACGGGGGGGAGAAGGAAGGAAAAGGCACCTGAGTGACGCCTCCGGGGGTTATTTTTTAATTTATCCCCAGGGAAAAACCCACCCCCAGCTCCTCCAGGCGAGGTTTCCCCCTCTCCAGGCGGAGATGGAGAAGGGACAATCCTCAGGAAGGGAAAAAATTTCCACTTTCCTCGGTTTTATTCAACAAAAAAAAGAGCATTTAGGATTTAAAACTTCAATGCCCAGAGCACCTGTGTTGATGGGGTGTGAATTTACGGGGGTTGGAATAAAACCCGGCTGGGAGATTCCTGCATCCCTCAGGGATGGAGAATTGGGGGCTGGGACGGGGAAATGTTCCCTCTGGGATCTCCGGGCGGAGCTGGCGGGGGGGAAGCGCTGATGAGCGTGAAATAAATCCGAGTTAATTGGATCCGAACGCGGCAGCGCCTTTGTGTCGCAGCTGCCAGGTGCGGGGACAGCGGCGGCACCGGCGCCACCACACAGCGATGAGAGAGGGATTTTCATTTAATTAAATCAGAATTTTCCCCCTCCCTTAACCCGCTTCCCTCATCCTCTCCCTGAGTAAAATTAAAAAAAAAATGGAAAAACCCGAAAGTTCCCCTGGAACTCCATATTTGGGGTTAAATCCACTTATTTTAGGGGAGAAAACTCCATGTTTGGGATTAAACCCTCCTTATTTTGGGGGTTAAAACTCATTATTTGGGGTTTAACTCTCCTTATTTTTGGGGTTAAAGCTCCATATTTGGGATTAATTTACTTTGAGTAAAATTAAAAAAAAAAAAAAAGAAAGCTCTAAAATTCCCCTGGAACTCCATATTTGGGGTTAAGCCCTCCTTATTTTGGGGGTTAAAACTCCGTATGTGGGATTAATTTACTTTGAGTAAAATTAAAAAAAAAAAAGAAAAATCTCTAAAGTTCCCCTGGAACTCCATATTTGGGGTTAAATCCACTTATTTTAGGGGATAAAAACCCATATTTGGGGTTAAAGCCTCCTTATTTTGGGGGTTAAAATTCCATATTTGGGATTAATTTACTTTGAGTAAAATAAAAAAAAAAAAGCAAACCCGAAAGTTCCCCCGGAACTCCGTATTTGGGGTTAAATCCACTTATTTTAGGGGATAAAACTCCATATTTGGGGTTAAACCCTCCTTATTTTGGGGGTTAAAACTCCATATTTGGGATTAATTTACTTTGAGTAAAATAAAAAAAAAAAAAAAGCCCTAAAGTTCCCCTGGAACTCCATATTTGGGGTTAAATCCACTGATTTTAGGGGTTAAAATTCCATATTTGGGATTATTTTCTTTGGGTAAAATAAAAAAAAAAAGAAAAAGCCCTGAAAGCTCCCCTGGAACTCCATATTTGGGGTTAAATCCTCATTATTTTGGGGTTAAAACTCCATATTTGAGGTTTAACACTCCTTATTTTAGGGGTTAAAATTCCATATTTGGGATTAATTTACTTTGAGTAAAATAAAAAAAAAGAAAAAGATCTAAAATTCCCCTGGAACTCCATATTTGGGGTTTAACCCTCCTTATTTTAGGGGTTAAAACTCCGTATTTGGGATTAATTTACTTCGAGTAAAATTAAAAAAATAAAAAAGAAAAAGCCCGAAAGTTCCCCTGAAATATGAACCGTGATGAGATGAATTTAATTGAACGATTTTACGATGTCACCCTCGTTTCCCTTTTTAATTAGGAGCTGCTCCTGTAGCAGCACGAATCCGTGGGGCTGAGAATTCCAGAGAATGGGACAAAAGAGGGGAAAAAATGGGAAAAAAAGAGGGAAATGGGAATAAATAAGGGAAAAAGGGAATAAAGAAGAGAAATGGGAATAAAGAGGGGGAAAATGGGAAAAAAGAGGGGAAAAGGGAATGAAGAGGGGAAAAAATGGGAATAAAGAGGGGAAAAAATGGGAATAGAGAGGGGGAAAATGGGAATAAACAGGGGAAAAATGGGAATAAAGAGGGGGAAAAGGGAATAAAGAGGGGAAATGGGAATAAAGAGGGGAAAAAATGGGAATAAAGAGGGGAAAAAATGGGAATAAAGAGGGGAAATGGGAATAGAGAGGGGAAAAATGGGAATAAAGAGGGGGAAAAGGGAATAAAGAAGAGAAATGGGAATAAAGAGGGGAAATGGGAATAGAGAGGGGAAATGGGAATAAAGAGGGGATAAATGGGAATAAAGAGGGGAAAAAATGGGAATAAAGTGGGGAAATGGGAATAGAGAGGGGAAATGGGAATAAAGAGGGGAAATGGGAATAAAGAGGGGAAATGGGAATAAAGAGGGGAAAAAGGTGAATAAAGAGGGAGAAAAATGGGAATAGAGAGGGGAAAATGGGAAAAAAGAGGGGATAAATGGGAATAGAGAGGGGGAAAAGGTGAGGTGTGAGTTTGGGAGGAACTGGGGACACTCGTGGCATGTTGGGGACAGGGTATGACACAGGGATTGTCACCAACCCCAGTGACACAGGGACTGCCACCAACCCCAGTGACACAGGGACTGCCACCAACCCCAGTGACACAGACATTGTCACCAACCCCAGTGACAGAGGGACTGTCACCAACCCCAGACACAGAGACTGTCACCATCCCCAGTGACACAGGGACTGTCCCCAACCCCAGTGACACAGGGACTGCCACCAACCCCAGTGACACAGAGACTGTCACCAATTCAAGTGACACAGGAACTGCCACCAACCCCAGTGACACAGAGATTGTCACCAACCCCAGTGACACAGGAACTGTCACCAATTCAAGTGACACAGGGACTGTCACCAACCCCAGTGACACAGAGATTGTCACCAACCCCAGTGACACAGAGATTGTCACCAACCCCAGTGACACAGGAATTGTCACCAATTCAAGTGACACAGAGATTGTCACCAACCCCAGTGACACAGAGATTGTCACCAACCCCAGTGACAGAGGGATTGTCACCAACCCCAGTGACACAGAGACTGTCCCCAACCCCAGTGACACAGATTGTCACCAACCCCAGTGACACAGGGAACTGTCACCATCCCCCAGTGACACAGGGACTGCCACCAACCCCAGTGACACAGAGACTGTCACCACATCCCCAGTGACACAGAGATTGTCACCAACCCCAGTGACACAGGAACTGTCACCAACCCCAGTGACACAGACTGTCACCAACCCCAGACACAGAGATTGTCACCAACCCCAGTGACACAGAGATTGTCACCAACCCCAGTGACAGAGGGATTGTCACCATCCCTGGGTGACACAGAGATTGTCACCAACCCCAGTGACACAGGATTGTCACCAACCCCAGTGACACAGGAATTGTCACCATCCCCAGAGACACAGGAACTGTCACCAACCCCAGTGACACAGGAACTGTCCCCAACCCCAGTGACACAGAGATTGTCACCAACCCCCAGTGACACAGAGACTGTCACCAACCCCCAGTGACAGAGGAACTGTCACCAACCCCAGTGACAGAGGGACTGTCCCCAACCCCAGTGACACAGGAATTGTCACCAACCCCAGTGACAGAGGAACTGTCACCAACCCCAGTGACACAGACTGTCACCAACCCCAGTGACACAGAGATTGTCCCCAACCCCAGTGACACAGAGATTGTCACCATCCCCAGAGACACAGGAACTGTCACCAACCCCAGTGACACAGGGAACTGTCCCCAACCCCAGTGACACAGAGATTGTCACTAATCCCAGTGACACAGGGACTGTCACTAACCCCAGTGGCACAGGGATTGTCCCCAACCCCTCCGGGATGTCCCCAGCGTCCCTTCCCTGCTCCCTGCTGGCCCCAAGCGCCGCTTTGGGCAGGCTCCGTCCCCTCCCTGCCACAAAAATCCGGCAATTCCGCTCTTTTTGGCCTTTCCAAGGTTTGGAAAAATCCGTGAAAAAGGAGAGAGAAAAAACACCGGGGCCAAAACCTCGCGTGCCTTCCACGAATTCCTGCCGGGAAACCTCCTGCGGGAGCCGGGACATCTCCGAACTCCTGAAAACTCGGAATTAGGGCACGGCCGGCTCGGGGGGAGGATTTTTCCCGGCCATTCCCTCCCTCCCCGCGGGATCCGAGCAGGAATTGAGCGCTCGGCGCATCCCCGCCCGCAGCCGGGCTGTGATGAATCATTTACACAGCTCTGGGACCCCCGGAGCCGGCGGGGCGATTAAACCTCTCCCGCTCCTCTCGCCTCCTCTTCCCCGCCGCCTCAGCCCGCAGAAGTTTCTGACAAGGTGATCGATGAGCGCTGCGGGCCGGGGGAAGGGAATTGGAGCAGAAAAAGGGGCCTGGAGGAGGCGGCTCGGCCTAATGGAGCAGCCGAGGAGGGAGAAAAAAGGGTCTAAAAAAAGGAATAAAAGCAGGAAAAAGCTGCTGACCCCTGCCTGAGCGCACGTGGAGAGGGAAACTGGGACCAGCCCGACCCAAAGATGCTCCAGGGTTGTGCTGTTCCCTCCTGGATGCGGTTTGGGGGTGGGAAGAGGAGGGGAACAGCCCCAAAAAAAGCAAAATTTGGGATTAAATTTCCTTCCCCACCTGCCTGAGATGGGGCTGGAGGGATTTGCGGGGTGTGAGGCAGAGGAGCCGCGCAGATGATCAAATCCGTGTGGGAAACGTTTCAAATCCTCATCTCCAACCCCAAACATCATTAACTAAAATCCCGCGGCGAGGGAGGAAAAAAAAAAAAAAAAAAAAACCAAACTCGGTCCTTAAAAATGCAAATAACATGGGCTGCTGAATGTCCTTGTTTGCCGGTAATTGCAAAATTCCTCGGCTCAATCAGCCAAAGATAAACTGTGTTATTTAGGAGCAATTTGGAGGCAGACGGATGGAAAACAATGGGCAGGATTGGGCTGGGAGCGGCGCCAGGAGCCGGCGGGACCGGCCGGGATTCCCTCCGGGGATGAGACCCCGAGCCCGGAGCCGCGTCCTGGCGGCGCCCCGGGAATTCCCTGCTGGATGCTCCAGGCTGGAAAGGACCAGAGAGCGCAATTCCTGCACGGCCAATCCCAAAATCCCACCCTGAGCATCCCCCGAGGAGGCGGTTCCTGCAGAATTCCCCAATTTCTTCCCCCGGCACCTTCCTGGTGGAGGCACAGCTGGGATGGGCTCGTCCTGCTCCCAAATCCTGGAGATAATTAAATTTTTAGGAAGAGGAGGCAGAGGGACTCACCTGGCACCTTCTCTTCCAAAAATCCCTCAGGAGTTAATTTAATTTTTAGGAAGAGGAGGCAGAGGGATTCACCTGGCACCTTCTCCTACAAAAATCTCTGGAGTTAATTTAATTTTTAGGAAGAGGAGGCAGAGGGACTCACCTGGCACCTTCTATTCCAAAATCCCTGGAATTTATTTAATTTTTAGGGAAGTGGAAGGCAGAGGGATTCACCTGGCACCTTCTCCTACAAAATCTCAGGAGTTAATTTAATTTTTAGGAAGAGGAGGCAGAGGGACTCACCTGGCACCTTTTATTCCAAACTTCCTGGAATTTATTTAATTTTTAGGGAAGAGGAAGTAGAGGGACTCATGTGGCACCTTCTCCAAAATCCCTGGAATTTATTTAATTTTTAGGGAAGTGGAGGCAGAGGGACTCATCTGGCACCTTCTATTCCAAAATCCCTCGAATTTATTTAATTTTTAGGGAAGATGAGGCAGAGAGATTCACCTGGCACCTTCTCCTCCAAAATCCCTGGAATTTATTTAGTTTTTAGGGAAGATGAGGCAGAGAGATTCACCTGGCACCTTCTCCTACAAAATCTCAGGAGTTAATTTAATTTTTAGGAAGAGGAGGCAGAGGGACTCACCTGACACCTTTTATTCCAAACTTCCTGGAATTTATTTAATTTTTAGGGAAGATGAGGCAGAGGGACTCACCTGGCACCTTCTCCTCCAAAATCCCTGGAATTTATTTAATTTTTAGGGAAGATGAGGCAGAGGGATTTACCTGGCACCTTCTACTCCAAAATCCCTGGAATTTATTTAATTTTTAGGGAAGTGGAGGCAGAGGGTGCAAGGAGCTGGAGCAGCATCCAGGGATTTATAATTTTTTATAAATACGAATTTATAAAAATTTATTTTATTTTATAAATATGAATTCATAAAATGTATTTTTATTTTATAAAATTAATTTGTAATTTTTTTTTCACAATTTTCCTGGTTTCCATAAAACTCAAATCACTTCAGGGCCTGTCTCTGCTCTGCTCCCCTGGATCCTCTCTGTCCCCTGGAATCTCTGGATCCTTATCTTTCCCTGGATCTTCTTTTCCCTGGATCCTCTCCCTCTCCTGGATCCTCTCTCTTCTCGTCTTTCCTTGGGTTCTCTCCCTCCTCCTGCTCTTTCCTGCGATTTCACCTTTCCTGGCTGCTCCTCTTCCCTGGATTCTCCTCCTTTCCTGATTTCTCTCCATCCTGGGAGTTCACCCCTCCTCTATTCACCTTACCCTCCATTTTCTGGATGCTCTCCCTTCTTCAGATTCTCTCCTTTCCCTGGATCCTCCCCTGAATCATCTCCTTTCCCTGGATCCTCTCCCTTCCCTGGGTTTTCTTTTTCCCTGGATCCTCTCCTTTCCCTGGATTCTCTCCTTTCCCTGGATCCTCCCCTGAATCATCTCTTTTCCCTGGATCCTCTCCCTTCCCTGGGTTTTCTTTTTCCCTGGATCCCCTCCTTTCCCTGGATCCTCTCCTTTCCCTGGATTCTCTCCTGGATTCTCTCATTTCCCCTGAATCCTCTTCTTTCCCTGGATCCCCTCATTTCCCTGTATCCTCATCCTCTCCTGGATCCTCACCCTTCCCTGGACCCTCTCCTGGATCCTCTCCCTCCCCTGGATCCTCTCCTTCCCCTGGATCCCCTCATTTCCCTGAATCCTCTCTGTTCCCTGGATCCTCATCCTCACTTGGATCCTCTCATTTCCCTGGATCCTCTCCTGGATCCTCTCCCTCCCCTGGATCCTCATCCTTCCCTGAATTCCCTCCTTTCCCCTGGATCCTCTCCTTTCCCTGGATCCTCTTCTTTCCCTGGATCCTCTCCTGGATTCTCTCATTTCCCTGAATCCTCTTCTTTCCCTGGATCCCCTCATTTCCCTGGATCCTCTCCCTCCCCTGGATCCTCTCCCTGGATCCTCTCCCTCCCCTGGATCCTCTCCTGGATCCTCTCCCTCCCCTGGATCCTCATCCTTCCCTGGATCCCCTCCTTTCCCTGGACCCTCTCCTGGATTCTCTCATTTTCCCTTGATCCTCTCCTTCCCCTGGATCCCCTCATTTCCCTGGATCCTCACCCTTCCCTGATCCCTCTCTGGATCCTCTCCTCCCCTCTGGATCCTCATCCTTCCCTGAATTCCCTCATTTCCCTGGATCCCCTCCTTTCCCTGAATCCTCTTCTTTCCCTGGATCCTCTCCTGGATCCTCTCACACCCATGGATCCTCATCCTTCCCTGGATCCCCTCCTTTCCCTGGATCCTCTCCTGGATTCTCTCATTTTCCCTGGATCCTCTCCCTCCCCTGGATCCTCACCCTTCCCTGGACCCTCCCCTGATCCTCTCCCTCCCCTCTGGATCCTCTCCCTGCCCTGGACCCTCTCCCTTCTCCACCGAACCCACAAATCCCCTACAAACAAACCCCACAGTTCCAGCCCCAGCCCTCCCAGGCTCTCCCCAGGAACTCCCAACACGCGTCGGGAATTATTTCCCAACCACCCCGTGCCCTTTTCCGCGCCGACCTACAGGGATGTAAACACGATTCCCTTTGCTCACATGCTTCCCCACCATCCATCACCCCATCCAGACTTTATTATGCTCCACTCTCGGCGTTATAAATTACATTTTAATGATAAATTACGCACTCCCAATGCCAGCCGCGGCCTCCCGCAGCCGGCAAAAACAACAATAGATTTGTAGGAAGTGAAAATTGGGAAAATGCATATTTATGAGGTTGGGTGGTTTGGGGATGGGTGGAGGGGGAACGGCAATTGTGTTGTGAAATATTTGGATTTATGGATTATTTCCTGTTTTTAAAAGGATTCTGTGTCTTGTCGCGCTCCAAACGCCGAGTTGTTCCAGGGAAAAAAGGTGGGAATTGCTCCCGGGGGTCACTTGGGAAATAAACTGGGATGGGACAAAGCCTTGATGGGCTGGAAATTCCAGGGTTGAATGGGCTGAAAATTCCCCCTGAAATTCCCGGGGGATGTTTCGGCATTTCGGGGTGATGGTGGCTGCGGGGCTGGGGCGGAGACCGAAAATTCCTCGGGGTGCAGCCGGGAGGGGGGTTGGGAAAATGTCCAGAATTTAGGGAATTATAGGGATGGGATGGGGAAATATGAGGGGATGGGATGGGAGGAGATAAAATAAAAAGGGGATTAAAAAGAGGGATGGGATGGGATGGGATGGGATGGGATGGGATGGGATGGGATGGGATGGGATGGGATGGGATGGGATGGGATGGGATGGGATGGGATGGGGAAATAAGAGGGAATGGGATGGGGGATAAAAAAGAGGGATATTATGGGATGGAGACAGGATGGGGGGATCCAAAGAGGGATGAAATTCGTGGGGATGAGGGTGAGGGGATGTAGTGAAGGGACTGAGGGATGCTCTGGGATGTGACGGGGAATCTGAGGGGATGCCGGGGGGATGTGAGGGGAATGCGACCCAGAGAATTCAGTGGGGAGGGGAACAAAATGGGGATGAAATGGGGAGGGTGAGAGGAGAGAATGGGGAAGGATGGGATGTGGGGAGAGCAATGACACCCCACGAGGCAGAGGAGAACAAGCAGGGGGACACAGCCAGGACACCCGGGTGGGGAGGGGACACACTAGGGACACCCGGACAGGGAGGGACACCAGGGACACCTGGGAGAGGGAGGGACACCACAGGGACACCCGGGCATGGAGGGGACACACCCAGGGACACCCTGGGAGGGAGGGACACACCAGGGGACACCTGGGAGGAGGGGACACACCCAGGGGACACCTGGGAGGGAGGGACACACCCAGGGACCTGGGGAGAGGAGGGACACACCCAGGGGACACCTGGGAGAGGGAGGAGACACACCAGGGGACACCTGGGAGAGGAGGGGACACACCCAGGGACACCCGGGAGAGGAGGGGACACACCCAGGGGACACATGGGGAGGGGACACACCCAGGGGGACACCTGGGAGAGGAGGGGGACACACCCAGGGAGCACCTGGGAGAGGAGGGGACACACCCAGAGGGGACACCTGGGTGGGGAGGGGAACCCGGGCAGGAGGGACACCCAGGGGACACCTGGGAGGGGAGACACCCAGGGACACCCGGGCATGGAGAGGGGACACACCCAGGGGACACCTGGGAGAGGGGACACACCCAGGGGGACACCCGTGGGAGGGACACCCGGGCATGGAGGGGACACACCCAGGGGACACCTGGGGAGAGGAGGGGACACACCAGGGACACCCTGAGGAGGACACCCAGGGAACCTGGGAGGAGGGGACACACCCAGGGGACACCTGAGAGACACGCACGGGATGACACAGGACACCTGGGAGAGGAGGACACTCCCAGACACCCGGCGGGAGGGGACACACCCAGGGGACACCTGCAGGAGGGACACCCGGGCATGGGGAGGACACACCCAGGGGACACCTGGGAGAGGGAGGGGACACACCAGGACCCCCAGGCGGGGAGGGGACACACCCAGGGGACACCCGGGCATGGAGGGGGACGACTCCCTGGGAGAGGAGGGACACACCCAGGGGACACAGCTGGGCAGGAGGGACACCCCAGGGGACCTGGGAGAGGACACCTGGGAGAGGGGGGACACACCCAGGGGACACACGGCGAGGAGGGACACACCCAGGGGACACCTGGGCATGGGAGGGGGACACCCTGGGAGAGGAGGGACACCCAGGGGACACCTGGGCATGAGAGGGGACACCTGGGGAGAGGAGGGACACAGAGGGACACACGAGAGGGGGACACTGGAGGAGGGGGACACCCAAGGGACACCCGGGCATGGAGGGACACGAGACACCCGGGAGGAGGGACACACCCAGGGACACCCGCGAGGGGACACACCAGGGACCCCCGGGAGAGGAGGGACACCCTAGGGACCCCAGGGCGGGAGAGAGGGACACCCGGCAGGGAGGGACACACATAGGGGACACCTGAGGAGGGACACACCAGGGGACCCCTGGGAGAGGAGGGGACACCCCCAGGGGACCCCCGGGCAGGGAGGGGACACACCCAGGGACCCCTGGGAGAGGAGGGGACACCCGGGAGAGGAGGGGACACACCCAGGGGACCCCCGGCCGGACGGGGACCCTGCTGTGCCCGGCGGCGCTCCGGGCCGCGCTGCCGCGGGGAGCCAGCGGGGCGGGCTCGGGCTCTCTCCGTCCCCGCCGAGCCGGCGCTTTTGTCTGCACATCCATTACCGGAGCCGAGCGGGGCTCGCCTCTCTGGCCTTCAGCAAATGGCTTTTTCAAGGTGAACATCAGCTTTCCGCCAGAGCCAGAGCCGTGGGAGCTTTTCAAAGCGCGGCTTTTGTTGGGCTGAGGCGGCGGCTGCGGGATCAGAGCCCCGCGGTGCAAATCCCCGGAGAGAGGAGGAGAAAAGGGGAGAAAAACACCGGGAGATGAGAGGGGAAGGGCAGGAGCAGAGAAGGTCCTGAGGGTGAATCCGCGTGGGATGGATGCGGAGGGAGGTCGTGCGTGGGCCTGGCTCCAGGGAGGAGGTTTTTGGAGGGTGGGAGGGGATGGAAACACTCCTGGGGACAGCAGGAGCGAGAGGCTGCTCCATCCACAGCGCTCGGGGTGAGGGAGAGGTGACAACGAGGAGATCAAAAGGGCAGCGAGTGCAGGAGGGAGGAAAAACGGCAGGGAGCAAAGGCTGGCGGAGGGGAAGAGCTGACAGGGAGGAAAAACCGACAGGGAGGAAAAAAAGGACAGGGAGGAAAAAAGGACAGGGAGGAAAAAAAGGACAGGGAGGAAAAATGGGCAGGGAGGAAAAAAAGGAGAGGGAGGAAAAATGGGCAGGGAGGAAAAATGGGCAGGGAGGAAAAACCGGCAGGGAGGAAAAATTGCTAGGGAAGAAGGGCCGGCAATAAGGAAGGGCTGATGGGGAGGAAGGGATGATGAAGAGGAAGGGCTGGCAGGGAATCAGGGGTGACAGGGAGGAAAAACTGGAAGGGATGAAAGGATGATGAGGAGGAAGGGCTGACAGGGAGGAAGAACTGATGGAGGAGTGGCTGGCAGAGAGGAAAGCATGAGAAGGAGGAAAAGCTGACAGGGACAGAGGGTTGACAGGGAGGAAAAGCTGGCAGGGAGGAAGGGCTGGCAGAGAGGAGGGGTGACAATGGGGAAGGGCTGGCAGGGAATTAGGGATGACAGGGAGGAAAAACAGGAAGGGATGAAGGGCTGAAGGGGAGGAAGGGCTGGCAGGGAGGAAGAGATGACAGGGAGGAAAAACTGACAGGGAGGAATGGCTGGCAGAGAGGAAAAGGATGACAAGGAGGAAAAGCTGGCAGGGACAAAGGATTTGACGAGGAAGAAGATGACAGAGGAAGGGCTGGCAGGAAGGAGAAAGGCTGGCAGGAGAAAAGGATGATGGGGAGGAAGAGGTGAAACAGGGAAAGGGGCTGATGAAAGGAGGCTGAGCAGAGGAAGGGCTGACAGAGGAAGAGATGGCAGGGAGAAAGGGAGCTGATGAGGGAGGAAGGGATAGCAGGAAAGGGATGACAGAGGAAAAGCTGGGAGGGACAAGGGGCTGATGAGGAGGAAGGGATGACAGAGGAAGGGCTGGCAGGAAGGAAAGGCTGGCAGGGAGAAAGGGATGATGAGGAGGAAGAGGTGACAGGGACAAGGGGCTGATGAGGAGAAAGAGATGACAGAGGAAGGGCTGACAGGGGGAAAAGCTGGCAGGGAGAAAGGGCTGATGAGGAGGAAGGGATGGCAGGGAGGAAGGGATGACAGAGGAAGAGGCTGGCAGGGACAGGGAGCTGATGAGGGAGGAGGGATGACAGAGGAAGGGCTGGCAGGGGAAAGGCTGGCAGGGGAGAAAGGGTGATGATGAGGAGGAAGAGGTGACAGAGGAGAGGGCTGGCAGAAGGGGACTGGAGGAGGGAGGAAGGGCTGGCAGGGGATGATGAGGGAGGAAGAGGTGTGAAACAAGGGACAAAGGAGCTGATGAGGAGGAGGAAGAGATGACAATGAGGAAAAGCTGGCAGGGAGGAAGGATTGATGAGCAGGAAAGGCTGGCAGGGGAGAAAGGATGATGAAATGAAAGCAGGAAAGGCTGGCAGGGATGACAATGAGGAAAAGCTGAGCAGGGACAAAGAGACTGATGAGGGAGGAAGAGATGACAGAGGAAGGGCTGGCAGGGGGGAAAAACTGGCAGGGAGGAAGGACTGATGAGGAAGAAGGGCTGGCAGGGAGGAAGAGATGACAGAGGAAGGGCTGGCAGGGAGGAAGGACTGATGAGGAGGAAAAGCTGGCAGGAAAGAAAGGCTGGCAGGGAGAAAGGGATGATGAGGAGGAAGCGGTGACGGGGACAAGGAGCTGATGAGGAAGAGATGACAGAGGAAAGGCTGGCAGGGAGGAAAGGCTGGCGGGGGGAAGCGCTGACGTCGGCGGTGACAGCGACATCGGTGCCACTTCCCCGCTCCCCTCCGGGCAGCCTCCTCATGCACTCCCAGTCCCTCCCCAGTCCCCGCTGGGAGCGGAGCCGCCGCCCGCGGGCAGGGGCAGGAGGGGCTGGGCCGCAGCACCCGGGCGGATTCTGCATGAGCGGCCCCAGCTCACGCACAAGTGCCCAATGTTCCCTCGCATGGGCGCCCAAGCGAGCCGAGCGCCGCCCCCAGCCCCGAGCTGTGCCCCGGGGGGATTTAGCACCCGGGTGGGGCTCGGATCCTGCTTGGTGAGAGGTCTCACCTCGGAATTCCAGAATCGCTGGCTGTTCCGCGATGCTGGGAAGGGATAAAGCAGTGGTGGGGAAGGGAAGGATGCAGATTTCTGTGAAGCTGGATGGGGGGATCTCTGGGTGGAGCATGGGGGTTGCCTGGGGATGGGGTCTGGGAGCCCCTCGGGGACTGGGGCGTGGCCCAGAGCCAAGTGCCAAGTGGGGACAGGCTGTTCTCTGTGGGATTTAGGGACAAAGGACGAGCTGAAATTCGGGATATGAGCAATTTTGGGAGCTGGGATCCAGAACAACACATCCCCCGCAGGGCAGGGGGGTTTACTGGGATCGTCAGAGCTGGAGGGGCAGAGTCCTGAGCAAAACCAGCAAGGAGCAAATGGGTGCCGGGTTGGGCACCAGGCCTGGCTCTGCTGGCAGCAAATGATGTCCTGCAAGCAGGAAAAATTCCAAAATCCAGCCAGGAATGCTCTGTGACACTGCAGCACCCAACCACACTCTGTCCTCTCAGGGAAAAATCCCAAAATCCAGCCAGGAATGCTCTGCAGCACCCAGCCACGCTCCTCCTCTCAGGAAAAATCCCAAAATTCAGCCAGGAATGCCCTGTGCCACTGCAGCACCCAACCACCTCATATCCTCTCAGGAAAAACTTCAAAAATCCAGCCAGGGAATGCCCTGTGCGCTGCAGCACCCAGCCATGCTTCTCCCTCTCGGGGAAAAATCCCAAAAATCCAGCCAGGAATGCCCTGTGCCACTGCAGCACCCAGCCATGCTTCTCCTCTCGGGAAAAATCCCAAAATCCAGCCAGGAATGCCCTGTGCCACTGCAGCACCCAGCCATGCTTCTCCTCTCGGGAAAAATCCCAAAATCCAGCCAGGAATGCTCTGCAGCACCCAGCCACGCTCCTCCTCTTGCTCCCTCGCAGCTGTTCGGGACAGGAGGCACCTGGCCATGTCCCTTCTCCTTCTCCCAGCCCTGGCACTCGGCATTCCTTGGAATTTTGGGGAGCAGGAGGTGAGAGCTGCCTCTCCTCCTCCCTCCTGTGCAGCCCAGCCAGCCCTGGGGCACGGGAAGCTGCTCCCGGCTGTTTTGGGATGGCTCCCCGCGTTGGGGAGGAGCAGACCGCCAGGACCGGGTCCGTCTGCATGTCCGGCTGTGTCCCCAGGGCGCCACCAGCCCCTCGGCCCTGCTTGTCACCAGCGGGTGGGAGAGGTGACACGGGGATGGGGTGGGAGGGGTGGGACAGCGTATTATCCCAGAATCATCCCAGCACCATCCCAGTATCATCCCAGTATCATTGTCACCATCTCAGCATCATCCCACACCATCCCAGCACCATCCAGCATCATCATCATCATCATCATCATCATCACCAGCAGCAGCAGCACCACCATCCCAGCCCCATCCCAGAATAATCCCAGCATCATCATCATCATCATCATCCCAGCACCATCCCAGCACCATCCCACATTATCCCAGAATCATCCCAGAATCATCACAGCTTCATCCCAGCTTCATCCCCAGTATCATTGTCATCATCCCAGCACCATCTCACACATCCCAGCACCATCCCCAGAATCATCCCAGAATAATCCCCGAATCATCCCAGCATCATCATCATCATCCCAGTACCATCCCAGCTCCATCCCAGCCCCATCCCAGCCCTCATCCCAGCACCATCCCAGCCCTCATCCCAGCCCCATCCCAGTATCATTCCCAGCACCATCCCAGTACCATCCCAGTACCATCCCAGCACCATCCCAGCACCATCCCAGCCCCATCCCAGCCCCCATCCCAGTACCATTCCAGCACCATCCCAGTACCATCCCAGTACCATCCCAGCACCATCCCAGTACCCATCCCAGCACCATCCCAGCCCCATCCCAGCCCCCATCCCAGTATCATTCCCAGCACCATCCCAGTACTCATCCCAGCACCATCCCAGCACCCATCCCAGCCCCATCCCAGCCCCCATCCCAGTATCATTCCAGCACCATCCCAGTACCATCCCAGTACCATCCCAGCACCCATCCCAGTACCATCCCAGCCCCATCCCAGCACCATCCCAGCCCCCATCCCAGCCCCATCCCAGTATCATCCCAGCTCCCCCATCCCAGCCCCATCCCAGCCCCATCCCAGCACCATCCCAGTATCATCCCAGCCCCATCCCAGCCCCATCCCAGCACCATCCCAGCCCCATCCCAGCCCCATCCCAGCCCCATCCCAGCCCCATCCCAGCCCCCATCCCAGCCCCATCCCAGCCCCATCCCAGCACCATCCCAGCCCCATCCCAGCCCCATCCCAGCACCATCCCAGCCCCCATCCCCGCATCATCCCAGCCCCAGCCCCATCCCCAGTACCATCCCAGCCCCATCCCAGCACCATCCCAGCACCCATCCCAGCCCCATCCCAGCCCCATCCCAGCACCATCCCACTCATCCCAGCCCCATCCCAGCCCCCATCCCAGCACCATCCCAGTACCATCCCAGCCCCATCCCAGCCCCATCCCAGCATCATCCCAGCCCCATCCCAGCCCCATCCCAGCATCATCCCAGCCCCCGCCCCAGCCCCCATCCCAGTACCATCCCCAGCCCCATCCCCAGCCCCCATCCCAGTACCCATCCCAGCCCCATCCCAGCCCCATCTGCAATACCATCCCAGCCCCATCCCAGCCCCATCCCAGTACCATCCCAGCCCCATCCCAGCCCCATCCCAGTACCATCCCAGTACCATCCCAGCCGCATCCCAGCCCCATCCCACTCATCCCAGCCGCATCCCAGTATCATCCCAGTATCATCCCAGCCCCATCCCAGCCCCATCCCAGCCCCCATCCCAGCCCCATCCCAGCACCATCCCAGCCCCCATCCCAGCACCATCCCAGTATCATCCCAGCCCCATCCCAGCCCCATCCCAGCCCCATTCCAGCCCCCAGCCCCATCCCAGTACCATCCCAGTACCATCCCAGCCCCATCCCAGCCCCCATCCCATCACCCCCAGCGCAGCTGGCAGGACCTGCTTCGCCGGCAGCACCTGGCTGCTATACTTTAGAGCAATGTAGGCAGCTGAGCATCCCAGGCCAGCGCGCTTCGCACGGGACCGCGGCATCCTGCGCGCGCTGCTGCCCCGGCTCCGTCCGTGCCGGCACTCGAAGCCCGCCCGCCAGCTGGGCCCAGGGCTCGCTCCTCCCGAGGAGCTCCCGTGGGATGAGTAACAGCTCCTGCAGGCTGCGCACGCTGCTCACCTCTGCCCTGCCCAGGGTTTTTATCCGGCCGAAGCCCAGCTCGGGTCACGCTGATCTCAACAGAGGCCTTTGCTCTGCTGCTCGAGATAAGTGACTCTGTTGTCATTAGCATAGGAGTACAAAGAAAGGTGAAGGAGGAAAATCGCCTCGGCACGGGATCTGCGCGGCTGAGAGCCGAGCTACGCAGGAGAGGTGCCAGCGCCTGAAGCTTCGACGAATCCCAGCTCAGCCGACCGAGGTGCCACCCTGGGCTCACCCCATGGACACCAGCCCTTTGGCTGGCCGGTGGGCAGCCCTCGGCTGCATCCCAGCGGACTTCCAGGACTCCTGAAGCTGCTCCAGATCCTTGTGCTCCATCAGGTCGATCCTTTAGTCGCTCCGATCCTTTCAGTCGATCCTTTATCCTCGAACGATCCTTTGATCCTTTAGTCGATCCGATCCTTTAGTCGATCCGGATCCCTTTAGTCGATCTCTTTGTGTCGATCCGATCCGTAGTTCGATCCTCGATCCTTTAGTCGACCCTTTGATCCGAAGCTCCGCGCGCGATCCTTTGTGTCGATCCGATCCTTTAGTGTCGATCCGCATCCTTTAGTCGATCCTTTATCCTTTGTTTATCCGATCCCTTTGAGTTTTATCCTCTAGTCGATCCTCTAGTCGATCCGATCCCTAGTCGATCCTCGACCCTTGTAGCTCTTATCCTTTGTGTCGATCCCTTGTTTGTTTCTGATCCCTTTATCCTTTGATTTTATCCTCGATCCCCTTTGTCGATCCGATCCTTTGTCGATCCTTTAGTTTATCCCTTGTGTTTATCCTTTATCCTTTCGAGCTCGATCTCGATCCTTTGAGCCGATCTCCTTTATCCTTTGAGTGATCCTTTATCTCTTTGAGTCGATCCTTTGATCCCCTAGCGTTTGATCCTCGCTCCTTTGAGTCGATCTCCTTTATCCTTTTGAGTCGATCTCTGTATCCTGAGTTTCCACGATCCTCGATCCTTTGAAGTCGATCTCTGTATCCCTTTGAGTTTTATCCTCGATCTCCTTGAGTCGATCCTTTATCCCTTTGTGTGTGTCCTTTATCTCTTTAGTCGATCTCGACCCTTTGAGTCGATCCTTTATCCCCTTGAGTCTGATCCCCTGTATCCCTTTAGTCGATCCGGATCTCTTGATGTCGATCCTTTATCCTTTGTGTCGATCCTTCTGTATCCTTTGAGTTTTATCCTCGATCCTTTAGTTTATCCTCGATCCTTTGAGTCTGATCCTTTGATCCTTTGATTTATCCTCGACCTTTAGTCGATCCTTTATCCTTTGAGTCGACCCTTTGATCCTTTGAGTCGATCCGACCGATTCCTCGATCCCTTTAGTCGATCTCGGATCTCGATCTCTTTAGGTCGATCTCGATCTTTAGTCGATCCGATCTCGATCGATCTCTTTGTTTGATCCGATCCTTTGTGAAGCCGACTCGATCGATTCTTCCTCGATCCTTTAGTTTATCTCGATCCTTTAGTCGATCATCTTTGTTTGATCCGGATCCGACCGACTCTCGAAAGATCTCGGATCTCGGATCCTCGAAGTCGATCTCGGACCGATCGATCTAGTTTGATCCGACTGATCGATCTTTAGGTGATCCGCGATCCGATCCTTTAGTCGATCTCGATCCGATTCGATCCTTTAGTTTATCCTTGACTCGATCCTTTGCCGATCCGATCCGATCTCTTTGTGAAGTCTATCCGATCCGATCTCGATCCTTTAGTCGATCTCGATTCGATTCGATCCTTTACGATCTCGATCCCTTTGATGATCCGGATCCTTTAGTTTATCCGGATCCGATCCTTTGTCGATCCGACTTTGTGTCGTATCTCGATCCGATCCTTTAGTCGATCTCGGATCGATCTCTTTGTTTGATCCGATCTCTTTAGTCGATCTCGACTCATCTCTCGAAGTCGATCCGATCCGATCGATCTCTTTGTTTGATCTCGGCCCTTTAGTCGATAGCCGATCCGATCCTCGACTTTAGTTTATCCGATCGACTTTAGTTTATCCGACTTTAGTTTTATCCGACTTTAGTTTATCTCGACTTATCTCTTTAGTTTATCCGATCTCGATTCGATCTCCTTTGTCGATCCGGATCTCTTTAGTCGATCTCGATCTCGGATCTTTAGTCGATCCGATCGACATCTCTTTGTTTATCCGGATCTTTAGTCGATCTCGATCCGGATCCTTTAGTCGATCCGGATCTCGATCTTTAGTCTATCCCGATCCTTTGTCTATCCCGATCCTTTAGTCTATCCGACGATCTAGTTTTATCCTTTAGTCTATCCGATCGATCCTTTAGTCTATCCCTTATCCCTTGTGTTTATCCGACTGATTCTTTAATCGATCCCCGATAATGATCCGAATCTCGAGGGCATCCGACTTTGTTTATCTCGGATTCCTTTAGAAACATTCGACTTATATTCGATCTCGATCCTTTGTGTTTATCCTGTTTCCATTCTCACTCCCATTCTTCTGTGCCCATCCTACCTCTGGGTCCATATCCCAATCCCTGTGCCTGGTCCCCTCATCCCTGTCTTTATCCTATTCCCTATGTCCATCCCACTCCCCCTGCCCATCCCATTCCATCCTCATCCCATCCCCTGTGCCCATCCCCATCCCCTGTGCCCATCCCATCCTCACATCCCCTGTGCCAATCCCATCTGTGCCCATCCCATCCCATCCTCAATGCCCATTCCTTCACCCCATCCCATCCCTGTGCTCCACATTCCCATCCCCCTCGTCGTCCCTCTGTGCCCATCCCCATCCCCTGTGCCAATCATCCCATCTGTGCCCATCCCATCCCTGTCTCACCCCATTCTCAGCTCCATCCCATCTCCCTGGCCTCCATCTCCAATCTGTGCCCATCCTCATCCCTGTTCTAGCTATTCCCTGTGTCCATCCCACCTCTCGCCCATCCCCATTCGTCCTCATCCCCATCTGTGCCCCACCCCAGCTCAGATGCTCTCGCTCACATTCCCTGTTCTCATCCATGTTTCTTGTGCCAATCCCATGCCGTGTCCTTACCCCAGCCTGCAGCCAGCTCGGCTCAGGAGGTGCCCAGATGTGCCCAGCACTCGCCTGGTGGCCAATCCCCATGCATCTCCTCATCCGCAAATCTCCCTGCTGTCCAATCAACTCATCCCTGTGCCTTTCGTCCCCACCCACTGCGCCATCCTCACCCCACCCTGTGGGGAATTCCTGGGCATCCAGAGGTTTGGAATGTCCCGGGCTGTGTGGGGCAGGTGCCACCAGCCCCGAGGCCACCACGCCCGGCTGATTTCTGTTCCTGAGGGAAGGAGAGAAAACGGCACCGCCTGGGAGCCCAGTCGCCATTTTAAATTTTTTTTTTATTATTATTTTTCTGGGGAGCTTCTGGCTGCTGCAGAGAGCTCCATCCTTGAAATTCCAGGCAGGGATTCCCTCCCTCCTGCCGCCCTCCAGCCCTGAGGGCCCCGGCCGGGGCAGATGGAGCCGGTGGGGGCTGAGATTCAGCGAGCTGATTACTGCCATGAAAAGCGTGTCAGCTCCTTGCCAGCGAGGGGAACGCTCCAGGGCTGAGGATTAGGGGCTGAGTGAGGCCGGGCTGCGGGCAGACAGCCGATCCAGCGAGGGGAGCGCTCCCAAATCCTGCCGCTGCCGGCTGCTCGTGCTCGCTGTCCCCACCCTGCCACGGCGCGGGTGGCAGAGCCCGAAGTTCTCATCCTGCTGCTTGCTGACCCCCCGAGCCCAAAAATGTCCCAAAATCCCTTTATGGGATTCACCAGTTCCCTGAGCGACCCACAGAGATGAGGGGACAAATGTGACAATGGGGACACTCGGGGTGGTGACAGCTGAGCTGAGGGGGACCCGCAGCATCGCTCGCCACATTGCCATCCTCCCTCATTTGCCATCTCCCACATTTGCCATCTTCATTGCCATCTCCCCCATTTCCATCTCCCCCATTGCCATCTCCCCCATTTCCATCTCCCCCATTTCCATCTCCCATTTCCCATCTCCCATCTCCACCTCTCGTTTCCATCTCTCTGTTTCCATCTCATTTCTCATTCTCAAGCTCTACCATCTCCCCCATTGCCATCTCCCCCGCTTTCCATCTCACTGCCATCTCATTTACATCTCGTTTCCATCTCTCCACATTGCCATCTCACATTTGCCATCTTCTCATTTCCACTTCTATTTCATCTCCCACTTATCTCCCATTTCCATCTCCTCTTACATTTGCTATCTCCCTAACATTTCCATGCCCTCTCTACATCATCCATCATTCCCTGCTATCTCTCCACATTTCCTCATCCCTCTCCACATTTCCATCCCTCCACATTTCCTCCCACCACTCCACATGCCATCTCCCACATTTCCCATCTCCCCCATTTCCCCATCTCTCTCCACATTTGCCATCTCACATTTGCCATCTCCCCACATTTCCATCTCCCCATTTCCATCTCCCCCCATTGCCATCTCTCATTTCCATCTCATTTCCCATCTCACATTTCCATCTCCCCCATTTCCATCTCTCCACCTGGACGCTCCTTCCCCCACTCCTTCCAACCTCCCAAATTTGTCCCAGATTCATCCAGTGCCTGCGTCTGCCCCTGAAGTCACCACTTCACACCTTCCTTTCCCTGGAATTCTCCTCCTGGACCACCACCATTCCCTTCCCGCCCCTGGAATTCTCCTGGATTGTCACCATTCACAACTTCTCACCCCTGGAATTCTCCTGCACCACCACCATTCCCTTCCCTGCCTCTGGAATTCTCTCGCAGCTCCTCCCAGGAGCCAAGGGCGATGGATGGGTGTGGGGTTCAGCACCGCCTCCCTCCCAGCCCGTGCTCAGCTCCCAGCGCAGCTCTTTCCCTGCCTCGCCTCACATCGGGAGGAGCAGAGGTTGGGATGATGGCTCAGCTCTCCCGAGTACCCTCGTGGGATTTGCTCCTCGGACGAGCTGGCAGCCCTGTGGTGCTGACCTGCCTTAAACTGTATAAATAAATATCAAACGCTCCTCTGTTCATCGCTCCAGCCTTTTGCCTCTCTTTCCCTCGGTTAATTAATTTAATGGCTTTATGATTGCGGAGGGATTAGCTGGGAGCTATAGAATCTCTATATAGAGGTATAGAGGGGGCTATAGATAGCGCAGGGAAGTGAGAACAGCCCCACTCCCGTGGAGTTGGGGGTTTGGGAGCCGAGGGAGGCCGTGCACGGAGAGCCTGGATCAGCTGGCTCACGCAGAGCCCCGGGATGCCCGCTGGGATTCTAGGAGAGCTGGCAGGAAGGCTGAGTGGGAGGGAGGGGAGGGGGTCCCGTCGCAGAGGCTGGAATTGAGCTGAGGGAAGATGCAGCGAGTGTCCTGACCTGGGGGTGACAGCGATGCTGAGGTGCAGTTTTGGGTGCCCCTGCCGGGTCCGCTGCAGGGTCCTGGGAGAGCTGGAAAGTCTGGCTCCACCCCAGCGGGCTTTTGCGCCGCTGTCACACCCCACGTGTCCCCCATTGTCACCCCTTTGTCCCCTCATCTCTCCAGGCCAGGAACCGGGGAACATGTGTGGGCGCACCCCACAAAGGGACTCTTTGGGGGCGTTTTGGGATCAGCTGAGGAGCAGGGATGGCCTGGGGGCTGAGCCCCATTTGCAGACCCCCTGCTGCTCCCTCGCTCCCCCCGGCTGCCAGCCCGGCCTGGTGCCACCACAGCTGGCGGAGCTGTGACAAACCCCATCCCTCCTCCTGTCACGGCTCCTGGCAGCTCCTTTGTGCAGGGGAACAAAGCCAAGGGAGCGCAACCCATCGCAGCATCGACAGCTGCCACCGAGGCAACAGCAGCAGCAGCCGCTGGCCCTGCCCGCGGTGACAGGGACGAGGGGTGACAGGGACGGGGTGACAGGGACCAGCAGCCTGTCACAGCACCGTGGGCTGAGGCTGGAATTCTGGGGGCTGACGCTCCTGTGCTGGTGTTTTAGTCCCAGGAACATCGTGGGCTCATTCATCCCAGAGTGTCCCCAGGACGCTCAGCCCGTGATATGCACCACCTGTGGGCGGCTTCCTTCCTTCACTGGCTCCCAAAGGAATTTCCCTTCCCCTGGGGTTCCGGGAACTGATGAGGCGCGAGGCTGGAGTCGGGTTGATGCTCTGTGCTGGTGCTTCTAATCCTCTAGGAACATCGTGGG
>CM067585.1:5144726-5166450 GCA_034336665.1 Luscinia megarhynchos | reverse complement strand
GGCCACGTGTCCCTTATCACAAACATTCCCAAAAGTCTATTTATCTACATTCTAACAATCTAATTTACACTTTACTAATTTTGGTGGCTTGTTTCCATTCCCTCCGTGTTGATAATTTCCCTCAGGGGTTTGAATTCAGCGCCTGAGACACCAGGGTCTCACTCAGGGGTCTTTGAGACCCTCGCCAGGGGGGTTTTGAGACACCCAAGGAGGCCAGAGGACTACTCTGGACTCCCACATCTCCCCCCGCTGTTTGCACTAAAAACACCTCTTTCGCAGTTTTCTCCATGGCCTGTCGAATGCACTGGATGATGCACGGCAAAACGATGAGAAGAGCAACAAGCCCCACTAATATATGAAAACCTATTCTTAAAAATTCTTTTCACAACAGCAAAAGATCTTAATGCAACAAAAAAACTGAACATAAAATTATTTGAATAGACATGTTCATTTTCAGCTCCCGAGTTCCCCATGTGCTGTCCGGAGTGGAGTTCATGATCTTTGTTTCTGATTTGGTCTGCAGGCTCCTTTCTTCTCTTCTGGGATTGGCTTCTGCTTGCGTTTTGGCCGGACATTGCCTCACGTATCTTGCTGGCACCCATCTCCATCCTCTCTCTGTGGAGACACAAGCAGAACCCTTCCCCCAAATGCTTAATTTGAAAACCTTTCGATTTTCTATGTCTCTAGATTTTTGATCAAAACTGGAGAATTTTCCTTTAACTATTATCTAACAAAAAACAAACCTAAAGTTTACAATCTTCTGCAAGTAAACACAATACAACAATTAACAATACTTTAAACAACAGACATACATTTACAAGATTAGATAATCATCAAACTTTAAAAAACTGTGTCATCATCTCAGGGCCTGCAAACAGCTGACAAGCCTTGATTCAATGAGGAATTAGATGGTCATCTCCGGAAAATGAACACCAAATTCACTTCAAAGTCAGCTTCAGCTGCTATATTGATAAGTCAAATTGCCAATCCAAACGACTGGAATATTATTTTGATGTAGAAAACACCTGGGTTTACACATTCTTCTCTTTCAGTTAGAATCAAGGCTTGGCCAGAGCCCAAATTCTAATTGGAAGAGAACTCCCTGACATCTTCTTATTAAAGAAAAGAAACCCACAACTCTTAACAACAAAGCTACAATTAAATATTTTTTAGGTGAAGAAGAAATCAAATTCTTTTAGCAACTCGTTTTCTGTAAAATTCTTCTTTAGGGTGAGATGCTTTGAACATGGCAAGCTGCTGCAGTGCTTCTGTGATAGCAACTCAGGAAAACCATAACACTAGAAATTCATTCTGAGACTGAAGCTCAAATAATTTTCTGGAATTCTGCAAAATATTCAAAACTTTGAGACAGCACAGGGCCAAGTCACAAAAGAGCTGCCAAAGTAAAAGAGAGAATTAATAAAAGGAAAACAAAGAAACAATAAGTTCACAACTTAACTAATTATCTTTATACATTTGATTCAAGGACACGTCTGGAGACTTTCCAAAACTTACTTGAAATGTTGAAAGACTTAAGATTAAACAATGAAACAGAAAACAAAATCGTTTTGTGATCCAGAATTCATACAATCTTATTACAGTGTTTTTAAAATTAAATACAGAAACTAAATTTGAACCTTAAAAAATGAACTGATAGATAAATACTGCTTTTTCCAATATATATAAAAAGAATTTTGATTAAAATGAAATTTTACAGTTCAAATTATGATCCTAGAAGTGGTCTTGATTTGTGTTCACACAGCATTTAATAAACGATTTAAAAAATGTAAACTAGAAATCCTCCGCAATTTGGTTTGAAGAAAAACTAAAATATTGATATTAAATCTGCAAAACATAAATTTGTAAGCTTCTTCCTTATAAGAATTTAAAATCTATTCATTTATATTGACAATATGGCAAATACTTAAAAACTGGTTTCTTTAAGACAATTAATTACAGGAAAATTAAAACTCAATGTTGACATTTGGATAAATGTCCACTCATATCTGAGCAATAACAAATCACTAAATATATGTAATATCTATTCAAATCAAATACCAAATACCTTATACCTTCACTACTTTAAGAATTTCAGCATCTTTTTGACAACAATGCAAAAATAAGCACCTTTAGTTTAACATACAAGAACTGAACATAAAACTGAATCTGCTATCATGTTCTCTTGCTCTGTTTGTTCTCCACAACACAGATAAAGAAGCTCTTGGCATCTTTCCATCCCCCATTCCCCCTCCCCGGGCTGGTGACCTCACGCTGCTGTGCTGTTTCTCTGGGTCTGAGCGGGCTGTGTCCGGCAAGCTGCGTCCGAGCAGCTGCCTGCAATTGCTTAAAAGTTGTTAAATTTTTCTCCTTTGACTTTACAAAGCACGAATTTCTCCCCTTTTGAATCTGTCTTTCCCTGAAACAGGGAAATTTTCCCTCTGCGTCTGGGCTCTGTGTACCTCTCGCTGACACTTCTGGGCTTTGTGTTCCCCGCCCGCTTCCCGCCGTGCTCGCCGCCGGGGCTGCCGCGCCTGGGGCGGGGGTCGTCCCATCTGGCACCGCCCTCGGGGCCAGCGCCGATCCCAGGGCCGCGCCCGCGCCCGCGCATGCTTTCGCAATCGCTCCAGGCGAGTGGAGGTGGCCGTGAGGGGGACGTGGGGCTCCATGTGCGCCAGCGAGTGGGAGCTGCCCGATGTGCACGTCCTGTGCCGCCACCTGGGCTGCGGCAGCGCCCTCGCCGTGCCCCCGGGAGGCTCCTTCGGCAGCGGAGAGGGGCCGCTGCGGCCGGACACCTTCGGCTGCAGCGGGGGCGAGCGGCACCCAAGCCAGTGCCCCGTGGCCGTGCTGGGGAAGCCGCCCTGTGCCCCCGGGAACGCCGCTGCTGTCAACTGCTCAGGTGTGTAGGGCACCTGCGGGAGGAGCCTCTAGGGCTTTTGGGACTCCCCAAGAATTAGGGTCAGAAGATGTAGGGTTATTTTGGAGTGAATTGAGGTCTGACCCGCAGCCCCATGGCTCTGATGGTGTTTCGGCAGGTGTTGACTCCGTCCCGTCCCTGCGGCTGGTGGGCGGTCAGAGCTTGTGCGATGGGCGGCTGGAGGAGACCATAACCAGCCCGGCCTGGTGCCGTGTGCCTCTGAATCAGTGGAAGAAATGGGATGCCCATATGGTGTGTGGGGTGCTGGGCCGTGGTATGCCCAAGAACGTTTACACTGCCTTGGGAACGGCTGCTGCATTGAACAGCAGGGGGGACATCATGACTGAAGAGATAGACAACATTTTTGGCATGGGCTCTACGCTGAACAGCAGCACTGAGGAGATGGATGACAACCGGGAGGAGATGGAGGATGTTTCAGGGAAGGGTCCTGCACCAAACAGCAGCCTTGAGGAGATGGTCTGCTCAAGTGAGTGTCCCGAGAAGGGCCGGAGGTGCCGGTGTCCCGGGCACCCAGCCCAGCCCGGCCCGTCCATTCCCGCAGGCAGCTGGCAGGTGAGGCTGGTGGGAGCTCAGGGCGCTGTGCCGGGCGCGTGGAGGTCTATTCCGGTGGCAGCTGGAGCAGTGTGTGCCAGGAAGGCTGGGAGCTGCAGGACGCTGCCGTTGTGTGCCGTGAGCTGGGCGTGCTTCGGTGCCGGCATGGGGCCGCTGTCGCCGTACATGGCCGAGTGCTCCGGGAGCGAGGAGTCTATCTGGGAATGCGGACGCTCGGAACAGCGCGAGTGCGGGCGCGGCCTTGGGGCAGGGGCCATGTGCTCAGGTCAGTGGCGAGCACAGCCAGATCAGGGTCCGGCAGAGGCCCCGGGGGGTTGGTGGCCGTGCCGTGACCCCCGTGCTCCCCTTGCAGGTCAGATTTCAGTGCGGCTGGCAGGCGGCTGTGGGCGCTGCCATGGGTACCTGGAGGTGTCCTATAACGGCACCTGGGGCCACATGTGCTCCAACGGCACCAGCACCGGCACCGCCGCCGCCGTGTGCCGCCAGCTGGGCTGTGGGGACCGGGGCTGGCTGTCGGCAGTCCCCGCCCAGCAGACGTCCCGTGCCTGGCTGGCCTGGGTGGGCTGCGAGGATGGGCCCGCACACTCTGGGGGTGCCCCTCGGCACCCTGGCAGCTGCAGAGCTGCGGCGCTGGTGGGCACGCCCCACGTGGATTGTGAGGAGGACCCCGATGGCAGCAACAGGACAGACACTACCCCATATCCAGAGGGTGCCACCAGCACAGGTAGCTCTGCCCGTGCCTGCATCCTCCAGCCCGGGCTGGCTGGGATCCCCCTCCCCTCACTGCCTGGCTGTGTCCCCTCAGGTGTCTCCAGCAGCAGCACCCTGGCAGTGGGTATGGAGACGGTGCCTGTGCCAACTGTGCTGTGCGTGGTGCTGGGGACGTGGTGCCTGGCGCCAAGGTGGGTCCTGGTGGGTGGGGGCCGGGACAGACCTGGTTTGCGGGTGCAGGGGCTCCTGCTCTGTGGAACAGCTCAGAAGATGGGCAGGGGTGATCTTGGTGGCACCCACAGTGCCCAAGGTCCCAGGTAAATGCTGCCTGTGTTTCCAGGCCATGGCAGAGCTGCAGATGCCATCTCCAATGCTGTCTACGAGGAGCTGGACTACACGGCCATGCTAGAGTACCAGGAGGTGCCCAGTGGCCCAGGTGGGTGCAGACTTTGTGCCCCAGCTCTGTGTGCAGTGAAGGTTCGGCCTGACAGCCCCACGCACCTTCGGGTCCTGGTGTCCCTGCAGTGGCTCCTGGCCATGGGCCAGGGTGTCCCCTTGGTCCCAGAGCAGCCACGGTGTGTGGTGTGAGGTTCTGTCACCTGCAGTGCCACTTGAGGCCACCCCCATGTCCCTCTTTATCCCCTGCAGGTTCCTGTCAGAGGAATGGGTCAAGAAGCTGCCGTATTCCAGTGGGGACAGCATGGAGGGGAGTGACACTGAGGCACTCCCAGGTAGGGCCCCAGGGCAGGAAGCCAGTGGGGAGAGCAGAGGAGAGGGGACACAGCCAGGCTGGGGACCTGAGGGGACATGTGCTCCCCTTGTTAGTGTGCAGTGAAGCATTGCCTTTCCCTGCTAGACCCAAGGGTCACCAGCACATCCCTGGTGGCAATGCCAGAGGGGATGGCACAGCCAGGCCCATGCCAGAGCTGCTGCTCACTGCCATGGACCCCTCTGCATTTCCCAGACCCCACTGCCTGGCCCCAGTAAGGAATCCCGGATGGCTACGATGATGTCCTGGATGTGCCACAGGATCCCCCTGCTCCAGGCACTGGGGACATGTCCAAGGGAGTGGCACAGCAGAGGTGGATCTGTGTCCTCCCCCCAGATAAGAGGCCTCACAGCTGCCCTGTGCCCTCTGCAGAGCCACTCCCTGGCAGGGTTTGGCTGTGGGGCCAGATAGGGACCCAGCAGCAGATCCATGGGTGCTGTGCTCAGAGCCCAGGTGGTGTCTGTCAGGGGGACATGGAGCTGCCTGCCCCCTCAGGCACCATTCTGTGCTGTCCCCAAGGTGGAATTCCTTCCCTCCAAGTTCCCCAGGATCTACAAGGGTCTCCTCGGAACAGCCCCCGGGGCACTTGGAGTATGATGATGATGGCAGCAGCGCTCTGGAGACAGCTCCATGACAATTTCCTGGCCATGCCCCAGCCCTGGGGACATGTGTGTGGCAGTGTGGCGGGGCCCTGTCCCCAGGGAGGTGTGGCCCTAATCACAGAGATCACCCGTCCCTGTCCAGAGGTGCAGGAAAATAGCTCCTGTGTAGGGATATTCTTTGATTTCTGTGCGAATTTCCCTTTTTCCTATTAAAACCCAAAGTAGTTAGAGACTGACTGCCCAGTCCAGGACCTCACTCATGTCCAGGCACTTCCATCCCGGGTACATCAGCCATTTTCTGGAGTCCTGGTTTGAAGGATAGGTGTCTGCCAATAAAGGCAGAAGCTTCTCTTTGAAATGGAGAATGTAAACTCTCTCCCTCCAAATTTTTATTATAATTTTGAAATTCAGGGGCTCTCAGCAAAGATATGGGAATTAGGAATAACAGTTCTTTACTAGGAAAATTAAAATAGAAATGCAGTATTACACAAGGACAATCCCAACCCTGACAGAGTCAGAATACAACCTGACACCCTGTCAGTCAGGGTGTTGGTAGCAGTCCAATTAAATGGTGGCTGCATCCTCCTGCAGTGGCAGATGTGGTTCAGCTGAAGCAGTGGTCCTGTAGAAGGGTGCAGTTTTCTTCTGAAGGTCCAGGGATGATGTGGGAAAAAAGGATCCGGTTTTCATCTGGAATCCAGTGGAAAGAAGGTAACCTGCTGTCCAAAATCTCAGTTTTTATGTAGGTAGGAAAGGCTTGGCTCATCCCCCTGGCTGGAGCATCTCCCAATGGGATGATGTAATTTTATCAGTCATACAGTGGGACTTAATGGCCCAGCAGCAGATGATAATTTACTGGAGGGATGATGGGTTGTGGAAAAGATAAAGATGATTGCCTCACCTTGTCTTAAAGATGGCCCATGAGCAGACTGTATGTGCCACGGAGATAAGGGTCACTTCCCCACCTGGCTTCAACAGATGGTGATAGAATGCACATCTCTGGCCACATCAACCCAACAGACGTGGGGCTTTCATCCTTGTTTAGGCAGGAATGGAGGAAATCCCACAGAAATTACAGGTTTGGGACTAGAGCAAAGCTAAGCAACACCTTATGGCTCGTAAATATAAGATGGAAACACCTCCCTCTCCTGCTCTCCCTTACTAGCCATTGCTTGGTAGCCACCAGCTGCTCCAGTGCTAGTCAGCTGGAGCAGATTGAGGGAACTGCAGCACCAAAATAATGGAATTCCATGGCTCTCACAGAATATCCTAAGTTGGGACCCACAAGGATCTTCCAGTCCAGCTCATGCTGCACTAGGCACTAGGTGACCATAAAACCCCGTATTTCTCATGGACTGTAGCTGGACAGTGCTTGCATTCCCTAGTTTGGGATACTAAACCCTTTTGGAACGCCCAGACTGTGCCTGTCTCATGGTTTGCTGAGTGTGTATCAGACACTTGGGTATCCTGTATCACACAAACACCACCCGGATGCTCACCCAGCTTCAGACCTCGCTGTGGCTTGGGAGGGAAACTAGGGCCTGCCATGTGCAAGAATATTTTCCTCTCAGTGCTCATTCTGTAATATTTCTGTATATATATCACCTGCCTCACCTTTTCCTATGCTTCCAGAGAGCATCCATACTGCTCTGTCAGCACAAGTCCTACATAAATCCAGGGTTGAGGCTGCACACAGTCACTTCCAGGACTCTGCTCCTCTGCTTTGGGACCAATTATCCTTTTTTTTTCGAACTGGTACAGTGAGAAACAAAGAAATAGTAAGTGGAGTCCACAACTAAAGTGGGCTCAGAAGTTAAAGCAGGGAGAGTCAAATTAGTTGTGACATAAATATTAATTTACCTTCTTTGTTGCTTGAATATCAGTTAACTGGGCCACTCACACACTCTGATATTCGTGTGGTTACAGCACATGGACCAAGCATTAAACTTCTGCTCTTTCCCTAGGAAAATCATGTGCAGCCTATGGAGATGGTGAAGTAAATCAGAGAGGGGGAACTCACCTTTTTGCTGAGAAATGGGGACGCTGCACAGCGTCAGTGTGTATTCACACCCCTCACTGACCCAGATTCCTGAGGGCAGGAAAGTTGGTTTTGCTTGGAGCCCATGCTGGGCCATGGAGCTTTGTCCTGCTACCATGCCCTGCATTGCCACAAACAGAATTTCCTGATTCTAAGTGCATTTCCACTAAAAGCAACAAAAACCCCTCATGCAGCTTAGAAAAGGTTTTAAACAATGTAGAAACCAAACTAAGCCAAAAATCAATATTGGCAGTTCTTAAGCGCCTGCAGAAAAGGGCTTTTGTCTGTGGTTTTCCATCACTGCAAGTAGCCACAGGATCACCCAGCACCTCTCCAGACCCTCTGGCCTGGCTCCTCCTCCTGTTCCTGGGTACCGTTATCAGCACATCCTCTTCCATCTCAGTTTTTAACCCTCTTCTGTGCGCTTTTAGCTCCCTGCCTTGTGAATCATCTCCCTCCTCTCCATCCTGTACTTCCAAGGGCATGACCATGGGCTCATCATTAAGCACCTCTGTCTTCCCCAGGCTGAAGAAAGAGGTGCTTTTCTCATTTCCATAAACTAAACCTGCATATGAGGGTTCCTTCCCATTCCTTTGTCTCCTCCTCTTCCCTCATGCCATCAGAAAAACCAAGTTTTTCTCTAACGACACATTTTCCTACCTTTGCTTTCTTCTTTACAGCTCCTGACATCTTTTTATTCCTCCATTCTCTCTTGTCAGCTGCTGTCTCTGCCTGTCTACCTATTCCTCCCCCCTTCCAGCTCCCTCTCTGCCTCCTACACAGGCAGCAGCACTTGGCAATAAGATTTTGTGGGAGACAGGCTTCATTCCCTTCCTTTTCCTTGCTCCATGCTATTTCTGTTTAACAGTCAGTGCCCTTTCAGGAAGGTTCTCATTGCAAGCAGTTAACCAGCTCTTTCCCAGGCTGGGAAGTGGCAGCTGGCATAATAAAACCAGGGATGAGAAAGAAGAAAAAGGAAAAGGAAAGCCTTCCAGTTTGCTGCTGCTGCAAAGATTGGCACACGAACACCACAGCTCCTCTGGGATGCTCTCAAGGTCAGTGCAGTCAGACTCACCCAGCGCAACAAGCTGCTGTCAGAGCAACAGGAATTGCTTTCCTTGGCTCCCTGAAGGGGACTTTTCCTGCCCCAAATCCCAGCAAATCACCAAGCACATCTATTCATCTGTCTCCTGCATGCACAGATAAAAGCTGCATCAATCCTGCACCTAAGGCAGCGGATGTCATTGCTAAGCTGTGCCACAGCAGAGCTCCATCAGGATGGTCCCTTCCCTCTGCAGAGACCAGCCCCATCCCATCTCCAAAGCCTCTCATCCTCCCCTACTGCTACCATTTGGAAGGAAAAGTCAGTCACTTTGCCAGGCCGAGGAGCTGCTCCAGGGTGTGGGTCTGGGGTGCAGTGGGAAGCTCATCCATAGGGTTTTTCCCTCTGCTATGAAAAGCAGCATATTTCCATCAGGTCCTTGACTGCCACACTGAGACTGGCACAAGGAAGGATTTAACAACACGGTGGGGTTATGTATCAGGATTTATCCTGCAAAAAGGTCCATCCCTACACTCCAGGTGTCCTCCAGTTGGAAACATCCATCTTGGAAATAGCTGCTGACCACATCTGACCTGGAGCAACGCTGTGCAGAGAGAGCCAGAGACGGCAGGAAACACCTTATCTTCAAATCCTCTCCCTCATCCCCTAATCTCCTCTTCCTTTCTTTGTCACTCCTGCCTGTCTGGAAGAAAGGCACTGTGTTGGTTTCACGTGCTCAGGGGGAGGGGTGGACTTGCCTCAGAGCAGGCTCCATGAGGCTGGGGAGTGGGAGGGGCTCTCCCGTCTCTGGGAGCTTCTCCTGTGAGCTGCTGGCACCAATCAGAGAGCTGATTTGGTGATGGACAGCTCGGGAAACCAATTAGAGGTTGTTTCGCTTTCACAAATCACAGTGGATCGAGTTAACTGTCCTCTTTCGGCTTGGGACCTCTGGAGGTGCGGTGGCCTCCAGCTGGGGGCACCGGCCCCCCAGTCCGGCTCTGGGCTCAGCAGGGGGGCCCGGCCCGGCACCGGCTTGGGGGTCCCCCGGCTCCGCATGGCTCCGGCACCGGCTCTGCGGGGAGCCCCTGGCTTGGGGGGCCCCCTGGCTCCGCATGGCTTCAGCACCGGCTGCACGGCTCCAGCACTGGCCACATGGCTCTGGCCCTGCCGGCTGGGCTCGGCTCACCTTTCCACGTGGCAGAGGAGGCCTCCAGCTGCCCAGGTTTGTTTCTTCACAATCTGGATACAATTGTAACTTCTTTATGCCTGGATGGGATCCTGAATCTCCTGAGTTGCCCTGAATGAGAAGAAATGAAGCATGGAGACTACAGAGGTCAGCGGGATGAAGATAAAGTTCCTGGTGGGAAGAGATTGAAAAGATGCAAGTAGCTGAAAACCTTTTTTGTGGGCTGTGGGGATTGTGACTTCACTAAAGTTCCTTTAAACTGTGGAAAATACATGGGGGGTTGAAATATTTGAGAAAAGGATCCTTTGCCCCGAGGGAATGGGGGTCTCTGTTCTGGAACTGGAATATGAACAGAGACAACTGAGAGAGAAGCCAATGAAGAGAATTCTGTTTTTTAGCAGCCTGCCTTTAAAGGTGGTACCCCATCTGTGCATCGTAACCCATAACACGGCTCTGGAAGGACTGTGTAAATGGCAGGAAAATTCATAGTTCTGTGAGTCTCGGTGGGCAGACTGTGAAGGTGAAGACACCCCCTAAGCCATAACTAAAAAAGGGACTTTTCTCTCTGAAGAAAACTGAACTGATCATTTGAGTGTATAACTGACTAAAGTGTTCTCTCTATATGTTGTTGGTAAGAAATGGTGAATGAAGGGGAGGAGGGAACAATCTAAGAATTTTATCCTGAATTCTAATTCTTTTTTTGTATTATTAATAAATTTCTTCTTGTATCTTTTTAAGTTTTAAGCCTGCCTTGTCTCTACTCCTGGGTCCTGTCTCTAAAAAAATTTAAATATATTAAGGTTAGCAAACCCAAGTCACACCGTGACAGGCACTCATCCCCTGTGCACAGGACAGACAGACCCTTGCCCTCCCTAAGGAAGCAGCAGCTGGCACCAAAGGTGGCTCTGGTGCAGCAGAGGGAGCTCCTTTCCCAGCACTCTCACCATCCCACTCTCCTCCACCTTCTCCTCTAACCCCAAAGGAATGCAGCTTGGTCCACCCTGTCCTTTGGGAAGTGTCCTCAGGGGTCTGTGCCTGTCCCCTCTGCCACATGTGGAGTGATCTGTCAGGGCTGGAAGGATTTGTGCCCAGTCCCCTCCTGCAACTGAGCAGCATTCCCAGGGCTTCAACTCCCCATTGGAAATGGGGAAAAGCAGCATTTCTCCCTTTTTCTGAGCTGCTGGAGGAACAAATGTGTTAAAGGCGGGAGATGCCAAGCAAGCACCCTGGAGAAGGATGGCAGAGTAGTGACTAAGCTTTTCCCCTTGCCCAAGAAGTACAACAAAGGTGGATGAGGTAATGCACTGCCTCTGATATTACCATAAATGTTAAAGCAGCTTTACATAAAGAGCTTGTGTTCTCTCAGCTGCCGTGAGCAGCTCCCCAAGGAGGATTTGAGCTCCCTTCCAGGCTATTTCAGCCCCCGGCTCGTGACGCAACGCACGGCAAACGTGATATGATGCAACGCAAACCTCACACCAGCAGTTACTTGTCACAGATGCTTCTGAACGGCCTCAGTGCTGTACAGCTAGGGACAGGCTGTACAGGAGCCTCCTGTGCTTCCCAGCCCTCCCAAACCTAACCCTCCGAGACAGCAGCACCAAGTCGCAGCAAACACTGGTGACCCACTTCACTCTGATGAGATATTTATGAATCCTTTTCCCGATCTGTTGCTGGTTACTCCCCACATCCCTTCTCCCATCTGTGGATTAAACATTTCCCTCTCAAACAATCTCTTTGAATCTTGTGGAGTGTCAGATGCTGCAAGTATTTTAGCAGTGGCAGCAGCCTCAGATTGCTGCCACGGGGGGAGACCTGCTCCACGGTTGCGGCCATTCCTGCAGCTGCTCTGAGCCCCAGCAGGCTCCTCACTGGTCCAGTTGGAGCTGGCAGTGGCCAAAAATCTGCACCCACCACCCCCACAGCATGGCCAGGACCCCCCTTCTCACTTCCAGTGCCACCGAAGCACGTCGCCTCTCTCCAGGCTGGGCAATGCATCCACACTCAGAGATTGGGTTGTACCTGGCACCAAGGGGAGGTGTGGGAACAGGACAGGTTCCTGTAGCCCAGAAAAGGTGGCTTTGCCCTCCATTTGCAAAGGGCAAGGCTCTGGGATGCAGACCCTGGGCCACCAGCTGCACAGAGGTGTGACACTATGGCCAGTGTCCTTTCTGGAGGCTGCCCAGCCATTCTGCCCACACAGGTGACACAGAACTTAAGTCTCCTCAGCAGAAAGAGCCCAGGAACAGGACATATATGGTCTTTTTCTGCACCACAACCTCTGCAGATGACAAGCTCTGAGCTGAGCATCACCTCTGCAAACCACACACATCCTGTCCCCAAAGAGCTCCTGGGATGGATGTCACAGACATTTTATTCTCTGAGAGATGGAGGCGGCATTGCAGACACACCACACTCCTCCAGGAGCTCAACCTGTGTTCTTTTTGAGGGGTTTAACCCCAAACACAGCTCCAACCTACCCTGGTAAGACACCCTGTGTGTACACAGCCACATGCACAGCAAAACCCAGGCACTGCCAAGCAGCCCTGGGAGGGAAAAGATTTTGTCTCCAGCCATGTGCTCCGACTGACTCTGTAGGGGTGGACACTGAGTCACACCTGGCACGGCCCCGGCCTGCTGCCGGTGAGAGAAGTCACATCTGGCAAGGCACCTCAAATGCCACCAACCTTCCCTACACAGCTGCACTCTCAGACACATCTTGTAGCAGGATAATTTCTAGAATTCGACAGAATCTGGAAATATTGTCTGAGACTGGGTTGGAAATACCCCGCTGCAAAGCCTGACTCATCAGGGTCCCAACACAGTCCCCAAGCCCCTAAAACAGAGTTCAGAGCACTTCAATTTTCTTGCTACCCCAGTTTAATCTTGGGTTTGAACTCCTCTCAGACACGAAATAAAATTCTCTTTCCCCTGTATAGTTCAATTTTTTTTTGCAGCAGAGCAAAACTGTAGCTTTAACCCTTAGAAAATCATGAAGTATTAGATCTTGAGCCTCTCCCTGGCAGGGCTGAGCATCCCTCACCCCAAGACAGAAATTCAAGGCACAAAGGAAAGGCTTCTCAGTCAGGATGACTTTCTTTTCCCATAGCACCTATTTGTTAGTACACTGGACCAAAGCACTGGGGCAATAATGGGGAATACTTTGGGAGACACTGCAGCAACAGGAATCCTGGAGCCTTAACCCATGAGTGTGACTCCTCACAGGGATCTGGGTGCATCCTGAACCCTACCCTGGGCAACTCCTCATGTTTTGACTTTGCAAACCCATTCAGTTAATCTCTTTATAATGTTTTTCCAGCTCTCCCAGAGCCAAAAATTCAATTCCAGCAACACCCTGGCTGGAACCATGGGGCTTGTCTTGGTTCTCTTCTCAGCTCTGGGTCTGTGGTGCCAGCTCAGGGATAACGTGACAGGGTCAGCAAACATTCCCTGCCTCTTGGAAAATGGTGAACACTCATTCCTTCCTACCACAAACCCTGCTCCTTACCCTAGGCCTGCCAGCACTTGGGAAAAGCCCTTGGAAAGAGGGCAGGTGCTTCCAGATTGGGGTGCTGCTTCCCAAGCAGCCATGAGCCAGTCCCAGCTTCAGGAGGCCGATTCCCTTTTTGACAGATCTTGTTTTAAGGCATCTTTCTCCCAGTCCTGTATCCCAAATTCAATATCCACAAGCAAAAAAAGATGAGGGATATGTGACACCGTGAGATAGCCCCAACCACTGCAGGAAACAGCAGCAAATTCAACATCCTCCCCCAGTTTATGGGCATCCTAAATCTATCCCTTCTGCCTGATGTGGCATCACCCCCTCTGTGGCTCAGCAAAAAGATTCTGGAGGCAATTCCTCACATGCAGAGCTGGGTCTGGAATCTGGCAGCCCCTGGATCTGCAGGCATCAGCCTGAAAACTCTTGATCTGCAGCTGAAATCTAAGAAGCCACTGCAGGCAGACAAGGGGCCAATTCCACATGAGGCAGTGACCTTCCAGGGAGGCTCCCCACACTCTCTGGGTAAAACCCATCCCTTACCTTGTGCAGCAACACCAGAGCACTCTCCTTCCCGGCAGAAAGCTGCAAAGCATCTGGAGAAGGATAGCCAAAGCTCCTCCAGCATAGAAATCACAGCTCAGGGAGCTCCATCCCTCCCTCCACCCCATCTGCTAGCCCTGACACCTGATCCAGGATGAGGACAATGTGCCAGGGTGTTCTCCAGCCCTGCATTCCAGCAACCTGCCAGGGGAGGGGACGAATGCAATGGGATGAAAATGCACTTTTAGGGGAGAATTGGGATTTCTTCCCCCATCCTATCAGAATATCACAGGGTTAGATGTTGGTGTTGGGCACCAACATAGCTGAGAAATGACAGATGGAAAACACTGAAGGTCAAACCTGTGAAGGTCAGACTTTTGGAGGTCAGTGCTGAGATGGAGCAGGGAGCTTAATCCAGCAGAGTCCATCCTCCCTCTCCTGATGGCATCCTGCCCAAGCCCCACCCAGGAAAACGGAGCTGTGGATGGAAGGTTTCCTCTTCTTGTCCCAATGCCCAAGTTCTGCCAATCTGACCTCGATTCAATTTTTAAAATCCTCTTCTTTCACCCTTTGCACCTCCCCAGAAGCCACCAGAGGGACAGAGAAGTAAACAGGAGCAAATCAACAGGTGCCTGCAGGCACACACCACAGGGATGCAAATGGATGATGTGCAGAGAGCAGGGACACCAGACTGAAGAGCGGATGGAGGAGGTGGCCACTCACCTTGAGTAGGTGCCTGCACGTCTCCATTCCGCTTTGTCACCCTGTGCAGGGGAACTGCGCGTCCCGGAGTCGGCAGCACCGGCCCCTCCAGCCCGCGCCCCCCCATCCCAGCAGCGTCCCTTACCTCTGTGCTCCGGCCGGACGAGTCCCACCTTGGGAGCGGCTCTTGCACAGGGAGGAGGGAGGGAGACAGGCAGAGGTGGGGGGGGAAACTTGGGAGTTTCCCTCAATGCACCTCTGCAGACTGCATGAAGATGGAGAGCAGGGAGGGGGGGAGAGGGCACTCCAATCCAGAGGGAAGGGCTGGGATCTGTAGGGGCAGGATGCCAAGAAGGGGGGGTGCAGGGTGCTACAGGCAGCCCAGCTGCATCTCCACATCCTCTGTCATTTGGGGCTGAGCTGGCTCAGCAGTTCAGGGCTGTCCCTGCGGCACTGACCCCTCTGCTGCTTCATTTATTTCTCCTCCAAATCCTGCCTGGATTTGCAGCAATTACATGAAACACAGCAACCAAGTAGTGGGGGACACACTGGGAAAAATATCTGGAGCATGCCAGCCTGATAAATTGGGATGCCTCTACGTAGACCACAGGAAAAAGGAGTGTGAGACTCCCCTCACCAGGATAAGGGATTTCCAACTGACAGTGAGTTAAGGAATGTCAGACTGACTTGCCAAGAAGAAGCTCTATACAGTGCAGGGAGGACACTGAAATGCTGCACCTTGGGGTAGTTCTGTGCCAGCTCTGCTTCCCTTCTCCCCAGAGTGCTCCTTGTCCCAGCAGGCTGGGGTTTGACACCCCTGCCCAGACCAGAGCTGGGCACACAGCCCGGTCCCACTGCAGAGTGCTGTCAGCCAGCCAGGCACTGCCAGACACAGCCACCTCCTCCTCGTCCTCACCAGCTAAAAGCAAAGAGCCCTCTGTGTTACAGCCTCACCCCTCCAACCAGGTACAGGGCTAAAATTCCCATCCCTGTGTCACTTCCTGCTTGTATCCCAAACCTCAGCAGGTTTTGGTATTGTCTGGAGCTCTTTTAGCCCTTATTTCAAGTCAGGTTGTGTGCTATTTGCCCATCTGCCTCCATCAGTTACTTGGGACCCAACAACCACCCACCAGTGCCCAGCCAGGTGCACGTCATGTCTAAAAAATACTCAGGTTGCTGAAATCCCACTGCAAATAAAATCCTGCCCGTGTTTGAAGAGAGCTGCAGAATGAGGGGCTGGATGCAAGAACCCAAATCTCCCAGGATAGGCTGTGCTTTCAGGGGCTGCTTTGGGATGCAGCTACTCACACCCCCTCAGGGCAGGGATGAGCAAGGTTATTCCTTCTGTAGTCCTTGGCTCCAGAGCCAGCTGGGCTCAGACAGGCTGGCACAGACAGGATTAGCTGTGGCTGATGCTGATGTTCCCTCTGTTCCCTGTCTGCTCCTGCACCCAGCAGTGCCAGCACTCCCTGCTCTTTCAGACACTTGTGCCAGGCCCAGCCAGGACCTTTCCATGGCTCCAAACAGCTGCTTCTTCTTCCTAAGGCCTCCCAAATCTGCTGATCTACTGACAGCAGCAGAGGGGTTGAATTCCTGCAAAGCTGGTGGAAATCCAGGGTTTAACGCAGGTGACACCCCCAAACCACTGCTTCCCTAGTAAAATCCTTTTGCTGCTTCTCTATCAGGCAGGAATATCCTCAAGGTGGCAGGAAGAGGGAGGGAGCCTCCTGCATGTGGGAAATGTCGGGTCTTGTCCCCAGAGCCTGGAGGAGCTGAGGCCAGGGGTTCTGGCAGCGGTTTCTTTGTGTTCACACACTCTGCCTCTGCCTTGGGAGATAAACAGCCCCATGTGACGCTCTCACATGCCTCAGACTGGAATTCACATTATATATAAATTCTGAATTTAAACTTTTTTTGGGGGGCGTTTTTTTAACTGAGGTAGGAAGGGAAAAAGCTGTAAAAACAATAAACTTTCCCCATCTCCCCATGGCAGAGTCACATCCCCCTAAGGCAGCGCAGGCATAGTGAGCAGCAACCCTGACTGAGACACAGCAAGATGAAAAAATGGCATTTTCAAAGTCAGAGGGAGTGGGAAACCTTTAGAAATGGTGCTGCTGGATTTTCCCCCTCCCTCTCAGTTCACAGCACCTCTCAGGAGGAGTTAGCAGGGATAAGGACAGCCCTGGCTCCCAGGGAGCTCCCCCTTGTAAAACCCACAGGGGCATGTTGGTGGCAGCAACATCCTTGGGAAGAAACAGAGAATCATGGAATTGTTCACGTTGGGAAAGCCCTCTGAGATTATCAATTCCAAGCATTCCCTAGCACTGCCCAAGGCCATCACTGTCCCTTGTCCCCAAGAGCCACATCAACACAGCTTTTAAATCCCTCCAGGGATGGGGACTCCACCACTGCCCAGGAAAGCTGTACCAGGACCAGACAACCTTTTCAGTGAAGGAATTTTCCCCAATATTAAGTCTAAATCTCCCCTGGCAAAACTTGAGACCATTTCCTTTAGAGAGAAACAGTTACCCCCAGAGTTATTTGACATCCTGCAAGCAGGAGAGACAATGTGCTGTCTGGCTCTGAGCAGGGAAATAAGGAGTCCTTATCTCCAAGTGTGCCTTACAACATCCTTTCCCCCTTTCCCGATATCCCTCACAGGCAGCTTTGCTAAATACATCATCCTGAAGCTTTTTTTTTCCCCCATCATGAAAAGAAAACCATCACTCACAGAAAATAAACTCATCAAGAGGGTTACCCCCTCCTAATCCAGACACAGGTGCCCGAAAGGCATCCACAGGTGTTCATAAAGTGGAGTAGGCAAACCAGGAGAGCAGGTCACAGCACAGATCTGTGCTCTGGAGCCCAGGGACAGTGCCTTTGTCCCCTGGAGCATGAGTCAGAGGCTGCAGGCAGCCCCAGGCAGTTGCATTTGTTCCCAGGTGAATGAGGATGATAAAACAAGAGGTAAATGATAAATGAGGGTCAGGACCCAGAAGAAGAACTGTCCAGAGTCCCCAAATCCTCACAAATGGTGTCCTTAGTGCCAGACTGAGGAAAGCACTGAGCATTGATATCAGTGGCTGCTGTTGTGTCAGGCGCATGGATGGGCTAGTGGGGAATTTGTCTGGGCTGGGGGCTGACCCTGCTCCTCATCGGCACAGGGCACAGACGGGACAGCAGAGAGCACATGGTCCGGGAGTCCCCCCAGGACAGGGAGCTGGGCACCTCTGCCAGGGAGAGCCCGTCCTTCCACAGCCACTTCACCACCCTGAGCATCACCAGGGAGCCTTGGAGCAATCAGGGAGCCAAGGATGGAGCTGTGGGGACCAGCCAGGGACATGCCAGCACTGGCAGCAGAGCAGCCACCACCCCCACCCCCAGCAGAACCATCAGCACTGCGCTGTTTGAATCTGACAGGGACGGGCAAACCCCGCAGATTGTTGTGCTGGTGGGGGCCCCGGGCATGGGGAAGACAACGATGGTCAGGAAGGTGATGGTGGAGTGGGGAGAAGGGACACTGCACGCACAGTTTGACTTTGTCTTCTCCATTGAGTGCAAAGCCATCGTCCTTCCCATGGAGGCCAGCATGGCAGACCTGGTTTCACAGTGCTGTCTTGGCCTGCAAGTGCCACTTGGAAAGATCCTGGATGGCCAGAAGAAGATCCTGTTCATTTTTGATGGCTTCAAGGCCCTGGGGTTTTCCTTGGTTCAGCCCGAAGCTGAGCTGAGCTCTGACCCCAGGGAGGTGAAGCCACTGGAGCTCATCCTGATGAACTAGTTGAAGAAGACTGTGTTCCCCAAAGCCTCTTTGCTCATCACCGTGAGGCCAGTGGCTCTTGGAAGGCTGAGGCAGTGCCTGAAGGGTGAGCATTACGTGGAGATACTGGGATTTTCGGCAGCCAGGAGGAAGGAGTATTTCCACAGGTATTTTGAGAACTCCAACAAAGCAGACGTGGCCTTCAGATTTGCCAGAGGCAACGACATCCTCTATAGCTTGTGTGTCATCCCTGTCATGAGCTGGACCACCTGCACTGTCCTTGAACAAGAGCTTTACGGGAAGAAAAACCTCCTTGACTGCTCCAAAACCACCACAGGGATGATAATGTTCTACCTCTCCCAAATCTTGAAGCACAGGGACAACCCCCAGGTCCTCCAGCAGTTCCTACTCCAGCTTTGCTCCTTGGCATCTGAGGGTATCTGGAAGCTCAAGGTGCTCTTTGAGGAGAAAGAAATCAAGGACTGTTGTAGTGGATGGGTTCGAACAGTCAAAGAGTTAAAATTGTTAGTTGCCTTGTTTGAATTGTGGTTCTTGCTTGTTATCTGTCTTGTGTGGTTCTGGTTTCATCTTCAATCACTACTAATGTATTACCCTCCCTAGTTAAGTGTAAAATCCCTAGTTTACCCTCAAAACCCAGTTTATGGTGTTCCCTTGTCCCAGTTGCTTCCTGTTTCCGCCCTTTCTCCATTCCTAATTTCCGGCCCTGCTGCTGCCTGTCCATCAAAAACAGCAACGCCTGGTATGTAAATTCGTCAAGACTCCCAGACACCATCGCTGCTGGAAGTTCTCGCATGGAGCAGAACCCCCAAGGACAGTGAGCTAAAACCAAAATTAAACCTCTAAACTACACTGATCAGCGAGCCTTGTCATCGGTCATTGCGAGCCATCTCTGTCTCCACAACCATCTATTCACAGTTACTTGAAGAGCGACCAACGGTGGTGACCCCCTGGACCAACGAGCCATCCTCAGAATTCTGGATGTGCATGTGAGATTGGAACTCCCATTCTTGTCCTCGGATAGGACTGTGCAGGATTCTCCTTGCCGCGTTGGACTGGCAGCAGCAGCAGGTGTTGGGTCTCCCTACGACCCCCATTAATAAAAAGAGCTGGCATTTAATAAAGACCTCCGGCCCGCTTATTCATTTCAACTGTCACTTGGACCAGCCAAACCTTTTCCCCTTGTTCCTCAACGAAAGGATCCCAAGGGAAGGAGAAGACCGTGAGAGTGTCTATGCCTTCACCCACCTGCACCTCCAGGAGTTCTTTGCAGCAATGTTTTACGTTCTGGAGGATGATGGGGAAATGGCCAGCAGTTTGGGGAAGCTTCAGAAGGATGTAAATAAACTATTGGAAAGCTACAAGTCCAGAAAGGATTTGAACATAATAGAGAGATTCCTCTTTGGTCTGGTCAGCCAGAAATCCGTAGAGTACATGGACAAAACCATTGGGTGCAGAATTTCAGCACGAGCCAGGGAAGAACTGCTGGAGTGGCTTCAGGGGAGGCACAGAGGCCTCTCCCTTCCTGGCCAAGCACTGAAGGTTTCAGAGATGGACACTTTCCACTTCCTGTTCAAGATGAACGAGAAGAGCTTTGCACAAAGTGCATTGATGGCTCTTTCCTTCTGCATCCAGCACTGGACTGGACTGGGCTGTGTCACCCTCAAAACTGCAAAGATTTCTCTTTTCTCTGCCCTAAAGGATGATTCAGCTCTTGCCTCCTGAACACCAGCTTGGCCTTTCCCTGGGTAAATAAATCCTCTACAGAGGATTTACTGATTCTTGGCGAGAATAAGGAACACATGGGCTCCTCCATCTGCTGCCCACCGTGGGATTGATGCTGATAGAGCTTCTGTGCCCAGCTCTCACTCTGGCTTCCTGACCCCTTCCCCCACAAAGGGAGATCCCTGGTGCTGGAATGTTAAGTGCACCTGTGACTCACCTTCCATCTTCCCGGGTGGCTGCAGCAGCAATGCTCGAGGTCCTTTCCACCTCCAAAGCCACAGAGGTCCCTCCGGAGGAGACCTCCCGTGCGCTGGAGGCTCTGCTCGGGGTGGGGGGTTGTGTGCCGCTATCTCAGCCAGGAGCTGCCGGCGCTGCTGAGGGCTGTGCTGCCCCACGGCTCTGTTCCCCTGCAGCTCTGCAGTCTCGGCAGCCGGAGCACATCCCGGTGCCCTCATCGTGCGGCAGCGGGAGGAGCTGCCCTGCCCCATCCGCCTGCTCTGCCGGGCTCTGCGGCACCGGGACAGCGCTGAGAAAAACACGGTTTACTGTTTTGGGAGAATTAAAAGGTTTAATAAAAAGACAATAGGAGACATACATAAAGCAAAGGGTTAAAACGGCCGGGTGCTTGGCATGCTGCCGAGAGCACACCGCTACTTCGGGAACACCCCTTTAAATACGTTTTACAAGCCATCCATTTGTTACATATTCATAGACCTTCATGCATAGCCAACAGTTTCTGGGAACGGTTTAGCATGGCCACTTCTTGGGTCCGCCTTTTTAGAGCATGCATGTTTCTTGGCTTGTGGTTTTACTCTTCACCTAATCCCTTTTAATTTGGGTGGTGGTCCAGCTGATGCGTGTTGATAATTGTCTTGTCAGCTGCAGGGATCCCCATTACATGTTTACAGGCTGTTATCTTTGACTAAGCAGGTAATTTAAACATACTATTTCTTAAAAAACTTACATCTAACTTTTACTATTAGCCAAGACTATATCCATATAGAAATGCTATTTTAACCTTATACATATAGCATTTATCCAATACTTGCGAAAAGCCAACAACATTTCATGCATTCTACACTGCCCTCCTACAGAACACCTCCCCTCCTTTAGGAAAAGCCATTCCAAAAACTAGAGCCATTCCCAGCCCAGCTCTCAGTGCTGCCAGTAGCTCTGAGCCTGCCCCAGCCGGGGGGCACAGGGAGGAAATCCCGCTGCATCTCCCTTCAATCATCCCTGGAGTTCACCTGTACAAACCCTGAGCAATGAATTAGATAAAGCCTGAGAACCAAATATTCCTGCATTTAAGCAGAAAAACAACCTGCACAATGCTCACACAATTACATGCTTGTGTTATAGATAAAAACGAGATCAAGCCGAATTAAATATGATTAAAATAAGCGATACTTATTTTGCGACCGAAACACGGTCCTCGATAGCCACAATCAAAAAGGACAATGCCGAGCCCGGGGTCGGCATCGGGTGAACACACAAAGATTTGAACTTTATCGCTCCGAATCCCCAAATGTTCACAAAGCAGCTTTGGTTAGTCCAGTTTTTATACAGTTTTTCCTTGCCCAAAGCATAGGTCTTTATCTTTTCTTCTTGTTCAGCATATTCATGTAGTTTTTCTTTTACAGCG
>CM067585.1:5088862-5144626 GCA_034336665.1 Luscinia megarhynchos | reverse complement strand
GCCCGGACGGAATGGACCGGAATGGAATGGAATGGAATGATGGAATGGAATGGATGGAATGGAATGGAGGAATGGAATGAATGGAATGGAATGGACCGAACAACACCGACCGGGCCCCGGAATCGGACGACCACCGGACCACCGGAATGGAATGGAATGGACCAGCCCGAATGGAATGGAGCCCTGACCGGACCCGACGCCCGACCCCGACCGACCAATGGGACACCGGAATGGAATGGAATGGAATGGAATGGAATGGACGCCCTGGAATGGAATGGACACCCGAATGGAATGGAATGGAATGGAATGGAATGAATGGAATGGAATGAATGAATGGACTGGACGGAATGGAATGGAATGGATCACCGACCGATCGAATGGAATGGATCACCCGGAATCGAATGGACCGAATGGAAGGGACCGGCCCCGATCGAAGGAATGGCCCGAGGGATGGACCCGACCCGATCGAATGGAATGGAATGGATCTGGATCGGAAGATCGATGGATGGAGGGACGGATGGACCGATGGATGGACGGAGGATCGGAGGAATGGAACGGATGGACGGATGGAAGGATGGATGGATGGACGGATGGACGGACGGAACGGATGGATGGAACGGATCGATGGAGAGGGATGGAAGGAGGATGGATGGACGGAGGGATGGAGAGATGGAAAAGAGACGGATGGAGGGGATGGAGGGATGGAGAGGATGGATGGAGGGATGGATGGGGAGGGATGGGGAGGGATGGAGGGATGGATGGAGGGATGGGGATGGAGGGGAGGGATGGAGGGATGGAGGGATGGAAGGAGGGATGGAAGGGAGGGATGGAAGGATGGAGGGATGGATGGAAGGGATGGAGATGGAGTGGATGGAAGGAGGGATGGAGGGATGGAGGGGATGGAAGGGAGGGAGTGGAATGGAGATGGATGGAGGAGGGATGGAGGAGGGGATGGAGGGATGGAAGGATGGAGGGGAGGGATGGAGGGGAGGGATGGAGGAGGGAGGGATGGAAGGAGGGGATGGAAGGAGGGATGGATGGAGGGAGGGATGGAGGGGATGGAGGGAGGGAGGGATGGAGGGAAGGAGGGATGGAAGGAAGGAGGGATGGAGGGATGGAGGGATGGAAGGAAGGAGGGATGGAGGGATGGATGGAAGGAGGGATGGAGGGATGGAGGGATGGAGGGATGGATGGAAGGAGGGATGGAGGGATGGAGGGATGGAAGGAGGGATGGAGGGAGGGATGGAGAGGGAGGGGGATGGAGGGATGGAGAGGGAGGGATGGGAGGGATGGAAGGAAGGAGGGATGGGAGGGAGGGATTGTCCCCGCCATGGGGACATTGCCACGGCCATTGTCAGCACCTACCAGGTCTCCAGCCGGCCCGGGCAGTCCGGGCAGGCCGTTGTGTCCCGGCATTCCCTACATGCACAAATCCAAGGGAACATTCACAGCTCCAAGGTCAGGACGGGCCCCGCTCCTCCCGCCGCTGCTCCCCCAACCCATCGCTCACCTGGCGGCCGGGGGCTCCGGGCGGGCCAGGGGGGCCGGGGAGCTCCGGGGGGGCCCTGCAGAACCCCAAAAACCAGTCAGAGAGAGGCGAGGGGTGACAGGGGCTGGGACGGGCACGGTGAGGGCGGCACCGACCTGCGGGCCCGGCTGGGGCTGCCAGGACATGCCGGTCCAGAACCCCGGGGCTCCCTGCGGTGAGAGACGGGACAGAATTCGGGAGGGTGGAACCGGTGAGCCACAGGAGCCGGCAGGGGGACACTCACCGGCATCCCGCCGTAGTTGGGGTCCTGGCGGGGGGCTCGGGGGGCAGGAGCACTCGCCGGGGGTCTCCCTGCGGGCAGAGGGGGTGAGGGGCAGGGGGGCACGGGGGGGCACGGGGGGGCACCCCGGACCCCCGACTCACCTTCTCTCCTGGGCGCCCTTCTCCCCCTGCCAGAGGGAAACGGAGACGGGGGTTAGGAACAGTCCCTGGCACAGCCCCTGGCACATCCCCTCGGCAAATCGCAGCCCCTAGACCCTCCTGGCACATCCCTGGCACATCCCTGGCACAGCCCCTGGCATCCCTGGCACAGCCCCTGGGCACAGCCCCTGGCACATCCCTGGCACATCCCTGGCACAGCTCCCTGGCACAGCCCCTGGCACAGCCCCGGGCACAGCCCTGGCACAGTCCCTGGCACAGTCCCTGGCACAGCCCCCTGGCACAGCCTGGCACATCCCTGGCACAGCCCCAGGCACAGCCCCTGGCACATCCCCTGGCACATCCCTGGCATCCCCTGGCACATCCCTGGCACAGCCCTGGCACAGCCCTGGCACATCCCTGGCACATCCCTGGCACAGCCCTGGCACAGCCCTGGCACAGCCCCGGGCACAGCCCCCTGGCACAGTCCCTGGCACAGTCCCTGGCACAGCCCCTGGCACAGCCCCTGGCACATCCTCTGGCACAGCCCCAGGCACAGTCCCTGGCACATCCCCTGGCACAGCCCGGGCACAGCCCCTGGCACATCCCTGGCACATCCCTGGCACATCCCCTGGCACATCCCCTGGCACATCCCCAGGCACATCCCCTGGCACAGTCCCCTGGCACATCCCTAGGCACAGTCCCTGGCACAGCCCTGGCACATCCCTGGCACATCCCCTGGCACAGCCCCTGGCACAGCCCCTGGCACAGTCCCTGGCACATCCCCTGGCACAGCCCCCTGGCACATCCCTGGCACATCCCTGGCACAGTCCCCTGGCACATCCCCTGGCACAGCCCTGGCACAGTCCCTGGCACATCCCTGGCACAGCCCCTGGCACATCCCCTGGCACAGCCCCTGGCACATCCCTGGCACATCCTGGCACAGCCCTGGCACAGCCCCTGGCACATCCCTGGCACAGTCCCTGGCATCCCCTGGCACAGCCCCTGGCACAGCCCCTGGCACATCCCCTGGCACAGCCCTGGCACATCCCCTGGCACATCCCTGGCACAGCCCTGGCAGATCCCCTGGCACATCCCTGGCACAGCCCCTGGCACATCCCCTGGCACAGCCCCTGGCACAGCCCCTGGCACATCCCCTGGCACAGCCCTGGCACAGCCCTGGCACATCCCTGGCACAGCCCCTGGCACATCCCTGGCACAGCCCCTGGCACAGTCCCTGGCACATCCCTGGCACAGCCCTGGCACATCCCCTGGCACAGCCCCTGGCACATCCCCTGGCACATCCCCTGGCACAGCCCTGGCACAGCCCTGGCATCCCCTGGCACAGCCCTGGCACATCCCTGGCACATCCCCTGGCACATCCCCTGGCACATCCCTGGCACAGCCCCTGGCACAGCCCCTGGCACATCCCTGGCACAGCCCCTGGCACAGCCCCTGGCACAGTCCCTGGCACAGCCCCCTGGCACAGCCCTGGCACAGCCCTGGCACAGTCCCTGGTAACAGTCCCTGGCACAGTCCCTGGCACAGCCTCTGGCACATCCTGGCACATCCCCTGGCACATCCCTGGCACAGTCCCTGGCACATCCCGGGCACAGCCCCTGGCACATCCCCTGGCACAGCCCACCTGGCACATCCTGGCACATCCCCTGGCACAGTCCCTGGCACAGCCCCAGGCACATCCCTGGCACAGCCCTGCACATCCCCTGGCACATCCCCTGGCACAGCCCCTGGCACAGCCCCAACCCTCTCTGGCACAGCCCTGGCACATCCCTGGCACAGTCCCTGGCACATCCCTCAGGCACATCCCTGGCACATCTGGCACAGTCAGGCACATCCCTGGCATCCCTGGCACAGCCCCAGGCACATCCCTGGCACATCCCTGGCACAGCCCTGGCACAGCCCCTGGCACATCCTGTACAGCCCTGGCACATCCCCTGGCACATCCCTGGCACAGCCCTGGCACAGCCCCTGGCACATCCCCTGGCACAGCCCCTGGCACAGCCCCTGGCACATCCTGGCACAGCCCCTGGCACAGCCCCTGGCACAGCCCTGGGCACATCCCCTGGCACAGCCCTGGCACAGCCCCTGGCACATCCCCTGGCACGCAGCCCCTGGCACAGCCCTGGCACAGCCTCCCCTGGGCTGGCACAGTCCCTGGCACAGTCCCTGGCACATCCCTGGCACATCCCTGGCACAGCCCCTGGCACAGCCCCCTGGCACAGCCTCTGGCACAGCCCCTGGCACATCCCTCTGGCACAGCCCCCTGGCACAGCCCTGGCACAGCCCCTGGCACAGCCCCAGGCACATCCCTGGCACATCCCTGGCACATCCCTGGCACAGCCTCTGGCACAGCCCTGGCACAGCCCCTGGCACAGCCCCTGGCACATCCCTGGCACATCCCCTGGCACATCCCTGGCACAGTCCCTGGCATTGTGCCCCTGGCACAGTCCCGGGCACATCCCCTGGCACAGTCCCTGGCACATCCCCCTGGCACAGCCCCTGGCACAGCCCTGGCACATCCCTGGCACATCCCCTGGCACAGCCCTGGCACATCCCTGGCACATCCCTGGCACATCCCCTGGCACATCCTGGCCTGCATCCCCTGGCACAGCCCTGGCACATCCCTGGCACAGCCCCTGGCACATCCCCTGGCACATCCCTGGCACAGCCCCTGGCACAGTCCCTGGCACAGCCCCTGGCACAGCCCCTGGCACATCCCCTGGGCACAGCCTCTGGCACATCCCTGGCACATCCTGGCACATCCCCTGGCACAGCCCTGGCACATCCCTGGCACATCCTGGCACATCCCTGGCACATCCCCTGGCACAGCCCTGGCACATCCTGGCACATCCTGGCACATCCCCTGGCACATCCTGGCATCCCCTGGCACAGCCCTGGCACATCCTGGCACAGCCCCTGGCACATCCTGGCACAGCCTCTGGCACATCCCTGGCACATCCCTGGCACATCCCCTGGCACAGCCCCAGGCACAGCCCCTGGCACATCCCTGGCCCAGCCCCTGGCACATCCCCTGGCACATGCCCCAGGCACAGCCTCTGGCACATCCCCTGGCACATCCCTGGCACATCCCCTGGCACAGCCCCAGGCACAGCCCCTGGCACATCCCTGGCACAGCCCCCTGGCACATCCCCCTGGCACATCCCCTGGCACAGCCCTGGCACATGCCCTGGCACATCCCTGGCACATCCCCTGGCACAGCCCCTGGCACATCCTGGCACAGCCCTGGCACAGCTGGCATCCCTGGCACAGCCCCTGGCACAGTCCCTGGCACAGCCCCTGGCACATCCCTGGCACATCCCCTGGCACAAGCCCTGGCACAGCCCCTGGCACATCCCCTGGCACAGCCCCCTGGCACAGTCCCTGGCACATCCCCCTGGCACAGCCCTGGCAGCACAGCCCCTGGCACAGCCCCTGGCATCAGGCACATCCCCTGGCACATCCCCTGGCACATCCCTGGCACAGCCCTGGCACATCCCCTGGCACATCCCTGGCACATCCCTGGCACATCCCTGGCACAGTCCCCCTGGCACATCCTGGCATCCTGGCACAGCCCCTGGCACATCCCCTGGCACATCCCCTGGCACAGCCCTGGCACATCCCCTGGGCACATCCCTGGCACAGCCCTGGCACATCCCTGGCACAGTCCCTGGCACAGCCCCTGGCACATCCCCTGGCACAGCCCCTGGCACAGTCCCTGGCACAGCCCCTGGCACAGCCCCTGGGCACATCCCCTGGCACATCCCCTGGCACAGTCCCCTGGCACATCCCTGGCACATCCCCTGGCACATCCCCTGGCACAGCCCCTGGCACAGCCCTGGGACAGCCCCCTGGCACATCCCCTGGCACAGTCCCTGGCACAGCCCCTGGCACATCCCTGGCACAGTCCCTGGCACATCCCTGGCACATCCCCTGGCACATCCCCTGGCACATCCCTGGCACATCCCCTGGCACATCCCCTGGCACAGCCCCTGGCACAGCCCCTGGCACAGTCCCTGGCACAGCCCCTGGCACATCCCCCTGGCACATCCCCTGGCACATCCCCTGGCACAGCCCCAGCACCTACCGGCTGCCCGCTGGACCCGGGGAGCCCCGGCTGCCCCTCGGGGCCCTGTGAGGAAGAGGAGGGTGAGGAAATGGCGCCCAGGACCGGGGTGGCAGCAGGCTGGCACTGCCATGCTGCAGGGCAGCACTCACCCGTGGCCCGGTGACGCTGCTCCCTGCTGCTCCCGGGGGTCCCGTGGCGCCTTTGGGGCCGGGAGAGCCCTGCAGAGGAGGGACAGCAGGCATGGGGAGCAGGGGGCACCGGGGGCTGGGGGACGCTGCCTTACCTTGGCACCTTTCTCTGCCGCCGTCCCCGGGGGTCCCTGCGGTCCGGGGGGCCCTTGGGGGCAGGACAGGGGTTGGTTCCTCCCAGTGAGGGGACAGGGCTGTCCCCAAAGCCACCGCAGCGCACACAGGGGCTGGCAGGGGTGTGAGCCCAGCACTCACTGCCCCGTCACCCCCAGCACCCCAAACCCCCAAACCTGCTCACCGGGGGTCCGGGGGGTCCGGGGCTCCCGGGGTCTCCCTGGAAAAGCAGAGTGGGTGCAAGGCACGGAGCCACAGGCAGGGGGCAGCAGGGGCAGCAAAGGCACCCCAAAACCCACCTGTGCTCCTGGCTGGCCGATCCCCCGCGGTCCTGGCTCACCCTACGGGCACGGAGAGGCAGTGGGGTGTCCCCTGCACCCCACAACTGACACACGGGGCAGTGGGGTGTCCCCTGCACCCCACACCCCACAACTGACACACAGGGGCAGTGGGGTGTCCCCTGCACCCCACACCCACACCCTGCACCCTACTATGGACACAGGGGGCAGTGGGGTGTCCCCAAGACCTCACACCCCACAATTCACACAGAGGGGCACTGAGGTGTCCCCAGGACCCCACACTCAGCCCCTGCATCCCACAATTCACACAGAGGGGCACTGAGGTGTCCCCTGCACCCCACACCCAGCCCCTGCACCCCACAATTCACACAGAGAGGCAGTGGGGTGTCCCCAGGACCCCACACCCCACAATTCACACTGAGGGGCAGTGGGGTGTCCCCTGCACCCCACACCCCACAATTCACACTGAGGGGCAGTGGGGTGTCCCCTGCACCCCACACCCCACAATTCACACTGAGGGGGCACTGGGGTGTCCCCAGGACTCCCACACTCAGCCCCTGCACCCCACAATTCACACAGAGAGGCACTGGGGTGTCCCCAGGACCCCACACCCCGCACCCCGCTCACCTGCAGCCCTTTCGGCCCGGCGGGGCCCTGCACCCCCGGCAGCCCCGGCTTCCCCTAAAACACAGCAGGGTCACCCCGGGGCCACGGCGGCGCCCGGCGCGGCGGCCCCGGGGGTGGCACTCACGGGTTTGCCCGGCTGCCCGGCGCCCGGCGGGCCCGGCTCCCCTCGGGGCCCGGGCTGGCCCGGCACGGCCGCCACGCCCGAGGTGTCCCTGAGCACGGCGGGGCCGGGCTCGCAGGCGTCTCCCTGCGGGGAGGGGACAGCAGCGGTTGGTGACACGGCGGGGACCCGCGCGGCTCCCCAGAATGTGTCACCACCTCACCTTGTCGCCTTTGGGGCCGGCTGGTCCCCTGGTGCCGGGCTCACCCGACAGCCCCGGGACCCCGGCCGTGCCCGGCGTGCCCGGGTCCCCGGGGCTGCCAGCGTCACCCTGCGAAGAGAGGGACAAGGATGACGCGGGGAGGGAGGGGACAGGGCGCGCGGGGGTGACAGAGCCGCCCCGAGCCCCTCTCACCTTCTGCCCCTTCTCGCCAGCGCCGCCGGGTCTGCCCTGGGAAACGCAGGAATGGGTCAGGGTGGGGCATCCCCCCAAAAAACGGGCACGGGGGGCACGGGGGGCACTCACCGCTCTGCCCGGGGGGCCAGCAGGACCCCTTTCTCCCGGCGGCCCCGGCACTGCCAGCACTGTCGCTGTCCCTTGGAGGGCCTGCGGGCTGGGAGGGCACTGCCCGCACTGCTCGCCCTGCGGAGGGACATCCCGGCTGGGTGTGGCTTTGGGGACGCGACACGGCCCCTGCGCTCCCCAGCTCAGCGTGGCCGTGCTGGGGAGGTGGCAGGGACAGGGCGGGGACAGGAGTGTCCCCACGGCTGCGCTCACCTTCTCTCCCTTGAGCCCCCGCGCTCCTGGATCTCCCTTCTCTCCTGGGGCTCCCTGCGCAGCAGAGGTGACACCACGGTCCCAAAACTCGGCTCCGGCACCCCCAGACCCCTCCTGCCCCACCCTGCACCCCCACAGTGCCCCCACTCACCGGTCTGCCCGTGGGTCCCACATGGCCACTGTCCCCCTGAAACGGAGCAGGGCCGGGGCAGAATCAGGGTCAGGGGCAGAATCAGGGCCAGGATCAGAATTAGGGCCAGGGGAGAATCAGGGTCAGAGGCAGAATTAAGGCCAGGGGCAGAATCAGGGTCAGGATCAGAATCAGGGTCAGGGGCAGAATCAGGGTCAGGGGCAGAATTAGGGTAGGGGCAGAATCAGGGCCAGAATCAGAATTAGGGCCAGGGGAGAATCAGGGTCAGGATCAGAATTAGGGCCAGGATCAGAATCAGGGCCAGGATCGGGAATTAGGGCCAGGATCAGAATCAGGGAGCCAGGATCAGAATCAGGGTCAGGGGGCAGAATCAGGGCCAGGATCAGAATCAGGGCCAGGATCAGAATCAGGGTCAGGATCAGAATCAGGGCCAGGATCAGAATCAGGGTCAGGGGCAGAATCAGGGTCAGGGGCAGAATCAGGGTCAGGATCAGAATTAGGGACAGGATCAGAATCAGGGTCAGGGGCAGAATCAGGGTCGGGATCAGCCAAGCCTGCCCCGACCCCCTGGGATGATCCAGCCATTCCCACTCATCCCAGGGGTGTGAAAGGGGGGAGGGGAGGGTCACTCACCTTCTCGCCCTTGATCCCAGCCAGACTGGACAGACCCATTTCGTCCTGCTGGACACCCACAGGGTCACTCACCGGCACCCACAGCGCCCCCGGGGGTCACCCCGCCGTGGGACAGGGGGGTCCCGCCCCGGTACTCACCGGCAGCATCCCCGGCTCCCCCCGCCGTGGGACGGGGGGTCCCGCCCCGGTACTCACCGGCAGCACCCCCGGGGGTCACCCCGCCGGGACAGGGGGTCCCGCCCCGGTACTCACCGGCAGCACCCCCGGGGGTCACCCCGCCGGGACAGGGGGTCCCGCCCCGGTACTCACCGGCAGCACCCTCGGCTCCCCCTCGAGCCCCTCGGCGGGGCCGCGGCGCAGCGCGGCGAGGACGCGGAGGTCGCAGGACAGGCACGAGTCCCCCTGGCACGGGGAGGGGACAGCTCAGGGGCTGCAGCGGCCGAGCAGGGGTGGCACGGAGGGTCACACACTCACCTTCTCCCCTTTCATCCCCTGGATGCCCGGATCTCCCTGGGAAGGAAAAGCAGGAGCTGGACCGTGCTCGGTGACCCCCAGCTGGGGACAGCTCAGCGCTCCCCGTGTCACCTACCCTGTCCCCTTTGGGTCCTGCTGGGCCGGGTGCGTCCTGGGGAACAGAGGGAACATCAGGGCTGCTGGGGTGGCGCCGCTCTGCCCTGCACCCCAGGAACCCCCGGTTCAGACTCACCGAGAGCCCGTCCCTGCCGGGCGCTCCGGGCTCCCCGCGGGGTCCCGGCTTGCCGGGAATTCCGACGGCGCCGAGCATCCCCTCGGGGACAGCGGGACACACCTCGCACGGCTCGCCCTGCGCGGTGCGAGCCGTGAGACAGAGCCAGGGGGGCTGGGGGTGACCCCCAGGATGGGCCCCTGGCCACCCCAGGCCATCCTGTCACTGTCACCGCACCCACCTTGTCTCCTTTCGGCCCCGGCACTCCGGGGAGACCCTGCGGGAGAGAAGTGGGGAGGGGGCTGTTTCAGAGAGCCCCCAGCAGTGCCACCAGCACCCCTCAGCTGGCCACCAGCCGGTCACGGGACGCTCCTGGCCCCGAGCGATGCTTTTGGTTTTCCCAAAGCCCTCCCTGGCTCCCGAGCTCGGATCCCGTCACCTCTCCGGCCAAGAGCCCGAGCCCGAGCCAAGGAACCCGGCCCTGACCGCGGCTTTGGCTCCGGCTGCTACTCACGGCTGTCCCAGGCGATCCTCCGGGTCCAGGAGCTCCCGGGCTGCCCTGCAGCCAGAGACGGGAAAAGCTGAGCTCAGCACGGGGAACAGCACAACCCTGAGCCCGTGACACCCCTGTCCCCCCCACGCCGGGTCCTCGGGCCACCCAGGCGGAGTCTGATGGTCGATGGCTCCAGCTCAGCCGTGGTGGTCGGGCTGTGGATGGGATGGCACAGCCCCCCTGCCCTGCCAGGCTGGCTCAGGGGTGGAAGAGTCGGTCTGAAGTGTCTCTGACCTGCCTCACCAGCATCATCAGAGACTGAGAGCCAGGACCCCACTGCTCACCCTGACCTGAGCTCTGGATGCTGGCCCAGCACTGTCTGTGCCTGTGCCTGGTGCTGCCCAGGACTGTCTGTGCCTGTGCTGGTGCTGCCCAGCACTGTCTGTGCCTGTGCTGGTGCTGCCCAGGACTGTCTGTGCCTGTGCTGGTGCTGCCCAGCACTGTCTGTGCCTGTGCTGGCGCTGCCCAGCACTGTCTGTGCCTGTGCTGGTGCTGCCCAGCACTGTCTGTGCCTGTGCTGGTGCTGCCCAGCACTGTCTGTGCCCGTGCTGGTGCTGCCCAGGGCTGTCTGTGCCTGTGCTGGTGCTGCCCAGCACTGTCTGTGCCTGTGCTGGTGCTGCCCAGCACTGTCTGTGCCTGTGCTGGTGCTGCCCAGGGCTGTCTGTGCCTGTGCTGGTGCTGCCCAGCACTGTCTGTGCCTGTGCTGGTGCTGCCCAGCACTGTCTGTGCCTGTGCTGGTGCTGCCCAGCACTGTCTGTGCCTGTGCTGGTGCTGCCATGGCACGAGCAGGGTGCTGCTCACAGCGCCTGTTCCAGCACCTGTTTGTTGCAGCAATGATCTCCACATACAACAGTCCATAAATCTCCCACCTTTAGGCCAGAGGCCGCTCACTTTGGAAAAGGACTATAAAAAGTGACTTTCCTAAAGAGGCTCTGAGATCTCTTTCTCCCCAGGGATTGAAGACGTGTCCATTGTCGGATGACCACGAGGATGAGTCCCTTCTGTTGGTAACTACATCCCATCCTTCCTCTCTCTCTCTCCTTTTATCTCTCTCTCTCTCTCTATCTGAATTGTTTTCACACAATAATCTGCATTGCTGCTTTCTGCTGAATAAAACCTGAGTCTTTCACTTTTGTCCTTTGCACCCTGGGGTCGAACGAGCCATCATGACTCCAGCTCGGGTTGAGCGGGTCGTGACAAGGGGGCAGCTGGGACCCCCTCCCCTCCACTCACCTTCTGTCCCTTGGCACCTGGGGGGCCACCGGGGTCACCCTGAAAGGGACAGAGGCGGGGTCAGCGCTGCCTGTGGGGCGGCACCTCGCCCCTCCCACGGCAGTGCCCACCATGGCCCTGGCTCCTCACCGGCTTCCCTGGAACGCCGACCCCTGGGGAGCCGGGCGTGCCCGGGGGTCCCGGCTCGCCCGCCAAGCCCTCGGGTCCCACGAGGCCGGGGTCACCCTGGAGCACAGTGGGGGTGTCAGAGCTGGCAGTGCCACCAGGTGCCCCACCCGTCACCCCCAAACCCCCCAGGTACCTTCTGGCCCTTGGGCCCCACCACGCAGATCTCTCCAGGCCGGCCCTGCCAGGAGGGGAGTGGGATGTGCTGGACCCCCCCACCTGGGGGATGCCCAGGGGGTGCCCAGGGGTGCCCAGGTACCACCCAGCACTACTCACATCACGCCCAGGGCGCCCTGGCTTGCCCTGCAGGCCCCCATCGCCCTTCTCACCCTTCTGGCCCTGCAGCACAGACAGATGTCACCCGTGGTGCCACCTGTGGTGTCAGCCAAGCTGGTGCTGGCAGGTCCTGGCACCTCTGCCACCATCCCAGGTGTGCTGCCAGGACCCACAGGTGGGCTGGACTCACCTTCTGCCCCTCAGTGCCAGCTGGGCCCGGGAGTCCCTGCACGGGGAAAACGGGACAAGGTGTGTGCAGGTGCCAGGTGGGCTGGTGCAGGTGCCAGGTGGGCTGGTGCAGGTGCCAGGTGGGCTGGTGCAGGTGCCCAGGTGGGCTCGTGCAGGGTCACCTCTGCTCCTTTCATGCCCACACGCAGCTGGACCCTCCCCCAGCCCAGCCCAGGGCAGGGTCACCCCCGCAGGGTCCCCACGCCGTGTCCCCAGTGTCACTTACCACCTGCCCTCGCTGCCCCTTCTCACCCCGAGGCCCCTCAGCGCACTGGGAGGAGGAGGAGGAGGTGAGAGGTGAGGCAGAGATGGGGAGGGGGTTTAGGGGGGTTTAGGGGGTTTGGGGGGATTTGGGGGTCTCACCTGCACCGGGGCCGCCGGGGTGGGTGCGCACGCAGTCCATGCCCTGCGGAGGGGGGAGGCGGCTCAGGGATGAGGGAGGGGGATTTGGGGACAGGGACCCCCGTGTGCTGGGGACCCCGCAGGGAGCAGCCCCCAGCGGGAGGGGACAGGGCAGGGGACAAGGACAGCAGGGATGGGGACACTCACACGGTCACCCTTCTCCCCTTTGCCGACCGGCCGTGCCAGGGAGGCCCCCGCTGCCTTGGTGCCCTGCAGGAGACAGAGGGAGGGTGACAGAGGCCTACAGGGGTCAATGCACATGGGGGCATGGGCGAGGGGTGGCTAATCGGGGCTGAGGTGGTCAGGGCTGGGGCTTCGGTCCGGGTGCATGGGTGACCCAATGGGCATGGGGTGGGTCAGCGGGCACAGTGGTGACAACAGGGCACTGTGGCTGCACGGGATACAGGGTGTCCCCAGGTCCCCTGTGTGCCCACAGCTCCTGGCAGCTGCCTGTACAGCATTCCCACATTCCCCATTCCTCCCCATTCCCATTCCCCATTCCCCATTCCCATTCCCCATTCCCATTCCCCATTCCATTCCCTATTCCCATTCCCCTATTCCCCATTCCATTCCCCATTCCCCATTCCCATTCCCCATTCCCCATTCCCCCATTCCCATTCCATTCCCATTCCCATTCCCCATTCCCCATTCCCATTCCCCCATTCCCCACATTCCCATTCCCATTCCCCCATTCCATTCCCCATTCCCCACATTCCCCATTCCCCATTCCCCATTCCCCATTCCCCATTCCATTCCCCATTCCCCCATTCCCCATTCCCCCATTCCCATTCCCCATTCCCCATTCCCATTCCCCATTCCCCATTCCCCATTCCCCATTCCCCATTCCCCATTCCCCATTCCCCATTCCCATTCCCCATTCCCCATTCCCCCATTCCCCCATTCCCCCATTCCATTCCCCCATTCCCCATTCCCCCATTCCCCATTCCCCCATTCCCCATTCCCCCATTCCCCATTCCCCATTCCCATTTCCCCATTCCATTCCCCCATTCCCATTCCCCATTCCCCATTCCCCATTCCCCATTCCCCATTCCCCATTCCCCATTTCCCCCATTCCCCATTCCCCACCCCCATTCCCCATTCCCCATTCCCCCATTCCCCATTCCCCATCCCCATTTCCCCATTCCCCCATTCCCCATTCCCCCATTCCCCATTCCCCCATTCCCCATTCCCATTCCCCCATTCCCCATTCCCCATTCCCCCATTCCCCATTCCCCATTCCCCCATTCCCCCATTCCCCATTCCCCCACCCCATTCCCCATTCCCCATTCCCCATTCCCCATTCCCCATTTCCCCATTCCCCATTCCCCATTTCCCCATTCCCCCATTCCCCCATTCCCCCATTCCCCAGTTCCCCATTCCCCGTTCCCCCCATTCCCCATTCCCCCATTCCCCATTCCCCATTCCCCATTCCCCCATTCCCCCCATTCCCACAATCCCCCATTCCCCATTCCCCATTCCCCTGCTGGAGCTCTGGGGTGTCCTGGCAGGTGACAATCCCACCTTTGGGCCTTGGGGACCGAGGGTGACCTGTGGGGACAGGAGAAGGTGTCCCCAAGGGGGCTCCAGACAGCAGCAGAGGTCCCTGAGCCCACCACGGTCCCCCACCCTCCCAGCTGTCCCCAAGTGCCACCACGGGGCACGAGGGGTCCCAAACGCCCCTGCCATCCCCCCCCCCACCCCCCCAGCCAGAGGTTGCTGTAGGAATGGGGCCACATCTGGAAAGGATCAGGGGCCGTCCAGATGTGGCCCTGGGCCCGGAGGAGCGGTGGGGGGCTGGTGGCAGCGCCCCGGTGGCTTTTGGCACCCCCAGGTCTCAGCCCAGCCCCGTGCAGCGCCACACTCACATTTCCTGAGGCCGGCTGGGGCAGGCAGGGAGGGCACTGCAACACACAGCGGGGAAGCTTGGAGCGGGCGCATACGGGGCACCCCAAACCCACAGCACCCCAAATCCCACAGCACACTAAAACCCCATAACACCCCCAAAACCTCCCTCACAGCACCCCCAAACCCCACAGCACCCCAAATCCCTACAGCACCCTAAAACCTCACAGCACCTCAAACCCTCACAGCACCCCCAAACCCACAGCACCCCCAAACCCCTCACAGCACCCCCAAACCCCACAGCACCCTAAAACTCCATAGCACCCCCAAAACCTCACAGCACCCCCCAAATCCTCACAGCACCCCCAAAACCCCACAGCACCCCAAAACCCCACAGCACCCCCAAACCCCACAGCACCCTAAAACCCCACAGCACCCCCAAACCCCACAGCACCCCAAAACCCCACAGCACCTCAAACCCCACAGCACCCCAAACCCCACAGCACCCCAAACCCCACAGCACCCCCAAATCCCACAGCACCCCAAATCCTACAGCACCCTAAAACCCCACAGCACCCTAAAACCTCACAGCACCCTAAAATCCCACAGCACCCTAAAAACCCACAGCACCCCTCAAACCCCCACAGCACCCTAAAACCCCACAGCACCCTAAAACTCCCATAGCACCCCCAAAACCCTCACAGCACCCCCAAATCCTCACAGCACCCCCCAAAACCCCACAGCACCCCCAAAACCCCACAGCACCCCGCAAACCCCACAGCACCCTGAAACCCCATAGCACCCCCAAACCCCACAGCACCCTAAAACCCCATAGCACCTCAAACCCCACAGCACCCCTAAGACCCCACAGCACCCCAAACCCCACAGCACCTCAAACCCCACAGCACCCCAAACCCCACAGCCCCTCCCCGCTCCCCTGGGCACGCCCCACGCGTGGGGAACCCCCTGCAGCAGCTCCCCCAGCCCTGGGGCTCCCAGGGCACAGGGAATTCCTGGATGGAGAAGGGGCGTGTCCTCCCTGGGGAGGTGACCGGGGCTGGCCTGGCTGTCCCTGCGGGTTTGTGGCCTGACCTCGGCTCTGTGGGCCAAACCTGCTCCCGTGGGACTGGGACAGGCAGGACGTGGCTGTGTCCCCATGGCTCCGGCCCCCTGACCCCACCCCTGGCACGGTCCCTTCCCCTGATCCCATCCCTGGCACGATCCCATTCCTGGCACAATCTCAGCCCTGATCCCACCCCTGGCACGATCCCCTTCCCCTGATCCCATCCCTGGCACTGATCCCATCCCTGATCCCACCCCCTGACAGGGATTCCACCCCAGATCTGTCCCCCTGGCACAATCCCCACCCCTGGCACGATCCCATTCCTGGCACAATCTCACCCCTGATCCCACCCCTGGCACGATCCCACCCCAGATCTGTCCCCCTGGCACTATCCCACACCTGGCAGGATCCCATCCCTGCCACCATTTCACCCCTGATCCCATTCCTGGCAGGATCCCAGCCCTGACCCACCCCTGCCACCATCCCTGCCCTGGCAGGATCCCAACCCTGGCAGGATCCCATTCCTGGCAAAATCCCACCCCTGATCCCACCCCTGGCAGGATCCCATCCCTGATCCCACCCTGGCAGGATCCCATTCCCTGGCAAATCCGATCCCACCCCTGATCCCACCCCTGGCAGGATCCCATTCCTGGCAAAATCCCACCCCAGATCCCACCCCTGGCACGATCCCATCCCTGATCCCACCCCTGATGCCACCCCTGGCAGGATCCCACCCCTAGATCCCCACCCCCATGGCAGCTGATCCCATGCCCCCCTGGCAGGATCCCACCCCTGATCCCACCCCTGGCAGGATCCCTCCCCCAGGACACAGCGACGAATCCCCTCTGGGATGAGGGGTCCCAGAGACATTCAGGGATGAGGAACAGGAGCGCTGGAGACGTTTCCCAGCTCTGGCAGCGCTCCGGAGACGCTCGGAGGGAACAAAGGGGCCCTTGGCCAGAGCTGGGATGGCTCCAGCAGCAGCACGGAGCCAGTGGGGCCTCAATTGCTGCTCGGGGGAGCGGAGCAGCCGCGCTTCCCGGCGCCCCTGAGCGCTGGGAGCTCCCAGAGGTGGCGGGGACAGAGCCAGCCTGGGGCTGGGACAGGGGGTGGCACCGGGGTGGCGCTGGCAGGGGGCAGAGCACGGGACTGGCACAGCATCACCTTTTCCTTGGGATCGTCCCTCAGGCTGGTCCTTCCCTGAGGTTCTCCCCGGCTCCTGTGGGGAAGGGAGGAGCCCTGGTGGTACCTGCCGGGATTCTCCCACCCTTTTCCATGAATCCCGGGTTTTCCTGCCCGAACACCCGGGGATGAGGCAGCGGGGGCACCACAGGAGCCTTTCCCTCCCTCATGTCCTCCAGACACGGACACCTCCCTCCCAAACCTCGCTCCAGCTGGAAAAAGTGAGGCAGGGATTTTCCAGCGGCTGGAACAACGTGGCTGCACCGGGACAGGGATGGGGATGGGGGACGGGGGATGGGGATGGGGGACGGGGATGGGTCGGGACGGGGACGGGATGGGGACAAGGATGGAGATGGGGTGGGGATGGGGATGGGGACGGGAGACAGTGATGAGGATGGGGATGGGAACAATGGGAATGGGGATGGGGCTGGGATTGGAGATGGGGATAGCGACCAGGGCGGGAGGGGGACTGGGACAGGAATCAGGATGGGGCCGGGGATGGAGACTGGGATGGGAGCGAGATGAGGCTGGGGGGTGGGGATGGGGCTGGAGTCAGGAATGGGACCGGGATGGGGATGAGATGGGGTCAGAGCCAGGAATGGGACTGGGATGGGGCCGAGGTGGGGATGGGGTCAGTCAGGAATGGAACGGGATGGGGCTGGGATGGGGCCGGGGGACAAGGTCAGTCAGGAATGGGACTGGGATGGGGGCCGGGGATGGGAGTCAGTCAGGAATGGGGCCGGGATGAGGATGGGGATGGGGTCAGTCAAGAATGAGACAGGATGGGGCCGGGGATGGGGTCAGTCAGGAATGGGACGGGGATGAGATGGGGGTGGGGATGGGGTGAGGAATGGGACAGGATGGGGCCGGGAATGGGGTCAGTCAGGAACGGGACCGGGATGGGGCTGGGGATGGGGTCAGGAACGGGACGGGATGGAACTGGGATGGGGTCAGTCAGGAATGGGACGGGACGGAACTGGGGTGGGGTCAGTCAGGAATGGGACGGGACGGAACTGGGGTGGGGTCAGTCAGGAATGGGACAGGATGAGGATGGGGATGGGATCAGAGTCAGGAATGGGACGGGATGAGATGGGGGTGGGGTCAGCCAGGAACGGGACGGGACGGGGCCGCGGAGGCGCTGCCGGAGCTCACGGCGCCCAGCGGCTCCTCCAGGCAGAAGCAGCGGGTGAACACGCGGCCCTCGGGCTGCGGCACCATCTCGATCAGGTTGCTGCTCTGCATCAGCTCCGCTTGCCGGCGGGTCTTGGGCGCTTCCGTCTGGCACTGCGGGAGACAGCGGGGAGGCTGCCGGGGCGGGCGGGGCCGCGGGACGGGCGGTGACACGAAGGGGACACAGCCGCCCTCGCTGCGCCTCCGCGGGGAAAACCCTGAGCAGTTCCAGGGTCCGGCCGGGATTGGGGTTCGGGGGCACTCGGGGACACCCAGGAACACTCGGGGAGACCCAGGAACACTCGGGGACACTCGGGGGCACTCAGGGACAGTCGGGGGACACTCGGGGGGCACTCGGGGGCACTCAGAGGCACTTAGGGGCACTTTGGGGGCACTAAAAGGCACTCGGGGACTCTCGGGGGCACTCAGGGGCACTCAGGGGACACTCGGGGACACTCAGGGACACTCGGGGAGAGCCAGGAACACTCAGGGGACACTCGGGGGACACTCGGGGGACAATCGGGGACACTCGGGGAGACCCAGGAACACCCAGGGAACACTCGGGGACACTCGGAGGCACTCAGGGGCACTCCCGGGGGCACTCGGGGGCACTCGGGCCACCAGGGGAACATTCGGGGGCACTCGGGGCACTCCACCCCGCTGGCCGAGATCTCGCAGCACCCCTCCTGCCTGGCCAGCTCGGCGTCGCAGTAGATCTGCGCTTGCTGGATGTCAAACTGCGGCAGGACACGGGCGGCGGGTCAGAGCCGGCGCGGCCCCGCACCGGGGCTGCCCTCGGCCCCGCGGCACTCACCCACACCGGGGCTGTCCCGGCCCCGCCGCACTCACCCGCACCGGGGCTGTCCCGGCCCCGCGGCACTCACCCGCACCGAGCTGCCCCGGCCCCGCGGCACTCACCCGCACCGGCCGCCCCGGCCCCGCGGCACTCACCCGCACCGGGGCTGCCCCGGCCCCGCGGCACTCACCCGCACCGGGGCAGTCCCGGCCCCGCGGCACTCACCCGCACCGGGCTGCCCCCGGCCCCGCGGCACTCACCCGCACCGAGCTGCCCCCGGCCCCGCGGCACTCACCCGCACCGGGCTGCCCCGGCCCCGCGGCACTCACCCGCACCGGGCTGTCCCGGCCCCGCGGCACTCACCCGCACCGGGGCTGTCCCGGCCCCCGACACTCACCCGCACCGGGCTGCCCCGGCCCCGCGGCACTCACCCGCACCGGGCTGCCGCCCCCGGCCCCGCGGCACTCACCCGTACCGGGCTGCCCCGGCCCCGCGGCACTCACCCGTACCGGGCTGCCCCGGCCCCGCGGCACTCACCCGTACCGGGCTGCCCCGGGCCCCCCGACACTCACCCGCACCGGGCTGCCCCGGCCCCCGACACTCACCCGCACCGCGCTGCCCCGGCCCCGCGGCACTCACCCGTACCGGGCTGCCCCTGGCCCCCCGACACTCACCCGCACCGCGCTGCCCCGGCCCCGCGGCACTCACCCGCACCGCGCTGCCCCGGCCCCCCGGCACTCACCCGCACCGGGCTGCCCCGGCCCCCCGGCACTCACCCGCACCGCGCTGCCCCGGCCCCGCGGCACTCACCCGTACCGCGCTGCCCCCGCGGCACTCACCCGCACCGGGCTGCCCCGGCCCCCGACACTCACCCGCACCGCGCTGCCCCGGCCCCGCGGCACTCACCCGTACCGGGCTGCCCCGGCCCCCGGCACTCACCCGTACCGGGCTGCCCCCGCGGCACTCACCCGCACCGGGCTGCCCCCGCGGCACTCACCCGCACCGGGCTGCCCCGGCCCCGCGGCACTCACCCGCACCGGGCTGCCCCGCACGGCCTCCAGCCCCAGGAAGGCGTTGCCCTCGGGGGCCAGCGCTCGCCGCGGCCCCAGCGGCTTGGAGGAGATGGAGGCGCAGTCCAGGTGCACGGACACGGCGCGGGCCTGCACGGCCAGCGCCACCTTGTGCCACCGCCCGTCGAACAGCGACGCCACGGCCCGGCCCGCGAACACGGCGCTGACGAACGCGGACCCCGGCGCCCTGGCCTGGAACTCCAGGCTTTTCTCGGGGCCGTGCACGGCCAGGGAGAGCTGGGCACAGAGGGGACAGTGTCGCGCTCAGGGATGGCTCCTGCTGGTCCCTGCTGTGTCTGCCCCCTGCACCATCCCACCCCCGGCAGGATCCCATCCCCGGCAGGATCCCACCCCTGATCCCACCCCTGGCACCATCCCACCCCTGGCACCACCCCACCTGAGATTCCACCCGTGATCTGCCCCCCGGCACCATCCCACCCCCGGCAGGATCCCATTCCTGGCATGATCCCACTCCTGATCCCACCCCTGATCCCACCCCTGGCACCACCCCACCTGAGATTCCCACCCGTGATCTGCCCCTCTGGCACCATCCCACCCCCGGCAGGATCCCGTCCCCGGCAGGATCCCACTCCTGATCCCACCCCTGGCATCGTCCCACCCCTGGCACCACCCCCACCTGAGATTCCCACCCGTGATCTGCCCCCCTGGCACCATCCCACCCTCGGCAGGATCCCACCTGAGATCCCACCCGTGATCTGCCTCCCCTGGCACCATCCCACCCCCCGGCAGGATCCCATTCCTGGCATGATCCCACTCCTGATCCCACCCCTGGCATCATCCCACCCCTGGCACCACCCCACCTGAGATTCCCACCCGTGATCTGCCCCCCTGGCACCATCCCACCCTCGGCAGGATCCCATCCCTGGCATGATCCCACCCCTGATCCCACCCCTGATCCCACCCCTGGCACCATCCCACCCCTGGCACTATCCCACCCACGGCAGGATCCCACCTGAGATTCCCACCCGTGATCTGCCCCCTGGCACCATCCCACCCCGGCACGATCCCATCCCCGGCATGATCCCATCCCTGATCCCACCCCTGGCACCATCCCACCCCTGGCACCATCCCCCTGAGATTCCCACCCATGATCTGCCCCCTGGCACCATCCCACCCTCGGCAGGATCCCATCCCTGGCATGATCCCACCCCTGATCCCACCCCCTGATCCCACCCCTGGCACCATCCCACCCCTGGCACCATCCCACCCACGGCAGGATCCCACCTGAGATTCCCACCCGTGATCTGCCCCCTGGCACCATCCCACCCCCGCACGATCCCATCCCCGCATGATCCCATCCCTGATCCCACCCCTGGCACCATCCCACCCCTGGCACCATCCCCCTGAGATTCCCACCCATGATCTGCCCCCCTGGCACCATCCCACCCTCGGCAGGATCCCATCCCTGGCACGATCCCACCCCTGATCCCACCCCTGATCTGCCCCCCCTGGCACAATCCCCCCCCCGATCCATCCCTGATCTGCCCCCCTGCAGGATCCCACCCGTGATCTGCCCCCCCAGCAGGATCCCAGCCCTGATCCCACCCCTGATCTGCCCCCCTGGCACCATCCCACCCCTGATCCCACCCCTGATCCCACCCCCTGATCCCACCCCTGGCACGACCCCATTCCTGGCACGATCCCACCTGAGATCCCACCCCTGACCTGCCCCCGGCAGGATCCCAGCCCTGATCCCACCCCTGACCTGCGCCCCGGCCTCCTGACCCATTCCCAGCTGTACCTGGGGGTATCCCTGCCGGTCGGTGACCTGGAACAGGTACCAGTGCTCCCCGGTGCTGTTCTTCTTCAGCAGCAAGGTGATCACCAGGCTGAAGGTGGGGGGCAGCCCCCGGGGGAACACCCGCCTGTGGGGACAGGTTTTGGGGTGGCTGAGCCTTGTGGGGTGCTCTGGGGATGGAGTTGGCACCAAGGATGGTGACACCCATCCACAGGGCACTTCCAGTGGCAGCATTACCCCAACACCCCCCGTGGGTCCTGCCACGATCTGTCCCCACTGGTGGCACCCCAGATGGATTCAGCCCCACATTGCACCCCAAAGATGTCCCTGCTGAGGTGGATGCAGCACCCAGGGCCGTGCTCTTATCCCAAAATTTCATCCCTGGGAAGCCAGGGAACGCATCCATCATCCCCAAGGCAGCCGTGGCAGCCTTTCCCCAGCTCACCCACAGCAATTAAACCACTGGAAAGATTTGCTCCGGGCTCTGCTCTGCTCCCAGCCTTGGCTCCACACCCGCGACTTTCCAAGCCACTGCTCTGGAGCGGGGCCAAGGGACAGGGACTGGGACAAGGCCAGCTGGGTGGGCACCCCACAGCATTTCACAGCCTGGCTGTGGGGCTGTCCCCACATCCAGACTCCCCAAGGCTGCATCTGCAATGCCAGAGTCCCTCAGCCAAGAGCAACACCAGCCTGGAGCATCCCCCAGCCGTCCCCAACCCGCCCAAGGATGTGGCTGCCCAGGCTGGATCTCCTCGCCCTCTCAGAGCCCCATGCCCAGCACAGCTCTGTGCCAGCCTGGGGCGATGTGGGGACAAAGCACAGTCACTTCCTGCAGGAGCAGCTCCCGGGGAGCTGGGGCTGCTGCTGCTCTGCCACGCTGCAGTGTCCCTGCCAGCCCTGGCACCGTGGGCACCAGAGGGGACAAAGGCCAGCTCCTCTGTGGCCCCCCAGCAGCCCCCACACACAGCCAGCAGTGCCTGCTCGGAGCTGAGCAGCCTCTGGAGCTCCCCAGGAGCCACCACGGAGCAGCCACAGAGCCCTGCTGCTCAGGGTTTGGCCATCAGCCAGCAGAGCCGTGGCAGCCAAGGGTTTACTTTCCAGGAGGAATTGGGGCAGCCCTGGTGTCCCCGGTGTCCCCACAGAGCTGCCTGGCATCTCTGTCTCAAGCTTCACCCAACCCCCAAATTTACAACAGCCAGGGATGGTGCCTGGAGGAGCTTTGGGTCACCTGAGGGTCACTCAGGGGTCACCCAAGGCCACCTCCTGGGTCACTCACCGCGTGGGCTGGACCAGGGGCACGGCGCCCAGGCGCAGCACCGCCGGCCCCCGCGCGCCGCCCATCTTCTTGATGGACGAGATCTGCAGCAGGTCGAACCTTTTGATCAGGTTAAAACCTGCAGGACAGGGCAGCGGACATCAGACCTGGCCCTGGGACAGGTGACAGTCCCAGACAGGACACAGAGCCCGGCCCGGGGTGTCAGGGAACCCCCGAGAGGGAATTTCCTCACCTGTGACATTCTCATACTTGTCCCCAACCAGGTCCTCGTCCCAGAGCTGCGGGCACTGCTCCCCTGTGAGGGAAACCAGCACATCACTGCCACTGCAGGGTCCCCAGGCAGGGTGGGAGCACACAGAGCTCCCCAAGCCCAGGAGGAGCACAGACTGAGCAAACCCCGCGCCCACAGCCGCTCCCGGGAGAGGGGAGGAGCGGAGCTGGGACGCCCCGGGAGCAGCTCGGAGGGGACAGAGCCTCCCGCAGGTAAAAAGTTTTCCCAGCTCTGTTTTGCCTGCAGACAGCCCCGCGGCTGGAATCAGCAGCAGGAGACTCGGACGGGTGCCAGGGACACCCGCAGTGCCACCGAGAGCCGCCCGTTCCTGTCCCGTGGCGGTGGCAGCTCGGAGCTGGTGGCCCGCGGGGACAGGCGGAGCTGAGCGCAGGAAATGCCGTGTCAGGCGCGGTCACGGGGTGCTGCTGCTGCTCGCAGGGATAAATCACGGCTCCGGCAGCACCGACCCACCTCCAGATGCGCCAGATGTTGGGAGGTGCGAGATAAAGGAGTAAACAAGGGGGTAGGGAGAGAGGGATTTGGGTTGTCTCCACGCAAACCGGCCCTGGAGCGGGATGGGAGCCCAAAATTCTCCCAGTTCTTCCTTGGATGTTCCTGGGGGCGTCTCTGATCACCCCAGACCCTCTGTCCAGGGGTCTGGCACCACCGTGGCTTGTGGCCCAGGCTGACCGCAGGGCCAGCACGGTGTGGGGACACGCTCTGGCCTGGGGAGCCCAGCCACAGGCGCAGCAGTGGGAGCTGTGAATGTCACAGCCGGGGGCTGACATCGCCCTCAGCAGGGCAGGGGACGCAAAGCAGCGCATAAATCACCGCACGTGATCGCTTTGAAGCCTCTCCCAGCCCTGCTGCTGATCTCGAGGGAAAACCTTGCCTGTCCAACCCTCAGAAAAGGCCGGGACACGGGAGGTCACGCAGCAGGAGCGGGTGACAGTGACAGTGACGTGACAGTGACAGTGACGGTGACACCTCCCGGGCAAACCCGAGCCCCCCGGGCCGAGCCACCGCTCCACCCCCCCACGGAGCCTGATGCAACCACGGCTCCTCCCCCGCAGCCCGGAGCCCGTCGGGGACACCGCGGCAGGGCCGGGCTCGGCCATCGTCCCGCTGTCCCCAGCCGCACGTGGTCGCTCCCCCATCACGGCCAGCTGGAGGCCAAACCTCCCTCGGGAGCGCTGTGCACCCTCGCCCTGCCCGGAGCTGTCCCGGCTCACCGGCCCCCCCGGACCCTGCCCCTGCCAGGGCTGCGGGGGCGGTGTCGGGGTGTCCCGCATGGGACGCTGCGCTTCGCTCATTCCGCGGCCACCGCTGCAGTCCCGGCGCAGCTCGCGGTGCCCCAGGTAGCCAAGCAGGGAGGGGGCTCCCGAGCCCTCGCTCCCGGTGGTCCTTACCTTCCGCTGGCAGCAGCTCCTTCCCCAGGCAGGCGCTGACGAGCCCGGCGAGCGCCAGGGCCCAGAGACCCCTCATGGTGCCCGTGGCACGGCTGCCTGCAAGGGAGGGACCCGGGCAGCAGCGGGATGGGCACGTGGTGGCCACAAACCCGTGAGGTTGGCCACAAACCCCTGAGATTGGCCACCAACCCCTGAGATTGGCCACCAACCCCTGAGATTGCCCACACCAGGAAAGCCACCAGCATGGAGTGGCGCTGACCCTCCTGCTCGTGGCTCTGTGATGTTTTGGGGGGTCAGCGTGGCCCCCCATCCATCTGCTCCACACCCACCCCGAGCCTCAGCACCGCAGCATCCCCGGGTGTCAAAGCCCAGCACCCGGATTTACTCCAAACTTTTGGGAATGCCGTGACTGAGGTTCCCCAGAGTGGAACCGGCGCCTCCTGCGTGCACCCGCCCGGGAAGGTCCCTCCACCTCCCGTTTTGTGGGTCCCGGGGTGTCCCTGCAGGTCACCCCGACCTGGCCTCCCTGCAGCTTCCTGCCACGAGGCAAGCGCGGGCTGCAGGCAGGAGCCGGGGCCGGGACAGACCGGACACGCTCGGCCCCCGGGCTGCTGCCAGAGCGGGACGTGCATCCCTGTTCTCCATCCCCGCGCAGCCCCGGGACCCCCGGCCCGGCCTGCTCGGGGCTCTCCCGCCCCCTGTCCCCAGCCCAGTCAAACTTGTCCCCTGCGCTGCCACCCGGCTCTCCTGGCCTGGCACTGCCTGCACCCCCCCACCCCAGCTCCGCTCCCCCCGCCGCTCCCCGCCTTCCCTGCGCCGCACCCTCCGCACCGGCGGGTCCCCGCGGCCCCGGGGCCTCATTAACTCCGGTAATTCACGGGGAATCCCCCCTCGGCCCGGCCCGGCCCGCCGCAGGGCCGGGCTCCGCCGGGCTCCGCCCGCCCCCGGTGCGCGGCTGCCCCGGGCTCACCTGCGGGGCTCGGGGGGTGCGGGACACCGGCAGCTCCGCCGCGGGACACCGGCAGCTCCGCCGCGGGACACCGGGAGCCGCCGCGCCGCCCCCGCTGCCTTCCCCGCCTCCCCCCCGGGGAAGGGGGGGGTCCGAGCCGCCCCCCAAGCGCTGCCCGCCCTCCGCACCACCCCCCCACGACCCGGGGGGGCCCGGACCTCCGCCCGCCTTCGCATCCCCGCCCTCCTCCTCCTCCTCCTCCACCCCCGGGCGCCTCCCCCGGCAGCGCCTTCCCTCCCTCCCCACCCTCCTTCCCCCCGTCCGGGCGCTGGACCCCGGCCCAGAAGAGGGGAACCCCAATCCCGGGGGGGTGGGGTGTAGCCCATCCCTGCGGAGCGGCCCCTCCTCCCCACCGGGAGCTCAGAGCAGCACCGCTGGCGGCACCGCTGGCGGCACCGCTGGCCAGGATGAAGGACGGTGCTCCCCGGGGATGCTCCTCCTCTGGCACCACCCCAGGAGCAGCCCCGGGCAGACCCCGAGGCGCGGGGACAGCCAGCCCGCTGTGTGACAGTCCCCTCCCTGTCCCTTGGGGTGGCTCGGGGACAGTCTGGCTCTCAGGGCGAGGTGCCCGGGGTCAGAGCGCTGGCACGGCATCGCTGCCACCATCCCTCCCACGTCCCCAGCAGCAGCAGAGCTGCTGATTTCCCAGAGCCCTGCCAAGCCCCGGAGGGATCCGGCGCCCATCCCGGCTCCCAGCATCCAGCCCCGCGCCGCTGGGACGTGCCAGCCTGGAATGCTGCCCCAGGGCCTGGCTGCCCCTCTCCGCTCCATCCCCCATCCCCGTGCGTGCCAGGCCGCCCTGATCCCCCAAAACAGCCCGGCTCACACAAGTTTGGGTCTGGAGGGGTGCGAGCATCCGCTGGCATCGCTGCGTCGCGGTGCTGGGATGGCACGGGACCCTCAGGACGGCTCAGCTGCGTTTTCTCCCAAATTGTGATGGATCTATTCAGGCTGCAGCTTTACAGACGCGTGAGGGACGCATGGATCTCCATAAACTCGCTAATTAACAACTGCTGGTTAGGCAGAAGCAGTAAATAAGCTGTCGTGAGCAGCCCCAGTGCCGGCGACGTGGTGACAACGCTCCCGCGAGGTGCCCGCTGAGGTAATTAAGGGTAATTAAAGCAAGTGGGAACGAAAACATAGAGAAACTTTCCTCGTTCCAGCGTTTGGGGTGATTGTTCACCTCGAGCTGTTCTTTGTCTGGGGCCACCGAGCAGCGACGAACCTGGGCCGGGAGCGTTGGGGGGGTTGTGTGTCCTGAGGGTGGGGGGCACGGCCCCAAAACTGGCCCCACATCCCATCCCAACCCCACAGCAGAGCAGGGATGAAGGGCAGCCCCATCCCATCCCATCCTCTCGCAATTCATCTGCAAAACGCTTCGGGAGGGTTGCAATCGAGGCACCCGTGCCTCAGTTTCCCTCACTTCGCAGGGTGTCCCCAACTTGGTGGCACAAAGTGACCCCGACATCTCCAGGGGTGGCAGCGGGGTGGAAAACTCGGCTCCGCGCAGCTCCCGCTTCCCGTTGCTGTTCCAGCGCGCACGGGATCGGCTTTTCCAGAGGGGAAAAAGAATCTGGATCCCGCCTCCCCAGAAGTGTCTGTTGGAGCGGCGCCGAGCGGGGGATGGAAAGCAGGATCCTGGAGCCCCTGCCCACCATCCCAGCATGGAAAAAAAGCAGAGGCACGCTGTGCTTCCAAGAAACTGCCGCGCCGCCTGCCAAAAAACACGAGCCGGAGCAGAGCCCGACAATTTTCGGGCTGGAGATAATTTTGCCTCCGAGCCCCAAGCGTCACCGCGGCGGTTTTGTTACCCTGGGGCTCCCCGCTTCTCACACCGAGCTCAGCACCCCCCCAAAAAACTCCCCAAATCCAGAGAATGAGGGTTGGGATGACGCCGTCCGGACCGCGCTGGCTCAGGGGCAGCTGCCGGCCTGGCCAAGGCGCAGGAGGGAATTCCTGCGGCGAGGATTTCAGCGGCTCAGCATTAATTTCTGCACAGTTCCACCCCCCCTCCCCGCCTAATTCCAGTCAGGAAGGAAAGCGCTGCAGGAATTCTTTCCAGCTCCGTCGGGCCGTTTGTATCCGCGGTGCTAGAGCAGCACTTTTGCCTCTTTTTGGTGAAATTTCTTTCCCCGGAGAGCGCAGGGCGAAGCTCTCCCGTCCCCCCCGCGGCCGCGCAGCCTCAGAGCCGCTTCTCCATCATTTCCGCCCCCCTAAACCGCACATTTTTGGCACTGGACGGGGGACACAGCCTTGCTCCGATGGGAGCTGCAGATGGAAAATGGCTCCAGAGCTCTGCGATCTGCTCTGACCCGCCCCGTACCCCCCACCCCGCAGGATTTGGGGCTGTCCCTTGTCCCCTTATGCTGGGACACGCCACGAGCCTGTGCCTCTGGCCCGGGCTCCGTTCCCTCGCCCCATCTGGCGTCTCCATGAGTAATAAAAGCTGCTAATCGCCAACAGATGCCCCAGGAAACCCTGACTCTGCCTCTCGCGGCTGCGTTTGGCTGGGAGGGAGAGGAGGGGAGCTGGAACAGGCCCCAGATCCCCCAGAAAGGGGGCGGGGGGATCCCGGTGCGTGGCAGAAACCAGAGCCGGAGGATGTGGCTGCCTTTAGCAGCAGAATTAGGGGCACCCCAAGGAGGGGATGGCGCCCTGACCCACACCCCCCATGGGCTCGGAGCCCCACGGCAGCCCCTGGCTGTGCCAGGACCTGTCACCCGCAGTCCTGACCAGGGCACGGGCAGCCAAAATCCTCGTGCTCGTGCCAGCCCCTCCCCGCACAGCTGGATCCCCCTCTGGAGGTGGCAGTGGAATAATTCGGCTCCTTCCACCCGCTCCTCTTCATCTCCACGCTGGAACCCCCAAACGGCTTCTCCCGGCACCCCAAACCCGAACTGGGATGAACTGGGGGGTGAATTTGGTGCTTCCATCCCCTGGGGCTGGGGAGAGGCTCCCCCACCCCAAGGGTCACGTCCTGTCCCCGCGTCCCAGCACGGGCGCCTTGGGGCTGGGAGCGGCATCTCCTGTCCTGTCCCGTGCTCCGAACTGGGCAGTGGCCAACCCGAACTGGGCAGTGGCCACCAACCCGAACTGGGCAGTTGCCACCAATCCCGAACTGGGCAGTGGCCAACCCGAACTGGGCAGTGGCCACCAACCCGAACTGGGCAGTTGCCACCAACCCAAACTGAGCAGTGGCCACCAACCCGAACTGGGCAGTGGCCACCAACCCAAACTGGGCAGTGGCCACCAACCCGAACTGGGCAGTGGCCACCAACCCGAACTGGGCAGTTGCCACCAACCCAAACTGAGCAGTGGCCACCAACCCAAACTGAGCAGTGGCCACCAACCCGAACTGGGCAGTGGCCACCAACCTGAACTGGGCAGTGGCCACCAAGCCCTGAACTGGGCAGTGCCCTTTGCTCTTTCCAAGCCTGTGCTGCTCCTCAGGGAGCTCGGGAGCTTTTCCCAGAGGGAAGGAGCAGCCGTGACCGGGATCAGCTCCCAGCATGGCACAGCCACGGCACTCACAGCAGGAGGTTTTGGTTTTTGGTGCCGTGATCCACAGCATGGGTGAAAATCTCTCATCGCAGATGTGCTGAGAGACACCAAACAGAGAATTCCTCCCCTCCAGCACCGCTGTCCCGACACTGCTCCCGCTGCGGGCATTCCCACCCTCAGCTGCTGCTCCTGCTGCCCCAGCTCCATTCTCGGAGCATCCCGCAGCTCCGGGTTCCAGGATGCTCCAGCAGTGCCGGGCAGCCCTCCCGGAGCGGCTCCGTGAGGCCACGGCCTCCGAATTTCCTAATTTGCTCACACATTAATTACTCTGTAATTACTGCTGCCGGCTCCGGTGATCAGATGCTCATTTGCAGCACGTGGGTGCAGGATTAGCCCTGCTCGGGGAAGGGGGGGATTTTTGGGTGGGGGGATGCAGACAGAACAAGGGGGGTCCCCACTGGGTGACAACCACCCCCAGGCGAAGCACGAGGCGGCGGCCGCGGCCCCACGGCACCACAGAGAGTGAACTTTTATTTCCAACAACGACAGCACCTGCCCCGTGGGGTGGGGACGGTGGGGAGGGCTGGGAGGGGGCGGCCGCGGGGGTCCCGGGGTTTTTTGGGGAGGGGGGGAGGTCCCGGGGGGCGGCCGCTCGCGTGCACACGGTGCACGGCGTGAAGGAACATCCCGGTAGAAAAGAACAAAGGTCTGAGGGCCTCGACTGAGGGCCGGTCCTGCCCCGGGGGAGGGTGCAGGCGTGAGCGTGGGTGAGCATTTTGGGGAGGGGGAGATGGCGCGGGTCCCCTCCACACCCGCGCCTGGGGGGTGGCAGGAGGAGGACGAGTGGGCAGCGGCTCTCCCGGGGGTGGGGGAACGGCTCCGGCCAGGCGGGGACCCCCTCCCCACGCCCAGAACTCGGAGCAAACGCGGCGCGGCGGCTCCGGGGCCGCGCACGGGCGGAGGCGGCGGCGGCGGGGCTGGGCTCACACCTCCGTCTGGAAGTCGCCGTCGGCCGCGTCCAGGCCGGCGCAGGGGCTGTCCCAGTCTGCCCGGCACAGCTCCAGGCGCTCCCGGTGCGCGCTGGGCAGCGAGCCCAGGGTCATCGCCTTGAACGTGCTCCACGGCTTGGGCGGCGCTGCCGGAGCCTTCGGCCGCTGCTCCTCGGGGCCGGGCACGTCCTGCGGGGGCACGGGCAGCTGTGGCCCGGCTCTGTCCCACAGCCACCTCCAGCCCTCTCCAGGATGGGACGGGACAACCCCCGAGGGGGTTCAGGAACTTACGTTGCCCGTGCTCTTGTCCCCGCCGCCCGATGAGACGCTCCATCGCTTTTCTCGCTACGGAAAATCCCCAACGCTCAGCTCAGCAGCGCCCCGGGGTGTCCCCAATCTCCCCGGGGTGTCCCCAGTCTCCCCGGGGTGTCCCCAGTCTCCCCGGGGTGTCACAGTCCATGCAGGAGGAGGTAAAGGATTCAGAGCAGGGCAGGACGGGACCTCCAGGACCTCACCTTGGAGGAGCCGGTGGATGGAGCCCGGTACCGGTCCAGCGTGTGGAATTTCTGGTTGAGCTCGTGGTAGAGCTCGGAGTGACGCTTCCGTGTGTGCATCACCTTCTGCGGGGGCAGAGCAGAGCCTGTGGCCATCGGCACTGCCTGCTGTCCCTGTCCCTGTCCCTGTCCCTGTCCCTGTCCCCCATCCCTGGGCCATCCCAGACAAGCAGCAGAGCCCACTCCACGCTCGTCATCGGTGTTTTAATCCAGAACCAACGCTTGTTACTGCCTGCTCTAAACCCCTCCGAGCTCAGGAGCTGCTGGAGGGGCAAAGGGAGTGGAGACAAACTGCATCAGTCCCTTACAATGGCACTGGTGACACCTCCATGGCAGGACTTACCTCGAAGTCCAGGTCAGAGTACCGCAACCTCTTCCTCTGGCAGGGGGACAGGCAGGAGCAGGGGGAGGAGACGGAGAAGAAAAGGGAAAAAGGTCTTTGCAGGTCCGGGAGAGGGCGAGGCAGGCTCCGGGGGCTCATGCCAGCCCCAGTCCGTGCCCGGCTGGGGACACGGAGGGACGGCAGGGGGGAATCCATGCAACCGTGCACGTGCACTCGTGTCCTGGCCCACAGCCCAGCCCCCCGCTCACCTCCAGGGACCCCACTTTCATGGCAGAGCCGGGCACGGTGCGGGGCATGGTGCGGCTGCGCTCCGACAGCTCCGAGGCCAGGATCTGCCTCACCGTGGGATGCTGCTTGAACTGGAGGCCGTAGGGAGCCTTCACCGTGGCGTAGGGCTGGTTCAGGCTCACATTGACGTGATCCACGGCCACAAAACCGGGGTAGGCGTCGCCTTCTGCCGCCGGGCGCCCCGTCCCGCCGGGCACCGCCTCCTCCGCGCCGCCCAGCGTCCCCTCGTCCCGGGGGAAGGGCTTGAGGCTGCCGGTGCGGCGGGGCAGCATCATGTAATCGCTCTCCCGGGGCGGCTCGGGGGCCCGGATCCAGCCGTACTCCAGCGGCCGCAGGCTGCTCTCCGTGCACAGGTAGACGGGCCCCGGCGCCTCCAGGCCGAGCTGCTGCGCCGGGGGCTCGCCCAGCTCCGTCAGCCCCGCCACCACGCTGGGCGTCATCTTGGGCACCTGCACCAGGATGCTGGCGGGGGGGATGTTCCCGGGCAGGCTGGAGAAGCCCAGGCCGCTCTCGGAGGTCGTGTTGAGCTTGGGGTCTTCGTCCCCGTCCAGGGAAATGCGGGACAAAGTGCCCGTGATGGTGGCGGGGTTGCAGGTGTTCACCTCTTTGAACAGCACTGTGGGCAGGGAGCGCGGTCAGAGCCAGCCCTGAGGGTCCCACGGAGGGTGGGGGGACACGGGGGACACCCCCTGGCTCGTGCTGCCTGTCCCTCGCAGGTGTGGCACGGTGACAACAGAGCAGAGCTCACCTGTCTGACACGCCAGGTCAACGTCCTTTTCAAAATCTGTCTATAAAAATCCAGAAGGAGGGGAGAGAGCGACAAGAGAGAGGAGAGAAAGAGAGGGAGAGAGACGGGGAAATGAAGCAGCACGGCCGGCAGGGGCAGCGGCGGGGTCTCCAGGGGGGGACCCACTCACCAGGATCTGCACCTGCCCGTTCTTGCAGGAGTCGGGCGAGTTTTCATTCTCCTCGCTCCTGCACCCCCCCATCTGACACTTGACCACGTCCTGGACCTGCGGGGACAGAGCCGGTCACGGCCCCGCGGCCAGGGCTGGCCCCGGCGCCCCCCGGCGCCGCCCCACCTCTCGGCGCAGGAAGCCGTGCACGGTGATGATGACGAAGCCCTGGACGGAGTTGAAGACGGCGAAAAGGACCTGGAAGAGGATGGAGCGCCGGTCGGTCATGGCGAGCACGGCCGACATCCAGGTCAGCGCCAGCAGAGGCAGGACCACGCAGGAGCTCCACAGCGATGCCCTGGCGCGGGGAGAGAGGGGCCGGGGTGAGCCCGCGGGGCTGCGGAGCCCCGGGACAGCCCCCCCGAGCGCCGCCCCCTCCCCCGCAGCAGCCCCCGAGCCCCGCCCCGCGAGCACGGCCGGGGCTGGTCACCCAGCTGGCCCCTCTTCCTCGGTGTCCCCAGGCCGGGAACTGAGGTTTGGGGACACCTGTGGGCTGCAGCCCCCTCCCCCAGGTGTGTCCCTGTCCCCACACAGCCACAGGGTGCTGGGGGAGGGGACGCGGGGCCACCGCCACCGTCCCACGGCCACCAGAACAGCAGAGAGGGGATTTTTTCTTTTTTCTGCTTTTTTTGAACGGTGAATTTTGGGGCTGCCTCTGTTGTGACTAAACCCCCCTGAGGAGGGACTTGGGCAGCCTCTGGAGCTCACACGCCGGGAAGAGGGTCCCGGGGACACCCCCACACCCCCAGGCCAGAAGAGCCCCCCCAACCCCAGCGATGAGGTGACCTGCCATGGGAAGCCATGCCATGCAGACGTGATGGGACACCCCGCCCCGAGCACACAGCGTCACCCTTCCTTCCCCTCGGGGACCCCCAGCCGACCCCTCAACCCCCTCGGGGAGATGCCCAGAGCCCCCCCGCGCTGTGCTCGGGGCGGGGGGCGCGGCGGGCGCGGGACGGGCACTAACATGGCACTGCTGGCGGTGGCGGAGGTCATGGCCGCGCTGGACACCACGCCGCACTTGGTGCATTTCAGCAGCAGGCTGCCGCACGGGGGGGGCTCGGAGCTACGAGCCCACCGCCCCCCCGGCGCCCCGCGGCCAGGACCGGGCCAGGACCGGGGGTGGGGGGAGATGCAGGCACGGGGAAGGGGTGGGGGGAGCAAGGCAGGACGGCGGGGAGGGGATGGACAGATGGATGGACAGATGGGTGGAGGGATGGATGGACGGACACAGGCAAGAAGCGAATGGGAGGAGGAGAAGAAAGAGAGAGAGAGAGAAAGAGAGCGCCGGGTTAGTCGGGGGCGGCAGCTGTTAATGGCGAGGGGGGTGGCCAAGCGGCAGGGGAGGGGGCGGGCACGGAGGGGGGGATGCGGTCTGCGGACCCCCCTTCCCCCGAGGGGGCTGCCCCCCAAATTCTGCCCCAACGAGGGGCTGTGCTGCCCCGGGCTTCGGCCCCCGCTGATGCGGTGAAACCTGCCCCACCCTCAGCCCGCTGCCGGGGTCCCCCCCATGCCCAACCCCCGGCAGGGCGCGGGGGGCGGGGGCAGCCGCAGGGACCCCCCCGCGGGGCGCAGGGCACTTACCCAGCTCGCTGCTTTTTGGACTTATCTGAAATGCCGTCGCGGGACATGAGCTTGTTGAAGACGATGATGCCCACCAGCATGTTCACCTGCGGGACGGGGGGTCAGGGCTGGCGCGGACCCCCTGCCCGCGGCTGCAGCCCCCCCGGGCGGGTTTTGGGGGCTCCAAGGCTCTGGGGGGGGACTCACCAGCACGATGACAGCAGCGGGTCCCACGAAGGCGTAGAGCAAACCGCCCTCCAGCGAGAGCCAGCAGCTGCAGGGACCGCGGGCGGCGCGTCAGGGGACAGCCCCGGGCCGTGCCCGGCCCCGCCGCAGCCCCCGTGCCCCTCCCCCGTCCCCACGTACTAGCTCGCCGTCCCGTAGCCTTTGGTCCGCGTGAAGCCGACGGAGACGGCGACCACGAGGGCTGGCAAGCCCTGCGGGAGGGGACAGGAGGCTGGAGGAGCTGGAGGGAGGTGGCGTTGTCCCCCCCCGGGGCTCCTCTGACAGCTCCCCGTGACCCGCTGCCACCAGCTGGCTCCGCTTTCCTTTCCCCTCTGGTGAGCCGGGGGGCAGCAGGGGATGGGAGAGGGGCGCCCCCCCCTCACCCAGGCACGGATCTTACCCCATCCCAAGCACAGGAAGCGCTTCCTGACCAGGCGTGTCCGGATCCGGCCGATCACCGCCAGGTACGACTGCCAGGCCTCGGTCAGCACCCAGCAGAAGGACGAGAGGAAGAAGAAGTGGAGGAAGGCGGCGGTCATGGTGCACACGCCCTGCAGGGGGACACGCGGGGACGTCAGGGGGACACGCGCCCGGCAGCGCAGGGGTTAAACCGCCACGCCCACGGCGAGGTTTGTGTCAAAGCCGCCGGTGCGCGGAGGATTTAATCCCGGGATCGGGTTAATCCAAATCCAATCTGCTGCTGGGAACCAGCAGGGGACCAGGCAGGTGGCCTGGCACCCCAGAGAGAGGGTGGCAGGGGGTGGCAGGAGGTGGTGGCAGAGGGGGTGGTAGGGGGTGGCAGGGGGGTGGCAGGGGGTGGCAGGGGTGGTGGCAGGGAGGGGCGGGGGTGGGGAGGGGTGGCAGGGGGTGGCAGGGGGTGGCAGAGGGGTGGCAGGGGGTGGCAGGGGTGGTGGCAGGGGGTGACAGGGTGGTGGCAGGGGGTGGCAGGAGGTGGCAGGGTGGTGGCAGGGTGGTGGCAGGGGTGGTGGCAGGGGTGGTGGCAGGTGGCAGAGTGGCAGGGGGTGGCAGGAGGTGGCAGGGTGGTGGCAGGTGGTGGCAGCGGGGTGGTGGCAGCGTGGCAGGGGTGGTGGCAGCAGGGGTGGCAGAGGGTGGCAGGGAGTGGCACGGGGTGGCAGGGGTGGTGGCAGAGGGGTGTGGCAGTGGTGGCAGAGGTGGTGGCAGAGGGGTGGCAGGGGTGTACGGTGGCAGGGGTGGCAGGTGGTGGCAGAGTGGTGTGGAGGGGTGGTGGCAGGGGTGGTGGCAGGGGGTGGCGAGGGGTGGCAGGGGCGGTGACAGGGGTGCTGGTTGGTAGTGTGGTGGCAGGTGGTGGCAGAGGTGGCAGTGGTGGCAGGGAGTGGTGGCAGATTGGTGGCAGGGGGTGGCAGGGGTGGTGGCAGGTGAGGGGTGGCAGGGGGGTGGCAGGGGTGGTGGCAGGGGGGTGGCAGGAGGGGTGGCAGGGGGTGGCAGGGGGTGGTGACAGGGGGTGGCAGGGGGTGGCAGGGTGGTGACAGGGGGTGGCAGAGTGGTGGCAGGGGGTGGCAGGGGGTGGCAGAGTGTGTGTGTGAGGGGTGGCAGGGGGTGGCAGGGGTGACAGGGGTGGCAGAGGGTGGCAGGGGTGACAGGGGTGGTGTGGGGGTGTCAGGGGTGAGGTGGCAGGGGGGTGGCAGGTGGTGGCAGGGGGTGGCAGGGGGTGGCAGGGGGGTGGCAGGGTGGTGGCAGGGGTGATGGTGGCAGGGGGTGGCAGGGGTGGCAGTGGCAGGGGTGGCAGAGCAGGGGTGGCAGGGAGGAGGTGGCAGCTGGCAGCTGGCAGGGGTGCGTGGCAGGGGTGCATGCCGCTGCTGAGCATCTGGGACTAGCGGACAGGATGTTAAGAGAAGCCAGGATGGAGACGCAGAAGTTGAGCAGGATGATGGAGCGCTCCGACTTGATGAACCTGCGGCAGGAGCGGCGTGGGGCGGGGCGCCAGCCTGTCCCTGTCCCCGTCCCTGTCCCTGTCCCTGTCCCTGTGCCTGTGCCTGTCCCTGTCCCTGTCCCTGTCCCTGTCCCTGTCCCTGTCCCTGTCCCTGTCCCTGTCCTGTGCCTGTGCCTGTGCCTGTCCCTGTCCCTGTCCTGTCCCTGTCCCTGTGCCTGTGCCTGTGCCCTGTCCTGCCTGTACCTGGCTGTCCCTTGTCCCTGTCCCTGTCCCTGTGCCTGTGCTGTCACTGTCCCTGTGCCTGTCCCTGTCTCCTGTCCTTTGCAGTCCCTGTCACTGTCCCTGTCCCTGTTGTTTTCCCTGTCCCTGTCCTGTCTTGTCCCTGTCCCTGCCCCAGTCCATGTCCCTGTCCCTGTCCCTGTTGTTTTCCCTGTCCCTATCCTTGTTCCTGTCCCTTGTCCCTGTCCCCGTCCCTGTCCCTGTCCCTGTCCCTGTCCCTGTCCCTGTCTCTGTCCCTTGCCCCACACCACCACAGGGTGGGCTACTGCCCTGGTCCAGCCCAGGCATTTCCTCCCACCCTCATTTTCCATTCCCATTAATCCCACTGCTGCTGAGCCCTGCCCGGTGCCGTGTGCCCCTTTGTCACCCCCTCCCCACACGGCCCCAGGTGCCCCCAGGTGCGCAGGTGCCCTCGGGTCACCTCCAGAAGGCGGCGTAGATCACCAGCAGGGTCAGCAGGGCCATGCAGGACACGGCACAGCCGATCATCAGCGGCACCGACGGTGTCCCCGAGGGGTCCATGGCCTGGGGGGACACCGGGGGGACAGGCTGAGCCCCGGCCCCTGCCCCCTCTGGACCCTCCACCCCCTCACTGGAGACCCCTGGGTGCCACAGAGGGGCTGGTGGCAGTGGTGGCACCCTCCTCCCAACACGGGGACACAAAGGGGTAGGGGGCTAGGGCTGCCCCCTCCCCTCCTGGGGGCCATGGCCGCACAAACCCTCCCTGCTGGGGGTGCTGGGGGGTTTTGGGGTGCTGGACACCCCCACCCTCCAGTACCCCCCCTGTGCTAGCAGGAAATGCTCCGTGCCCACCCCTCAGGGACCCCCCGCTCAGCCCGGGGGTCACCCCGCCCACCCCGTGTCCCCCCGTGTCCCCGTGCTGTCCCCTACCAGGTCTTTGGGCAGCTGGGCGAGCACGGCGAAGGTGGCGAGCTGGCGGCACTGGCACTTGGTGTGCGCCGGGAGGGTCTCCAGGGTTTGGCAGCTCTCCGTGTCCCAGTTTCCCAAGCCAGCATCCTGATTAATGAGCAGAGAGCGAGGCAGAGCAATTTGAAACGATCAAACACGCGCAGCCCCTCGCGCCTCTCCGCTGTTAACCCTTTCCTGGCCCTGCCCGGGACTGCCAGGGGACCCCCGAGCTGCGGGAGGAGGGGGTGCAGCTGTCCCTGCCCCGGGATGGTCCTGCTGGGGGCGCTGCAGCGGGAAGGATGCGGGATTAGTCATCCCACGCGGGTTCGGGGGTTTGGGGGGGCAGTGGCAGGGCAGGCAGGGACAGCCCCAAGAGCCCCCTGGCACCTGTGTCCCCTCCCGGGGGTGACGATTCCCTCTCACCGTGGGGATCCCCCACTATGGGGTCCCCTCTGCTTTAGGGGACCCCTCTGCCGTGGGGACCCCTCTTGCTTTAGAGCCCAGCTTCTGTCATGGGGACTTCTCCTTTCAGAAAGGATCTGTCCATCATGGGAGACCCCTCGATTTTGCTGGGACCCTTCCTGCCATGAGACTCTTCCTTTATGGGGACCCTTCCTGCCCTTGGGGACCTTCCTGCCACGGGGACCCTTTCTGTTAAAGCGACCCCTCCTGCCACGGGGACCCACCCCCTTGGGGGTGCTCCTGCCGTGGGGATCTTTCCTGTTAAAGGGGCTTCTCCACCGTGAGAACCCCTCTTTTTCTGGGGACCCCTCCTGCCCTTGGGGACCCTTCTGTAATGGGGACCCTTTTGTCATGGAGACCTCTCCTGTTAGAAAGGATCTGTCCACCATGGGAGCCCCTCCTTTTATGGGGACCCCTCCTGCCATGGGAACCCTTCCTACCATGGGGATCCACCGCCATTGGGGACCCTCCTGCCGTGGGGACAATTCCAGTTAAAGGGATTTCTCCATCATTTCTCTCCCTGCCTCTCACAGGGACCCTCCTGCCATGGGGACAATTCCAGTTAAAGGGATTTCTCCATCACGGGGACCGTGCCTGTCACAGGGACCCTCCTGCCATGGGACCCCTTCCCGTTAAAGGGATTTCTCCACCATTTCTCTCCCTGCCTGTGTCAGGGACCCCTCCTGCACCGTGGGGACCCTTCCCGTTAAAGGGATTTCTCCACCATTTCTCTCCCTGCCCTGTCACCTTGCAGGGACCTCACTCGCCGTGGGGAACCCCGGTGGTGCCAGGGTGACCACGCCCGGGGCTGGCGTCCGGTGGGGTCCTGGGATCCCAGCACAGGCTGGCCGGGGCCATCCACATGCCCTCCCGTTTGGGGATGAACTGGGGGTTGACCCTGGGTCCCTCCAGCCACTTGCCTTTTCCTCCGTCTGGCGGCCGGCCGGCCCGGCTCCGGGGCCCATCGATCCCCAGGGTCGGCCACCCGTGCTGCTGGGGCTGGGTCCGTTCCTGCATCCGTATTCCATCCCTGTTCCATTCTCCACATTCCATTCCTATTCCTGTTCCATTCCTATTCCCCGTATTCCACCTGTTCCCGTTCCTATTCCGTCCTTTTCCTGGTTCCCTGTTTCCTGTCCACTGTTCCAATTTCCTTCCATCCATTCCGTCCTCCGTTCCATCCACTCTTCCATCCCGATCCCATACACCATTCCATTCCACTATTTCCTGTTCCACCCTGTTCCATTCCACCAGTTTCCTCCACTCCTGTCCATCCATTCCACTGTTCCAATTTCCACCTGTTCCACCCGTTCCGTTCCACATCCATTCCTCTCCACTCCACTGTCCACCTGTTCCCATCCGTGTCAGCCTTTTATCACCTGGTGTCCGTGTCCCTGTGTCCCGTGTCCCTGGTCCCCCGTGTCCCATGTCCTGTGTCCCCGTGTCCCATGTCCCTGTCTCCCGTGTCCCTGTGTCCATGTCCACCTTGTCCCGTGTCCCCTGTGCCCCCGTGTCCTGTGTCCCCTGTCCGTGTCCGTGTCTCTGTCTCGTGCTGTCCTGTGTCCATGTCCTGTGTCCGTGTCCTGTGTCGTCCGTGTCCTGTGTCCATGTCCCTGTGTCCATGTCCATCTGTGTCCTTGTCTGTGTCCTGTGTCCACTGTGTCCTGTCCATGTCCATGTGTCCCGTGTGTGTCGTGTGTCCATGTCCCGTGTCCCCGTGTCCCTGTGTCCCGTGTGTCTCCAGTGTCCTGTGTCCCTGTCCCCGGTCCCTGTGTCGTCCATGTCCCTGTCTCCCTGTGTCCCATGTCCGTGTCCCCTGTGTCCGTGTCCTGTGTGTGTCCCCGTGTCCGTGTGTCCCTGTTTCCTATGTCCATGTGTCCCATGTGTGTCCCTGTCCCGTTTCCTATGTCCCATGTCTCGTGTCCTGTGTCCGTGTCCCGTGTCTCCCTGTCCCTTGTGTCCTATGTCGTCGTGTGCCCTGTCTCCCCCGTGTCAAACCCCCTGTTTCCCTATGTCGTGTCCCGTTGTCATGTGCCTGTCTCCCGGCCCCTGTTTTCCCTAATGATGATCGCCCTCATCGGGATCCTCAGTGGTCCCAGGTGACACACTGTCGGGTGGGACGTGTCCCTCTGGACACGACAGGTTAGAACCCACCCCGCCCTGCCCCACCCTTGAGGGATGTGGCCATGGGGACATCCCAGCAGGTGTCCCAGGGGCTGGCCTGTACGCCACCGTGGGCACTGACCCGTGCCCTGGGCTCCAGGGAACTGCACCCGACTCTCAGTGCCTGCAGGGGACAGCGACCCACGGCGTGGCACTGAAGAGTTGACACTGAGGGAGTGTCAGGAGGGGTGTTTCATCCCGTGGGGTGGGAGAGAGAAGGGGACACCTTTACGTGGTCAGGCTGCAGGAGTTGATGAGGAGGAAGGGGCCACACTGTGGGAGGGGACACTCTATCAGTGGGACAGGGGACACATTAACGTGTTACACAGAGGTGACACAATGACAATATTAGACAGGGGACGATGAGTGACACAAGGGTGACACAATCACAACATGGGACGGGATACTCGATGAAACACAGAGGACACAATGACAGCACGTGGGACAGGGGGACGATGGTGACACAGAGGGGTACAGTGACGAAATGGGACAGGGACACTATGTAAGTGACACACACTGGTGACTACAGTGACATTGTGTGACTGGAAGGACACGGTGGGCCGAAGGGAGGGTGACACAGGACAATGTGGGACAGGTGACACGTGTAAGGGTGACACACAGGAGGCGACACAGTGACACTAAGGGGCCATTTGCGAGTGGGTGACACACAGGTGACACCGGTAAGGAACATTCCGACAGGGGACTGCGTCACACCAGTGACACAGAGAGTGACAGTGACAATGAGGGACACAGGTAACGTGGAAGGTGACACAAGGGGGTGACACAGTGACACGTGTGGGACAGGGGACGCAGTGTGGGTGACACAGAGGGTGACTACAGTGACAGTGTGGGGACTGAGGGACACCTGTCGCGAGGTGACACAGAGGGTGACACTCACAGTGACATGGGACTGGGACACTTTCAGCGATGACGAGAGCCACGAACAGTCGGTGGGGACAGGGGACCCTGGGCTGAGTGGCGTGGGAGACACACACATCGGCTTGACATGGGAGGGACACTTACATTGATGCCATGGGAGGTGGCGCACACTGGTGATGTGGGAAGGGACATTGACAGTGACATGGGAGAGGGACACAGTGACATGGGGAAGGGAGGCGCGGTGACACGGGAAGGGAACCTCCCTGTGCCATGGGAGGTGACAAAACCAGGTGACAGCGAGGGGCCATTCCCCGTGCCAGTGACACTCACACGGTGACACGGGGAGGGCCATTCCCCGGTGCGGGGAGGTGACGCTCACACGGTGACACGTACTCAGTGCCGAGGGACACACCAGTGGCGTGGAAGGGACATTCCGATGCCGCGGTGGCGGCTCCTGGTGACACGTGGCATTCGGTGCCGGGGGAGGTGACACACGCGGTGGCATTGGAGAGGACATTCCACCGTGCCAGGGCGGTGACACTCACACGGTGACCACGAAGTGACATTCCCGTGCCGGGGAGGTGACACAGCGGTGACATGGGGAGGGACATTCCCGGTGCCAGGAGGTGACACTCACACGGTGACACTGGAAGGGACATTCCCGTGCCACGAGGTGACACACGGTGACATTGGAAGTGACATTCCCGTGCCAGCGGTGACCTCCTACTGAAGTGACGCATGGAAGTGACATTCCGTCGCCGGGAGGTGACACTCACTGCGGTGACATTGGAGTGACATTCCGTGCGGGAGGTGAGCACACCGGTGACACGGGGTGACACATTCCCGTGTGGGGAAGGTGACACACCGGTGACATTGGAAGGGACATTCCGTGCCAGGGAGGCGGTGACACTCACACGGTGACACAGAAGGGACATTCCCAGTGCCGAGGGGGAGGTGACACTGCTGCGGTGACACGAGGGACATTCCCGATGCGGGGAGGTGACACTCACGCTGGTGACACTGGAGTGACATTCCCGTGCCGGGAGGTGACACTCACACGGTGACACGAGGGACATTCCCATGCCAGGGAGGTGACACAGCTGGTGACACGAGGGGACATTTCGCGTGCCGAGGTGAGCACTCACACGGTGACTTTGCGAGGTGAGCATTCCCGTGCCGGGGGAGGTGTACACTGGTGACACGGGAGGGAGCATTCCGTGCGGAGGTGACACTCACTGTGACATTGGGAAGGGACATTCCAGCGCCGGGGAGGTGACACACACGGTGACACGAAGTGACATTCCTGTGCCAGAGGGGACACTCACACTGGTGACACTGGAAGGGACATTCCCGTGCCAGGGGAGGCGACTCACACGGTGACATCGGAAGTGACATTCCCGTGCCAGGAGGTGACACAGCGGTGACCGCAGGGAGAGTGACATTCCCGTGCCAGGAGGTGACACTCACACGGTGACATTGGAAGGGACATTCCATGCCAGGGGAGGTGACACGGTGACATTGGAAGGACATTCCCATGCCAGGAGGTGACACTCACACGGTGACATGGGAAGGGACATTCCGTGCCGGGAGGACCTCACACTGAGTGACACGGGAAGTACATTCCCGTGCCAGGGAGGTGACACACCAGTGACATTGGAAGGAACATTCCGTGCCGGGAGGTGACACAGCGGTGACACGAAGTGACATTCCGTGCCGGGGAGTGACACTCACGGTGACATTGAAGGGACATTCCCGTGCCAGGGAGGGAACACACTGGTTGACACAGAAGGGACATTCGTACCAGGGAGGTGACACACTGGTGACACACGGGGGGTGACATTCCCGTGCCGGGAGGTGACACTCACACAGTGGAAGGGACATTCCGTGCCAGGGGAGGTGACACCGGTGACACGGGGCTGATCCCGTGCCGGGAGGTGACACAGCGGTGACATTGGAAGGGACATTCCCGTGCCGGGGAGGTGACACTGGTGACACGGGGGCAGGCAGAGCCCCGTGTGGGGAGGTGACACACCGGTGACATTGGAAGGGACATTCCCATGCCAGGGGAGGTGACACTCACACGGTGACATTGGAAGGAACATTCCCGTGCAGGGGCGTGACACACTGGTGACTGAGGAAGTGACATTCCGTGCAGGGGAGGTGACACTCACACGGTGACATTGGAAGTGACATTCCGTGCCAGGAGGAGTGACACACCGGTGACATTGGAAGGGACATTCCCGTGCGGGGAAGTGACGCACTCACACGGTGACACGGGGGAGTGACATTCGTGCAGGGGAGGTGACACTCACACGGTGACATTGGAAGGGACATTCCCATGCCAGGGAGGTGACACACTGGTGACACGGTGATGCCGGGGAGGTGACACACTGGTGACACGGGGAAGTGACATTCAAGGGGAGGCGACACAGTGACATTGGAAGGACATTCCCGTGCCAGAGTGACACACCGGTGACACGGGAAGTGACATTTGCCTCCCGTACCAGGGTGACACACCATTGACATTGTTATTGTTGGGAAGGGACATTCCACGTGCCAGGGGAGGTGACACTCACACACGGTGACGCACGGGGGTGACATTCCGTCCAGGAGGTGACACTCACGGTGGCATTGGAAGGGACATTCCCATGCCCACGGGGAGGTGACACACTGGTGACACACGCACAGTGACATTCCGTGCCGGGAGGTGACACACTGGTGACACGGGAAGTGACATTCCGTACCAGGAGGCGGCGCACCGGTGACGTGGAAGGGACATTCCGTGCCGGGGAGGTGACGCACACCGGTGACACGGGAAGTGACATTCCACACACACACACACACGTACCAGGGGAGGTGACACACCGGTGACATTGGAAGGGACATTCCGTGCCAGGGGTGACACTCACACGGTGACACGAGGAGTATTTATTCCATGCCGGGGAGGTGACACTCACATTGACGACGTGCGACAGCTCCACCCAGCACGAGAGAGCGGCTCCGCGGGGCCGCGTGGGCAGCTGGCTGGCATGGCGGCGGAGGCGCACGGTCACCGCCAGCACCTTGGAGGCGGCAGCCCAGGGGGCCACCCGGGAGGCTTGACACGGGCTGTGACAGGCCGGGCCACCGCCGGGGGCCACCACCGCGGGCGGCACCGCACCTGGAGCGGGGGGCAGGGGGAGATGAGCCCCCAGCGTGCAGTACAACACCGCCCCGGCGGCGAGTGCGGCAGCCTCTGCGGGGACAGCCGGGCGCTCGGTGAGTGCCAGGTGTGCCGCCCAGGTGTGCGCTGGCCCCGAGCGCGCCCGGTCACCCGGGGGCGCCGCTCACGCGAGCAATACGCTGGCAGTATTGCTTCGTTCCGAGGTACGTATTGCTAAAATGCCTGACGTGCCCCAGCCACGGGGAGTCACAGACTCTGGCGAGAGCGGGCTCGAGACTCAACTCCCCTAAAACCCCATCCGCCCGCCCGACGGTCTCGAGCCAGCGCCGCGGGGACGAGGCGGGGCGACTTCGAGACTCAACTCCCCAAAACCCCATCCGCCCGCCCGGCGCTGTTCTCGGTCTCTCGCCAGCACACAGCGTCTCTCTGGGGCCTGGCTTCTCGTGGCCCGCGACCCTTCGTCGTCAGCGGCTTCATCGGTGCAGCGGCTTAAGGCCGCGTGAGAAAGGCGGGGCGGCCCACCTCCGCCACGCCTGAAAAGCAGAGCCCGTTTGCAGCCCAGCCCGCCGGGGCAGCCACGCAGCCGGGGGCAGCAGGCCAGACCCACGCGCCGCCCGGCCCGCGGTGGCTCCGGATCGCCACCAGCCGAGGAGAGATGGGGGCGGCGCGCCGCCTCGCCCTCACATCGCCGGGGGCTTTTCTCTCTCGCTTCTCTGTCGCGTTCGGCCCGGCTCTGGCGCCCAGCCCGGCCACATGACGGCCGCCCACCGCTAAAATGAACACTCCGCCCGTTCACGTAGTCCCGGCAGGGGCGAGGAAGGAACCATGCTTTCCAGCGAGGCGGCGGGGAAGAGGGTGCCGCCAACCCGGCGGCAAGAACTCCACGGGGGCGACTCCCGTCACGCGAGCCCCACCTTAGGCGAGCGAGGCGAGGACCGGATGCCCCACCGGCACGCCCCGTGAACCCTTCCCAGGCGGAGCGCTCTCTGGAGCAAGACAGGGTCGGGAGGGCGGGGAGCGAGGCCGAGCGAGCCGTGCTCTCGGGGAGCTCTCGGGAAGGGCCGGGGAACCACCACTCGGCAGGCTCAGCGCCAACCCGGCCCGGCGTCCAGCCCGGCTGCGGTAAAAGCGCACGGACCCGGCAGCGAAGAACGCACGCACCCGCCAGAAGCGGGGCGGCCCAGCTTAGAGGCGAGGCGAGGGGACGGCGCCGCCCGCCTACGCCCGCCACCGTCGCCGGAGGAAGCGGCGGGGCACCCGGCTCCCTTCTCGCTCGAAACCGGCAGCAGCCGGGGCGGGGCGGGGACACGCGCTCGCGGCTTGGATCTCGCTTCTCGGGGTCTCCCGCCTCCACCTGGCCTGGGCGGGGGCACGCTTCGCGTCGCCAGCTTTCCCGTCGAAGCGGCAGCAGCCGGGGCGAGGCGGGGACCGCAGCTCGCTCGGCTGCATCTCGCTTCTCTCGGGGTCTCCCCAGCCTCCCACCTGGCCTGGGGCGGGAGCACAGCTCACCCTGCATCGCCTGCTTTGCGAGCCCGGCAGCAGCCGGGGCGGGCCGGGGACACTCAGCTCGCGGCCAGCTCGCTTCTCTCGGGGTCTCCCGCCTCACCTGGCCTGGGGCGGGGGAGCACCTTCGCATCGCTTCGCTTTCGCGAAACCCGGCAGCAGCGGGGCGGGGCGGGACCGCACTCAGCCCGGCTCTCGCTTCTCGGGGTCTCCCGCCTCACCTGAGCCTGGGGCGGGGAGCTAGCTTCGCATCGCCAGCTTTCGCGAAGCCCGGCAGCAGCGGGGCGGGGCCGGGACAGCGCTCAGCGGCCAGCTCTCGCTTCTCGGGGTCTCCCGCCTCACCTGGCCTGGGGCGGGGGACTGCTTCGCTATCGCCAGCACCCAGCGAAGCCGGCAGCAGCCGGGGCGGGGCCGGGGACAGCTCGCCTCAGCGGCCGGCTCGCTTCTCTCGGGGTCTCCCGCCTCACCTGGCCTGGGGCGGGGAGCACAGCTTCGCGCTCGCCCGGCACTTTCAGCGAAACCCGGCAGCAGCGGGCGGGGGCGGGGACAGCGCAGCGGCCCGCTCGCTTCCTCGGGGTCTCCCGCCTCGCACCTGGCCTGGGCGGGGAGCACAGCTTCGCACTCGCCAGCATCAGCGAAGCCGGCAGCAGCGGGGCGGGGCGGGGGACAGCTCAGCGGCCGCTCGCTTCTCTCGGGGTCTCCCGCCTGCGCCTGGCGGGGCGGGGAGACAGCTTCGCCTCAGCTTCCACCTGTCCTAGTACACTGGGGTGAGTGCGGGAATGCGGACAAAGCCCGGGAGAGTCGCTTGCCGTGCATTGGCGGTGCGGTTCCTGAGCGGCCACGACCGCCCAGCGTCGCCCTTTCGCCCTCACGGACACGGGGCACCGCACAGCCTGCGGGGAGGCGGCCCGTAACCTCGTCTCCCATATCTACGGACAAAGCGGGGGCCCCAGGCGACCGGCGAGCACAAAGAGCGCAAGCCTAGGTGACGAGGAGTGGCATGGCGGAACCGCGCCCGCCTCCTACGATGAAGGCAGCGGGGCAGGCAGCGAAACAGCGACAGCTAAGCGCACTTCCGAGGACACCAGGTCTACCCAGCCAGCGTGGTGCACCAGGGTCCCTGGTGTCAGCATGCGGGTAGACCGGTGTCCGGCATTAGGGGTAGACCTGGTGTCCGCCCGGCATTCCGGTCAAGGGGTAGACCTGGTGTCGCCGGCATTCCGCGATTAAGGGGTAGACCTGGTGTCCGCCTGCATTCAGCAAGGGGTGCAACCTGGTGTCCGCCGGCATTCCAGCAGGGGTAGACCTGGTGTCGCATGCATTCGCGATTAAGGGGTAGACCTGGTGTCCGCGGCATTCCAGCTTAAGGGGTAGACCTGGTGTCCGCCTGCATTCGCGCTTAAGGGGTGAGACCTGGTGTCGCCTGCATTTGCGATTAAAGGGGTAGACCTGGTGTCCGCCTGCATTCCAGCAAGGGGTAGACCTGGTGTCGCCCGGCATTCAGCGATTAAGGGGTAGACCTGGTGTCGCCTGCATTCCAGCAAGGGGTGAGACCTGGTGTCCCGCCTGCATTCAGCGATTAAAGGGTGAGACCTGGTGTCGCCTGCATTCCAGCAAGGGGTAGACCTGGTGTCGCCCGGCATTCCAGCAAGGGGTAGACCTGGTGTCGCCTGCATTCGCGATTAAGGGGTAGACCTGGTGTCGCGCCGTGCATTCAGCAAGGGTAGACCTGGTGTCCGCCCTGCATTCCGGCTTAAGGGGTAGACCTGGTGTCCGCCGTTCGCGATTAAAGGGGTAGACCTGGTGTCCGCCTGCATTCCCGCTTAAAGGGGTAGACCTGGTGTCGCCCGGCATTCGCGATTAAAGGGGTAGACCTGGTGTCGCCTGCATTCCGCTTAAGGGGTAGACCTGGTGTCGCCGGCATTCCCGCTTAAGGGTAGACCTGGTGTCGCCGGCATTCGCGATTAAAGGGTGAGACCTGGTGTCCGCCCGGCATTCCCGGCAAGGGTAGACCTGGTGTCGCCTGCGTCGCGATTAAGGGGTGAGACCGACAATTGTCGCCGGCATTCCATGCAAGGGGTAGACCTGGTGTCGCCGGCATTCGCGATTAAAGGGTAGACCTGGTGTCGCCCGGCATTCCAGCTTAAAGGGTGAGACCTGGTGTCCGCCTGCATTCGCGATTAAAGGGGTAGACCTGGTGTCGCCTGCATTCAGCAAGGGGTAGACCTGGTGTCCGCAGGGTAGACCAGTGTCGCCCGCATTCAAAGGGGTAGACCTGGTGTCGCCTGCATTAGCGATTAAGGGGTAGACCTGGTGTCGCCTGCCATTCGCGATTAAAGGGTAGACCTGGTGTCGCCCGGCATTCCAGCAAGGGGTAGACCTGGTGTCGCATGCATTCGCGATTAAGGGGTAGACCTGGTGTCGCCTGCATTTCAGCGATTAAGGGGTAGACCTGGTGTCGCCCGCATTCGCGCTTAAAGGGGTAGACCTGGTGTCGCCGGCATTCCAGCTTAAGGGGTAGACCTGGTGTCATGCCCGCATTCGCGATTAAGGGGTAGACCCTGGTGTCGCCCTGCATTCCGGCAAGGGGTAGACCTGGTGTCGCCCGGCATTCGCGGCTAAGGGTAGACCTGGTGTCATACCATTCCGAGCAAGGGTAGACCTGGTGTCGCGCGGCATTCAGCAAGGGGTAGACCTGAGTGTCCGCCTGCATTTCAGCATTAAGGGGTAGACCTGGTGTCATGCATTCCGCTTAAAGGGGTAGACCTGGTGTCGCCGGCATTCAGCTTAAAGGGGTAGACCTGGTGTCGCACGCATTCCGAGCAAGGGTAGACCTGGTGTCCGCCCGGCATTCAGCGATTAAAGGGGTAGACCTGGTGTCGCCTGACATTTCAGCAAGGGGTAGACCCGGTGTCGCCGCGCATTGATTAAGGGGTAGACCTGGTGTCGTCGGCATTCCAGCAAGGGGTAGACCTGGTGTCATGCATTCCGTAAAGGGAGTAGACCTGGTGTCATACGCATTAGCGATTAAGGGTAGACCTGGTGTCATGGCATTCCCAGCAAGGGGTAGACCTGGTGTCGCCGGCATTCGATTAAAGGGGTAGACCTGGTGTCATGCATTCGCGCTTAAGGGGTAGACCTGGTGTCAGCCTGCATTTCCAGCAAGGGTAGACCTGGTGTCCGCCTGCATTCCCGATTAAGGGGTAGACCTGGTGTCGCCTGCATTCAGCAAGGGGTAGACCTGGTGTCCGCCTGCATTCGCGGTTAAAGGGTAGACCTGGTGTCGCACGCATTCGGCTAAGGGGTAGACCTGGTGTCCGCCCGCATTCGCGATTGCAAGGGGTAGACCTGGTGTCCGCCTGCATTCAGCATTAAGGGGTAGACCTGGTGTCGCCATTGATTAAGGGGTAGGCACTGGTGTCGCGGCATTCAGTAAAGGAGTAGACCTGGTGTCGCCAGCATTACCCGCTTAAGGGGTGAACCTGGTGTCGCCGCATTCAGCTTAAAGGGTAGAACCTGGTGTCGCCGTGCATTCGCGATTAGCAGGGGTAGACCTGGTGTCATGCATTCCGATTAAAGGGGTGGACCTGGTGTCGCCCGGCATTCCAGCAGGGGTAGACCTGGTGTCGCTCGCATTCCCCGCTTAGGGGTAGACCTGGTGTCGCCAGGCATTCCGGTCAAGGGTAGACCTGGTGTCGCCCGGCATTCGCTTAAGGGGTAGACCTGCAGTGTCGTCATTCGCGATTAAAGGGGGTGAGACCTCGGTGTCATGCGGCATCCAGCTAAAGGGGTAGCCTGGTGTCATACCATTGATTAAGGGGTAGACCTGGTGTCATACCGGTCAGCGATTAAGGGTAGACCTGGTGTCGCCCGGCATTCCGCTTTAAGGGGTAGACCTGGTGTCGCCCGGCATTCCGCTTAAGGGGTAGACCTGAGTGTCGTACTGCATTTACGCTTAAAGGGTAAACCTGGGGTGTCGCCCGTGCATTTCCGCTTAAGGGGTAGACCTGGTGTCATCGCATTCCGGCTTAAGGGGTAGACCTGGTGTCGCCCGCATTTACGATTAAAGGGGTAGACCTGGTGTCCATGTACCATTCAGCAGGGGTAGACCTGTTGTCGCCCGCATTACCCGGTCAAAGGGGTAGACCTGGTGTCCGCCGGCATTCAGCTTAAGGGTAGACCCTGGTGTCACTAGCATTGTCGATTTGCAGGGGTGGACCTGTTGTCGCCCGGCATTCCGGCAAGGGTAGACCTGGTGTCATGGGGCATTCCAGCATTAAAGGGGTAGACCTGGTGTCGCCTGCATTCGCGATTAAAGGGGTAGACCTGGTGTCATGCGGCATTCCGGCAAGGGGTAGACCTGGTGTCATGCGTTCTATTAAGGGGTAGACCTGGTCTCGCCCGGCATTCCAGCAAGGGGTAGACCTGGTGTCCGCCGTCATTCGCGTTAAGGGGTAGACCATGAGTGTCGCCCGGCATTCCAGCAAAGGGGTAGACCTGGTGTCACTGCATTTCGCGATTAAGGGGTAGACCTGGTGTCCGCCTGCATTCCAGCTTAGGGGTAGACCTGGTGTCCGCCTGCATTCGCGATTAAAGGGTCGAGACCTGGTGTCGCCTGCATTCCGGCTTAAGGGGTAGAGCCTGGTGTCGCTGCATTCCAGCAAGGGGTAGACCTGGTGTCGGCTCATTCAGCTTAAGGGGTAGACCTGGTGTCGCCCTGCATTTCAGCTTAAAGGGGTAGACCTGGTGTCGCCCGGCATTCCAGCTAAAGGGTAGACCTGGTGTCATCGCATTGGCGACTAAAGGGTGGACCTGGTGTCATGCCATTCAGCGAGGGTAGACCTGGTCGTCGCGGCATTCCCGATTAGGGGTAGACCTGGTGTCATGCCATTAGCGATTAGAGGGGTGAGACCTGGTGTCGCCCGGCATTCCAGCAAGGGGTAGACCTGGTGTCATACCATTACGCGATTAAGGGGTAGACCTGGTGTCGCCCTGTCATTCCAGCTTAAAGGGTAGACCTGGTGTCGCTCGGCATTCCGGCTTAAAGGGGTAGACCTGGTGTCGCCGACGTGTGATTAAAGGGTCGAACCTGCGTCATAGCGCATTCCGGCAAGGGGTAGACCTGGTGTCGCCATTCAGCAAGTGTAGACCTGGTGTCGTGCCATTTCCGGCAAGGGGTGGAGCCTGGTGTCGTGGCATTCGCGATTAAGGGGTAGACCTGGTGTCGCCTGACATTCAGCAAGGGGTAGACCTGGTGTCGCCGGCATTCCGGCGTTAAAGAGCAGGCCTGGTGTCGCCGGCATTCCGGCTGAAAGGGGTAGACCTGGTGTCGCCGGCATTCGATTAAAGGGGTAGACCTGGTGTCGCACTGCATTCCAGCAAAGAGGGTAGACCTGGTGTCGCCCGGCATTAAGCCGATTAAAGGGTAGACCTGGTGTCATGCATTCCAGCAAAGAGTTGCCACAATTGATCGCCCGGCGTGCATTAAGGGAACCTGGTGATAAAACCTGCATTCCAGCAAGGGGTAGACCTGTTGTCATACCATTCGTAGGGGTAGACCTGGTGTCCATGACATTCGGCTTAAAGGGTAGAACAATTGTCACGGCATTACCGATTAAAGGGGTAGACCTGGTGTCGCCCTGCATTCAATTAAGGGGTAGACCTGGTGTCCGCCGACGTTCCGATTAGGGAGAAGACCTGGTGATCGCCGGCATTAGCATTAAGGGGTAGACCTGGTGTCCGGCATTCAGCTTAAGGGGTAGACCTGGTGTCGCCGGCATTCCAGCTTAAGGGTAGACCTGTGTCGCCTGCATTCCGATTAAGGGGTAAGACCTGGTGTCCGCCGGCATTGCAGCAAGGGTTGACCTGGTGTCCGCCGGCATTCCAGCTGAGGGGTAGACCTGGTGTCGCATTGGCGATTAGGGAGTAGACCTGGTGTCCGCCCGGCATTGCTCGTCAAGAGCGTCCTGGTCGTCCCGGCGGCATTAAGCGGTCAAGGGAGTAGACCTGGTGTCGCGTGCGTCCGGCAGGGTGTGAACCTGGTGATCCGCTACTGACATTCCGATTAAAGGAGTGTAGACCTGGTGTCACGGCATTCGCGATTAAGGGTAGACCTGGTGTCGCCCGGCATTCCCGCTTAAGGGGTAGACCTGGTGTCGCCCGGCATTCCGCTTAAGGGGTAGACCTGGTGTCGCCCTGCATTCCCGCAAGGGGGTAGACCTGGTGTCCGCCACCATTGATTAAAAGGGGTAGACCTGGTGTCAGCCGCCATTTCAGCAAGGGGTAGACCTGGTGTCACGCGGCATTAGCGATTAAAGGGGTAGACCTGGTCGGACCTGCATTCCAGCAAAGGTGACAATCCATTATGACCACGTCGACCAGCGTCCGCCTGCATTGCTTAAAGGGTGAGACCTGGTGTGCGCCCGGCATTTCCGGCAAAGGGAGTAGACCACGGTGTCGCCCGGCATTCAGCAAGGGGTGAGCACCAGGTCGTCGCCATTTCCAGCTTAAGAGACAGACCACTGGTGTCGCCTGACATTCAGCATGTAGACCACGTGTGATCGCCGGCATTCCCGCTTAAGGGGTGGAACGCTGTTGTCATAGCGGCATTCCGGCAAGGTGAACCTGGTCGTCTGCCGTCAGCGATGTAGACCTGGTGTCATGCCATTCGTCCAGCAAGGGGTAGACCTGGTCGTCTGGCGACGCGATTAAAGGGTGGGCACTGGTGTCGCCCGGCATTCGGCGATTAAAGGGTGAGACCACGTGTCGGCGCGTCAGCAAGGTAGACCTGGTGTCATACGGCATTCCAGCAAGTCGACCTGGTGTCGCCTACGGCGTCCGGTCAAGGGGTAGACCACGAGATGTCCGCCGTTAAGCGTTAAGTGAACCTGGTCGCCGGCATTCCAGCAAGGAATTATGACCTGGTGTCGCCGGCATTTCCCCGCTTAAGTAGACCTGGTGTACCGCCTGCATTCCGGCTTAAACGAGGGTGAGACCTGGTGTCCGCCGTGTTCCCGGCAAGGGGTAGGCCTGGTAGTCCGCCCGGCGTTAGCGAATTAAGGGGTAGACCTGGTGTCGCCCGGCATTCCAGCGACTAAGGGGTAGACGACCTGGTGTCGCCCGGCATTCGCGGTCAAGGGGTGAATACCTGGTGTCGCCGGCATTCCAGCAAGGGGTGGAAATACAGTGTCCGCCTGCATTAGCGATTAAGGGGTGAGACCTGGTGTCGCCCGGCATTCCAGCAAGGGGTAGACCTGGTGTCATCCATTAGCAACGTATGTAACGCCTGCATTCGGCAAGGGTAGACCCTGAGTGTCGGCCCGGCGTGCGAGCAAGGGGTGAGACCCTGAAGGTGTCGCGCGCGGCATTCGCGCTTAAGGGGTAGACCTGGTGTCAGGCATTCAGCAAAGAAGGGGTAGACCTGGTGTCCGCTGCATTCCCGCTTAAGGGTAGACCTGGTGTCAGCATTCCGGGGTGAACCTGGTGTCGCCCAGCATTCCCTTAAAGGGGTGAGCCACCAATGATCGCCTGCATTCCAGCAAGGGGTAGACCTGGTGTCCGCCTGCATTCCAGCAAAGGGGTACAGACCTGGTGTCACACCATTACCGATTAAAGGGAGTGACCTGGTGTCCGCCGTCATTCCAGCAAAGAGTAGACCTGGTGTCACACGGCCATTACGATTAAAGGGGTAGACCTGGTGTCATGCATTCCCAGACCCGATAACCCCCAAGGTCAGACCTGGTGTCAGGGCATTCCGTCAAGGGGTAAGACCTGGTGTCGCCTGCATTCAAGCAAGGAATCAACCTGAATGATCCCATGCATTCAGATTAAGGGGTAGACCTGGTGTCATACCATTCCAGCAAAGGGGTAGACCTGGTGTCACACCATGCGATTAAAGGGTAGACCTGGTCACGACATTCAGCAAGGGGTGAACCACAATTGTCAGACGTAGCGATTAAAGGTGGGCCTGGTCGCCTGCATTCCGACAAAGGGCTGAACCTGGTGTGACATTGATTAAGGGTAGACCTGTTGTCATAACATTCAACAAGGGAGCCGGCAAAGCCATTAAAGAGGGTAGACCTAGTGTCCGCCCGTCATTCCAGCAAGGGGTAGACCTGAGATGATCGCCCGGCATTCAGCAAGAGAGTAAACCTGGTGTCCTGCATTAAGCGATTAAAGGAATTAGACCTGGTGTCACCAGGCATTCAGCAAGGGGTAGACCTGGTGTCCATGCATTAAGCGTTAAGGGGTAGACCTGGTGTCATGCCATTCCGGCAAAGGGGTAGACCTGGTGTCGCCTGCATTCCGGCAAGGGTAGACCTGGTGTCGCCGGCATTCCGCTTAAAGGGGTAGACCGCAATTGTCATGACATTCAGCAAGGGGTAGACCTGATCTCCGGCATTCAGCAAGGGGTAGACCTGGTGTCATACATTCCGGCAAGGGGTAGACCTGGTGTCATGCATTAGCGATTAAGGGGTAGACCTGGTGTCGCCCGGCATTAAGCGATTAAGGGGTAGACCTGGTGTCACACGGCATTGATTAAGGGGTGAACCTGGTGTCGCCGACATTCCGTAAGGGGTAGACCTGGTGTCATGGCATTCGATTAAGGGGTGAACCTGGTGTCACCTGCATTCCAGCAGGGGTAGACCTGGTGTCATGACATTAGCGATTAAAGGGTAAAACCTGGTGTCGCCTGCATTCAGCAAGGGGTAGACCTGGTGTCATGCGGCATTAAGGGGTGAACCTGGTGTCGCCTGCATTCCGCAAAGGAACCGGTGTCCCGCATTAGATTAAAGGGGTAGACCTGGTGTCATGACATTCGGCAAGGGGTAGACCCCAATGACAAAGCGCGATTAGCGATTAAGAAGGGTAAAACCTGGTGTCGCCGGCATTCCACAAGGGTAGACCTGGTGTCCGCCCGCATTCCAGCAAGGGGTAGACCTGGTGTCGCCCGGCATTAGCGCAAGGGGTGAACACAGTGTCATGCATTCCGCTTAAAGGTGAACCTGTGTCCACCGGCATTCGCAGGGGTAGACCTGGTGTCATGCCATTCAGCATTCCGGCTTAAGGGGTGAACCTGGTGTCGCCGGCATTCCGTAAGGGGTAGACCTGGTGTCGCCATTGATTAAGGGGTAGACCTGGTGTCGCCCGGCATTCCAGCAAGGGGTGAATACGGTAAATACCAGCGATTAGGGGTGAACCCGGTGTCAGCCTGCATTCAGCAAAGGTGTAGACCTGGTGTCGCCTGCATTCCGGCAAGGGGTAGACCTGATGATCGCCTGCATTAGCGTTAAAGGGGTAGACCTGGTGTCGCCTGCATTCCAGCAAAGGGGTGAACCTGGTGTCCCTGACGTTCAGCAAGGGGTAGACCTGGTGTCATACCATTGCTTAAGGGGTAGACCTGGTGTCATGCAGGCATTCCCCAAAGGGGTAGACCTGGATGTCCGCCGGCATTAGCGATTAAGGGGTAGACCTGGTGTCGCCTACATTTCCAGCAAGGAATTGAGACCTGGTGTCCGCCCGACATTCCAGCAAGGGGTAGACCTGGTATCCGGCATTCCGCTTAAGGGGTAGACCTGGTGTCGCCGGTGGCGATTAAGGGGTAGACCTGGTGTAACCTGCATTCAGCAAGGGGTAGACCTGTTAATCGCCCAGCATTACAGCAAGGGGTAAGACCAAACACCCAAAACACCAGTGTCCGCCTGCATTCCAGCAAGGGGTAAACCTGAGTGTCACGCAAGACTTCAGCAAGGGGTAGACCTGGTCATGCATTAAGCGATTAAAGGGGTAGACCGCAATACAATCCCATTCAGCTTAAAGGGGTAGACCTGGTGTCATGCATTCCGGCAAAGGAATTAGACCTGGTGTCGCCGGCATTCCGTAAGGGGTAGACCTGGTGTCGCCCGGCATTCCCGCTTAAAGGGGTAGACCACGAATCGCATTGTGATTAAGGGGTAGACCTGGTGTCGGCATTCCGCTTAAGGGGTAGACCTGGTGTCATGCATTCCGACAGGGGTAGACCTGGTGTCATGCATTCCGCTTAAAGGGGTGGAGCCACCGAGTGTCGCCCGGCATTCCAGCAAGGAACCTGGTGTCCGCCGGCATTAGCGATTAAAGAGTGACCCGGTGTCACACATTCCGCTTAAGGGGTAGACCTGGTGTCGCCGGCATTCCAGCGATTAAAGGGGTAGACCTGGTGTCCATGCATTCCCGCTTAAGGGGTAGACCTGGTGTCATACCGTTAAGCAAGGGGTAGACCTGGTGTCATCGGCATTCCAGCAAGGGTAGACCTGGTGTCATACCATTCGTTAAAGGGGTAGACCTGGTGTCCGCCGGCATTCAGCAAGGAGTTAGACCTGGTGTCATGCATTCAGCAAAGGGGTAGACCTGGTGTCGCCGGCATTAAAATTGGGGTAGACCACCAATTGTCGCATTCCGCTTAAGGGGTAGACCTGGTGTCATACCATTCCGGCAAGGGGTAGACCTGGTGTCGCCCTGCATTCCCGCTTAGGGGTAGACCTGGTGTCGCCGGCATTCAGCGCAAAGTGAACGGTATCGCCCGGCATTCAGATTAAAGGGAGTAGAAAACCGGTATCGCCTGCATTCCAGCAAGGGGTAGACCTGGTGTCGCCATTCCGGCAAGGGTAGACCTGGTCGCTGCATTCCGGCAAAGGTGTACAATTGATCACACCATTAAGCGATTAAGGGTACAGACCCGGTGTCACATGCACTACAGCTTAAAAGGGGTAGACCTGGTGTCATACAATTCAGCAGGGGTAGACCTGGTGTCGAGCAATGCGTGGC